>OX453091.1:7267283-7850154 GCA_949708635.1 Hirtodrosophila cameraria | reverse complement strand
TTGCTAACTTGACGGACCTTAAAATTGCATGATTCTGTCAAAAAATGTTAACACTAACAGCTGTTTATTTTTGTTGCTGTTGTTTGGGGATCCACAGATCAAAACATAGTAGCAGTGTGACCAAATCGCACAATTTGAATAAATTTGTAAAATAGCGATAGTTCGATTACAATCGTTGTTTGAACTGCACTAGGCGTTAAATATCGATGTTTATTAAATAAACGTTGCCATCAAAAGAACATACAAAAGATGTATGTAAAGATAAGAAGGCACCTAATAACACTAACGATATAAGCACCTTAAGAGCAGACTCGGGAAACATATTTTATTTTGGTTGTAAGAAAACAGGAACAATGAAAACAACAAGATATCTTTTTGGGATTCAGAATGTAAATAGCAATAGTTTTTAATAATATTTTCTTTTTCAACTAAAACAAAATGTACAAAAGATTAAATTAATCAGCATTGGCCGTTTGCTGCTCTACTATAAATCTAAAATACATCTTCTAAGTTATACGCTTGGAAAATTGTTTGTTTTTGTACACATGTGTGTGTGTGTCAATCGTAGTTATATATATTGAGTTAATGCTGTAGTATGTAAATGATATGATGTGTGCTACTTGGAGTTGAGAGAGCTGTGGCGATTGTGGCCCAATTTGTGGGTATATTTGTATATATTAAGTAGTATAGTGTATAGTTTTTTCATGCAGTATAAATAATTCTGAGTGTGTGTTTTTTGTTTCATAAATAGTCGTAAATACTTTCGTTATTTTTTCTTGCATTAAAATCGTTGTAAATATGTTTCATAAGTATACATATATTTTCCTGTAAGCTTAAATTCATGTTGCTGTAAATATGTGTATGTATGTGTTTGTTTTTGCTGTATAAAATACGTATGTTTAATGCCATTATATGATTTTAGGGTACATTGTTGGGTTATTTTTCGTTTAGACTGAACTGCGTTTTCTTCATAAACTTATCATCAAAAGTGCTTTTTAATTTCGTTACACATTTTGGGCGTTTTTTTTTTTGTTTGCCAATTTCTGTTTTTACATTTTTAGAAAATGTTTAAAGTACATAGAACATAAGAATATAGCATATTTTAGGCTAAATATCACCCACGATTAAATCGTTGTTTAACACTATATAAAAACTAGATTTATAATACATGCTTGTATGTGTAAATCTGTCGCACAATATATTACAATTCAGACATAAAACCAAAGATACAAATCGAAACTACGCTAACTCTAAGCTAGCATATGTTATAAATATATTTATAGATCTATTCTTGTATATACTTAGTAAAGTATATATATATACTATATATATATATATATATATATATATATATTTATATATATTGTATGTAACGTATTAGATTTAACATTGTTAAGCTCGCATTTCTATTAATCTGCACTTTTTTAAAGTCAAACATCTCTTATATAAATTACAAATTAACTGTCAGCTCCAGCTTTAGCTCCACTCCTCAAACATAGTCCGAGGGCACTGTGCTGGTGCTCGTCTCATTGATGGCCGCCAGTCGAGGCATGCGACGCTGCGTCATGGCCGCTGCCACTGCTGCATCGCCTGTTACCAGGCCAGTGGTAGCCATGCCGCCAACAACGCCACCAATGCCGCCCCCGCCACCATGATGCTCCCAATTGGGCAGAGGCTGCGACATGACATTTAGGCCAACAATCTCATAGGCGCCCTGGTTGCTGCCACTGGCGCCGCCTGGCATGGCCGTCACGGACAGATCCGAATAGTAGGCGCTACTGGGCGCTGACGAGACGACCATGGGAATGTCTTGTTCGTGTGCTTGGAAATTGTATTTCTGCAAGAGATGTTGAAAAGGAGGCGGCTTAGAATTGTTTAAATAGGTTAAAGTAATCAAGTTTTGGAAAGGTTTGGCCATAATGAAGTATATCGAAAGATATATTAAAAACAAGTATTGAAGAACCTAAGATTTGTTCTGTTCTAAAGTTTAATATTGAAATTTGACACGATCACGTTTATAAATTAGTAACCGATTAAAAATAACCGTTTCGTGTATACAGGATTCGCCAATAACAAGTTTATTAAAAGCTAATGCGCTCATAAGCGATTTACGAAGAGATTTTCAAATAACCGAATCGTATATAAGCGGTTTGCTAACAATCTCGTGGCTAATAACCGATTCGCTCGATGCGCTAAGTATGTTAGCAATTCGCTAATAAGTGAATCGATAATAACCGATTTTTTAATCACTTTAATTTTTCAAATCGCAATTAACGGGTTCGCAAATAACCGGTTCGCAAATAACCGATTCATCAATAACCAATTCACTAAATAACCATTCAAGTATGGCAGTTTCAATTCTTATCGATGATGAATAGCCGATTCGCCTCAAAACTTTTCCAAAAGTTGATTAATTTTAAATGTATTTATTAGTTTTCTTTTTAAATCTTTACTTACCTCGCCACACTGACTGTAAGCCGTATTCTGATACGACGGATTCGCCGAACGCACCGATTCGCGATCCAGTTCCGCATAGAGGGCTTCGCTGACACCAACCGGACTGTATGCATCATCCATGTGGGTATAATGATTCTCGGCTGGTGATGTCGATGGCGGACCAATCTGATCGGGTCCCGCCGATGAGCGCCGACTGCCGCCCAGCCAGGTCCAAACACCTGAATTGCTTGTCGGACGGCGTATGCTGTCCGCCGAGTGTTTAATGGAGATTGGCGAACGATTCTGGCCATTGGCATTGCGATTGTTGCGACACCACCACGGCTGCGGGCGACCACCTGTAAGAGATGCAGAGCAGCAGCACAGGCAAACACACATGAGTAGTTGCTTTGGTATTTTCGATATTGTTGGTATGGTATGGTTTGGGTTAATGCTGCAGCAGCAGCAGCGAACTAAAGGTAAAGCTGCGGACGCAGAAATCTATGACATTTTGGGCTATAATCGGGCGATAAATCAAACATTCACCTCATTGAGCGCGACAAACAAACAAACAGAGAAACAAACAGCAAAACAAACAAAGCGTAAATTAAACGGCTGTCAACTGCAACGGCAACGAGGTGGCAACAAAACAACTGCAAAACTGAACAACTGCACAACGGAACAACCAACCAACTGCACCACCGAGTGGCTCACAATTGCAATTGCGAGTGTGGTTCGCATTTTGGCATGAGTAACGGGCGACTGGGCCAAAATGCCAAATACTCGCTAGCTTGGCAGAGCTGCAAGAAAAACACTACTGTGAGATCCTTTATAATCAGTTTGTGTGATCTCATTGTGCAAGATGCTAACCTTATGAGTAATCCTTGGCATATATCATAAATTTTCAAATGAGAACATCAACCTTAGTCACTTCAATCTATAAAATCTGTTAAATTTCCATTATAATTATTATAAATTTTGATTATTTATCTAGGAAATTTAAATAGTAATTGTACAAAATTTCATAGAAGAAGTCTAGTATATTTTGAGAACTATTATACTGAAGATAGCTAACTGCTTTGTGCAAAAACTAGTCTATCCTTGGTATATATCATAAATTTCTAAATTAGAACGATTAAACTCAGATATTTAAACAGTTTTTAAAACTTTCAGCCTGTTCTCAATTCCGTTTCAAAACATTCGGAGTCGGAATTAAAAGTCGTCCTGAATTCTGAGTACCGATTATAGGTTTTGCTTCTAAGATGTTGAAATATGCAGTATTCAATTGGCACTTCAAATCGAAAGGTATTCGGAATGAAAAGTTTTCGGAATTGGAATTTTGTCTATAAAGCTACTTCTTTTATCAAGTATTTCAAAATAAGATCATTTAATATGTTAAAATATTATATAAACGTTCTATAATTATTAATTTGCAAATATAGTTACAATATTATTAGATCCTTAACTGTCTTATACTTTATTTTCTATAACGTTTTCAATCTAATTATGCACTAACTAATCATAAATCAAAAATTTCATCAATAATGATCACAAGCTTAGTCATTCAGAAATTTCATTGAGAAAGTCTCTAAAATGTAGTATATAAATTTATAAAAAGAATTATAATACTATCCGATCCTGAATAGTAATCTTAACTAATCACATTGTGCAATTGTGTTTGAACAATAATCTAATCACTTGACTAATCCTTGGCTTACGAGTATATCGTTATAACAAGAGATCGTTAACCTCATTCATAAGATATAGTCGGTAAAAACATTTCATATAGGAAGTCTATAAAATTGCTGTTCATTAGACGTCTGAACAATTTATAGGCTGCTTATCCGCTAACAGAATCTTTATAGATTCCTTAAGCCTTGTTATAGTAATTTTAGTTTCATAACTACCACACCAAGACCAGTTCAACATCCGCTGTCCCTCTTCATTTCAGCTCCCTCTCTAACCACTGCCCACTGCTTTGAAGCCCTCTCCTCGCAGCTCATCCCAGCTCATCCACTTTGCTAAGACTGCTCGCCACGCTTTGCGCTAATGACTGAGCAGTGCTCAGGTTTTAACACCGCAACATCGCCTTTCACTCTCATTAACCCACAGTTGGAGACGCTTGGGGCAATCCAACTAATTAGCGGTATGCAAACGCAATGCGTGTAACCGCCGGGCAACCATTGGGCAAGCATTGGCAACCACTGGAAACCACTAGAAACCACTGTAAATTGGCAACGTCGCCAATTTTCAAAGTTATGCACATGCATAATGCAGTCATTTCGGTTGTTACCACTTGGTTGCCTGTTTTATGCTTATGATTTACGTACTGAAACCTCTTTTGCTGTATGTCCAGCTGGTCCACATGACTATAGCAGTAGCTATAGTTATAGCAATGCCTCTGTGTGACTCTATCTTTAACTCTGGCGATTATTAACCCAAGCTTATCGTACGTAGGTGCTCATATACATGCATTTTGTGCATGTCACAAAACGCCACAACGAATAGCAAACCAACCAGCGACTTTAGTTCCAAACTCAAAACTCCAACTCTAACTCCAACTCCGATTCGGACTTAGACTTGGAATCGTACTTGGACTCGGACTCTTCGACTTGGTTGGTGGTTGGCTTTTCTTGGCTTTAATGGCTGTTTTTGTGGTGTGTTAACGATGTTGCTTCTGCTACTGCAGCAATTGCATTGAACTTACGATTTTTGTTGCCCTCTGCACAGTGGTTCTTAATTTCTTAACTAACTCCGTCTATGATTTGTTAGAACAAATTTAATAATCAGGCATGCTGCCATTTTCGAAATTTCAATTTCAATTAAATGCAATCGAACTTATTTAAATGCGTCAAAATAATTTAAATTAATTGTTTTTAATCCATTATTTACTTATTATTTTTAATAATAACTAATTTTAATTTTCAAAAATTTCGAAAGTGTGTTAAATACAATTTAAAATTAAAGTCTCTTTTTCTACACGAGTTTTGCCATTTACTTTTGAAATCACATTCGAATCAGAATAATGTGTTTTTAGTAATTTTTATAAAAAAAATAAAAAATTTAAAATATGTTTTTCTTTAAATCGGCATTGTAAAATAAAAAAATTACTATTTTTAAAAATACATAAAATACAAAATTAAACTAAGAAAGAAAGTCGAATCAATTTTGACAATGTTTTAAGAGCAGAAACTCTATGACAGGGACTAATTATTTTTTAAAATTTAAATTTACCAATTTGTTTACAAATACATTTGAACCACTGTGCATTGGTAGCTGTTGCTGCTACTGCTGCATGGCCTTATCTGCTGCTGCTTATCTGCGTGCAGCGCGCCAGCGGCAGCAACGGCACAAATTTTGTTAACAAAATATTTCGCAGCAGCTTTTTGGCTAAAAACTTTGTGTCCAACTTAGCTGCGATAGCTGAGATACAACCAAAAGAAAAAAAAAAACAGAAAAAAACAAAAAAATAATAAGAAAGAAATAGAAAAAAATAGATATTAACGAGCATTTTGGGAATTTAATGTGTGTTTCACGTCGCGTTTGGTTTTGTGAAACAAGTCGCGCGGCAAATGGCAAATATGACATGTGTAATGAAGTCTTAATAGTTGCATAGATAATGCCAATGACTGTCAGCGTATTTAAATTTAACTTTAACTTGAATGCATTTTATACTTTTTGTGACTATTCTCATGCAAAAAATGTCACATTGCAATTTTTATCGCTGCATTTTTCAATGCATAATTAAAATAATGTGACGCATACGCCGCATTGGTTTGTTGTCTTGCAGGCAGCTGCCGTTCAAGATAATTGCACAGAATTTCCAATGTACTCGGTAATTGACACCAACTGCAATTTGGATGTTGCAACATGCATTTACTTGGTATTTTCATAGCTAAGTTTTGCTCATTTCGAATCGATGTTGAAATCTACTTTTTAAAGTGCCTTACGGTATTTCGAATGGAGTTTAATTAGTTTGTTTATGTGCTTGTGGATGATTATTTTAATACAGTTAGTTCAAAGTAACTGACATTTAAAATAACTTAAAAACTGGAAAGTTGGTTTACTAAATTTTATTTTATATATTTTCTTGTACACTTTTCTTTGTGTAAATATAAATTTGATGCGTGACACATAAATTCCGAACCAAGACAAGGAGTTGTAGAGTATTAAATAAATAACATTTAAGTAAAACTTGAAATCAGCTGAGTAATAGGGCTATCTGCGAGCTGATTGTAACCTTCAATATCATTTTTTCTATTTAATAAACTTTAACTTTGGCCTTTTAAAAACTCTTTTGAAATTGACTTTTAAAAGTGCTTTAGGGAATTTTGCATGGGGTCAAATCAATTGGTTTGCATTAAAAATATTGAGTTAACGTTCAATTGTTATAAAATAGTTATTTTTGTAATAATAACATTTAAGCAATTCTTTTTATAATATTGAAATTTTATTATGTTCATTTATTTTTTTTTTATGCAGGACCGTAATTATTGTAATTTAAAAAGAAAAAATTATTAAATAAAAGTTATTTGCTGATTTTTATAAAAAAAATTAAAATTAATTAAATTAAATAAAAATAAAAATTGAAAAGTAACTTTTGTTTAATAAAAATTGAAAATAAAAATTACTTTTTAATTTTTATTATAAAAATGAAGAGGTAATTTTTATTCTATGATTTTTAAATAAAAACTCAAAGTAAAAGTTTATACTGTTTCCAGAATACCCCATTCCAAAAAAAAATTTCTAAAATTTTCGCATATCTCTAGGTATTTTTTTTAGGTTTCATTACATTGAGATATTGTTTGACTTTTTCAAAAATTTACCAAATAAAATTTTAAAGTTCCCCAACAAAGTTTTATTTTATTTATTTTGCTACTGTAAATAAAATTCAATTCAACTTTTCTCATGCTTTTATGATATTTTTTACTAAAGAAATCTTTTTTAATTGCTTAATTTTGTGCAATTGATAAATGTTCTATTTGACATATAAATTTACTTTCTAAACTGGCTCTTTAAAGTACCTTGTTAGTTTATATTAAAAATAGTATTTTAATACAATTGAACTTTTGACTTGACTTCTTAAAGCAACTTAGGTAAATTCCTATGCAGTTTCAAATCAATTTAATAAACTTAGTTTTGGGCAATTTTCCCCATTGACATTTTAAAAACTGTTTTTGGGCAACTGGCGCCCGTCGCTCGATACGACGACAGCTTTGACGCTGCTGTCGACGTTGACGCTGACGTTGACGTTGACTTCTCGACATAATCACGCGCTTTAAAAGCTGCTGACAGTTTAACGATTTGTGGTGATTGTTTGTTTTTCGTTGTGTTTGTTGTTTGTTGTTTTCGCAACATGCAACCGTGCGTACCAACAGCAACAAAATGTCGAAAAAAGCAGCAGCAGCAACAACAACTGAGAAAGGCACACACAGAAAAACTTTAGCCAAAAAAAAAGTTACAGTCAAAAAAAAAAGAGACAAAACAAACAACAACAACAACAGCAAGTGGAGATTTTCATGGGACAGCTAATTGGCTGCTGTGACATTAAATGCCGTCAACAATTTGTCCTGCATGTCGATGTCAGCACAGGACGCAGACAGACAGTGAAATTGGCGCCAAATGAAAAGAGAGAGTTGGCCAATAAGGGTCCACGATTTGTGGGGGGTGGGGTTTATACGTATGTTGAGTCGTTTGTCAATAACTCGCCTACTGTATAAACAAAACAAAGTCAGAACCGCGCGCCGAGCAACTAAATCAAAAAACTTTTTTGCACGATTTTTGAACGTGTTTGTTTTTTTTTGTTGTGAAGCCAAAGGAAAGGCCAATGCCAAAGCTAAGCAAAACCAAAACCAAAGCAAAAGACAATTGTTAGCCGTTGCCTTAATTTGTCTACAAATTTTTGTACTAAAGAAAAAGCTGAAAGCTGCCACGGGCTCTGGGGCACGTACATTGGGCATCAGTTTCGGTTTCAGCAGCAGCAGCAGCAGCAGCATCTTAGATTTGTGTCACGAACGTGAACTTCATGCATTGTCGTCAAACCAAAAATTTGTATGTCCGCCTTCTTCTTGCGACAACTCAACAGAGAAAACAAATTAAATTGTTGCCACTTGTGCCACAAATTTGTGGCTTTTGCGCTGACTTGTGAGTTATCAGGCGGATGGCAAATTTCCCGTGAATCGCATGCAATGACAAAATTATGCAATTAAAAATGGAAATGCAAATGCCACAAAGTCCAAGAATCAGCTAAGAATCAACTAAGAAAAATAAAAAAAAAACGTCACCAAGCGCTCGCTGACTTGCTTAATTAATCAAACGAGCCAGACACAAAAAGCAAGTGACTAATTGATCAACTTGGAAATGTTGTTGAATGACGGAAATAACTGCAAATGTATGGAGTGTAGCTACAAGTTTATGGGAAAGTAACTTAACTCTAGAGTTGGTAAATGATCAAAGCAACTAACGATAGTATCAACGATGTTTTGTTTAAGCCGCTCTCTTTTGAAACTTTTAAGACGTGCTAATAAAGCTGTTAGGAAACTAACAAAAAAACAGAGCTGGCAAACAGTTGATCAAATTATGATAGAAACGTTGTTATTTGATTAACTATTGAGCATAATCTATCGATACTATCGTACAAGCGAGGAAAGGCGAATAAAACTGTTGGCAAAGTAACTAAGAAGTAAAACTGGTGGTCGATAGTTGTAATTGTTTTGTAACTGAGCTATTCTCGAAGTTTGATTCGACTATTGAAAATGTACAGACAGCCTTATTATAATCTTAAGAAAGTATTGTCAAGTATTGGGAAGAAACGCAATAAGAATTCTTACAGGACTCCTGGCAGGGCACTGTAGACTGAAAAGCCACCTAAGCAAACTGGGTATAGTCAGTGGCGGAACATGTCGATTTTGCGAAAAACCTCAACCCACATTCTGGCAGACTGTCCAGCACTTGCCAGAAGAAGAAGTAGAACTCTAGGGAAACATAACCTAAGAACACATGAGATCAGAAGTCTCAACCCAATACGTATTCTTGACTTCGTTCAGGAAGTTGGTTTGATGGCGGAGCTTTAGGCCCAGAAGGGGGTACACTGTCCCCATTTATTATAATAATAATAATTGTCAAGCTACTAAATAAAAAATCTGCAAATTAATTGATGCAACTAACGATAGTAACGATTTTATTTGATTTACTATCACGCTTTTTCCACAATTCCACAATTACAAAACTGTGGATGTAATGTCAATACTTCTCAAAACTAATTCTATGATAAATTTATGCAATTGATTAGTTGAATTGTTTATAAAAATAAACAAAATCCTAATAGATAAAGACTCCTCAGCTTCATCGCAAACATCAACAGCACTATCTATACTATAAAATGTCACTATCGAAACAATCGACCTCTAGCTACGTATTTATAGATAAGTCACGGCACAGCTGAGAAAAGCATATCTTTAAAGTTGAATCTAAAGTTGCAAATTTAAATATACCATATCTAAGCAAATTAACATATCTTATATATTTTAATAGCCTCCAGTAGAAACAAAACAAATTATAATTATAAACAGCTTATAGGAGCTCTTAACTTTAGACACTATGTTTAAGTATTTCCACTTACCATTGGCATTCGCTGATTTAATTCTGTAAAGATAAGAAGCGGAGAGAATGTGTGTATGCAATTAATAAACAGAAATTAGCGTAAAAAAACATAAATTAGCACAAAGCAAATGTCAAATTGTTCAATGCCAAGAAAAACGAAACGGGCGACAAATGGCAAATGCCAAAACGAAAGACTTAAGACACAAACTTGCCTCTACGCAAATAAAGTTTTGCGTGTGACACGCAGATAAACAACCGCAAAATATGTCTAAGCAGATAAGAGTTCTCTAAAACAACAACAACAGAATTGCATTACAGCAGCAACAGGCAACAACAACAACAACAACAGCTTTTGTTGCAACACAAATGTTGCGATTAGATTAGCCCACAAAATCTTGGGTAAAAGTGAAGACTTTGAAGAGGCTGAACATTTAAACCGGATTATCGGGACGATTTGTGGGCTGTTCTTCTTTTTTGTTGTTGTTGTATTTGTTGTTGTCTTCCGTTCTTTCAATGGCAGTTTAACAATTTCTATAACAGTTTTTAGTTGCGTTTTGCGATTAGCCTGAGCGCAGCTTCAGTATTTACACTTGCACCCGGCTTTTCTGGGTCATATCGAGCACGAACCTAATGGATAAAGATTGTGCGTATCAATTAACCAAGCGTATCTGTCCGTCCATTTTCAGTTGTCCAATTTGATTGAGTGCAGCTTGGCTCGGCATGAGGCTATATATATTTTACCCTCGCTTTGCCTTGATCGATTATAATGTTAACTTGAGCTGAGCCTCAAACTCAAGTCGAGTTTTTGATTCGTATACGACTATATACATATATATATATATATCAATATCTATTTTTTTTTTCTCTCTTTTCGCAATTCAATTAAACTGAACAAGCTCACCGTTCAGTTTCAGAGTCTCGTTGTCTTTGGGGGCCGTGCCTTTGCTCTGCGCTAATTTTCCAACTGTTTTTTCCTTACTATTTTTCTACTCTGTTTTAGTTTTTTTTTGTATGTTTTTCCTTTGAAACGTTAACGTTATGTTCAATTTTCTGCGCTTGTTTTCGCCAGTAGTTTAGTTTGTTTTTTTTTTTTTTTTTGTCTTGCTGTTTCCTTTTTTCTTCAATCGAGTTTGGAGCATGCTAATTGAACACGCCTTTTTATGTTACGCGGCAATGTTGCTGCAGCTGCTTTAAACGCTTTAAACTTGAATTTCAGTTTTCTATCAAAACTTTTGCAAAACACGAGCACGAAGCGACAATTTTGTGCAATTTAACAATGTTATTGTCAAACAAAAAAAGTGAGTTAAGTGCAGGCCTTGGATTAGAATGGAGGTGTGTGTAGGTTGAAAGACATTAAAAGCTTTTAAATGCAATAAAAGGTACATTTTATTTGCAGATAAGCAGCTTTAAAAGCTGTTTTATATATACTTTACTTTAGAGATGTTCTAATTCGTTTGCGAATGAAGAAGTGTTGATTTATTTTATTATTTTTCAATAGAATTTGAAATTGATTTAAATTTTAAATTCGAAGAGTTCAGAAAGTAGTACAAAATCATTTATTTAACACTCTTCACTCTGTAAATCAAAAGTAATTCAAACGACAGTGTCAACATTCAAGATTGCAAATCAAATGGCACTTTGTGCATTTTTTCCGACAAGGTGACTCAAAGAAAAAGACATTAAGCGTGTTACCATTACCGTGTCTAGACATTGAGCAAACATTGTCAGGCCGAATGGCAGGTGCCATTAAAGCTCGACTTCTAAGCTGCCCCAACTAACAAATCATGCAACGAAAAAAACCAAAAACAAAAACAAATGGCAACTTGTGACTGCTGCTGCGGCAACATGTGCCAAGCAAATTTATAGCGCCATTAGGCGATCGAGAATTGCATCAATATGCAAATAAGTGTAACCGATATTACATGTAATTGCTGCTAATTTGGCAGCCAACACGTCTAAGCACGACGCCCGAGCCCAGCTAAGCCCACCCGAAACCACCCGAATCCGAACCCACCTAAAACCACCGAATCACCGCGCCAGCTGACATGAAACAGTTGCAAAAACAACTGCAAAATGACTGACTAAAGCTGACAACAAGGTGAACAGCGTGACAATCGCATTGGCACAACAGGGGCAAAGAGAGGGGTAGCTGAACAGGCGGCTGATAGCCAAAATGTTCATAGTCCAGCTTAAATAATGGCAACTCTAAGCTGACCAAGCAGCGTGTGAATGCGTAGCCAAACATGCATTGAGTACCAACTAAATGCAATTTCCCTCCTCTTCCCACTGCCAATTGAACAGCATAGTATGTCAGTCTACAAAACATTCGTTATAGACTGCTTATACTCTGCTTATTGACAGTGTAGGGGTATATTGAGTTTGAAAAGGATAGGTAAATGCTAAAGAAGATTTTGAGTATAAGAATTGAAGAATGTTTGAAGATAAGTAAGTATAGTTCCTATGGGAATTCATTCAATTATTTGTTTGATTTATTTGACGATTCTTTAATCTTGATTTTGAGTTTTATCAGTATGATCCCACACTTTGCTTTTTGACTGTAGGGTGTATTGAGTCGGTTAACAATAGGGCTTAATTGGCAAAGGTGTTTCATATAGTTCTTTAAAAGCTTATTTAGCGACATATTAATCCTTAGAAAAAGTTTGAGTGGCCATTGTTACGGTTACAAACTCGGTTTCGAGCTCGGTTTCGAATTCTGTTTCGAACTCGGCTTCGAATTCGGCTCCGAAAAAGAGAAAACGAAACCATTCCAAAAGAAATCAGAACAGTAATTCGTAAATCGTTCAGAACGTATTAACTTTTACTTTTCAAAAACGTACTGAATTCGGAACAGGCCTGAATAAGATTTTAAAATGTTCCTATGTTTATACTCTGTTTTCCAAAATGGAAAAAAAGAGTATATTGGGTTTGTGAAATGTCCGTCTGTCCGTCTGTCCGTCTGTCCGTCTGTCTGTCCGTCTGTCTGTATGAACGCAGGTTTTTTCAACAATTTTGAAGCTAGAGCAACCAAACTTGGTATACATGTTGGTATATACCATAGGCAGACAAAGTGTCAAGATCTCCCCCCCACCCCCACCCCTTCCCCCACAAACCGCAAAAACATATATCTTCCACAGTTTTACAGCTAGAGTAACCAAATTTGACATAAAGACTTCTGACCACATCCTTGAGCGACCTGCCAAAAAAAAATATGCCACGCCCACAACCGCCCCCGCAAATGAGCTAAACCTGTATCTCCTACACCCTTATAGCTAGAAACCCCAAATTTTGCAGTATGACTCCATTTGAACTCTTCGATAGATTGGAGAAAAAAATTTTTACGTACAGAAAACAGAGTATATCGCAGTCGGGTGAGCCCGACTGCAACGTTCTTACTTGTTTTATTTGGCAAATTTCATGTGGTTTCGAATTGGCTTCTAGATCTCAAATATATTTGGTATTGGTTCGGGATTTACTTATATGCTACTTAAGCCTTTAAGCTTATAAGTCACACAGTTTGAGTTAAGATGTTAAATAATTCCAAGTTTAATTCTAGAACTTTCTTTTGTTCAACTGTGATTTATGTTAGAGCATTCCCAAGTCAACTTTAAACTGGCATCAGAAAATCGTTACTCACTTGTCTCGCATTTGTGTTTGTTTGTGCATTTGTTTGTTTTGCTTTGGCAAATTATTTTGCGAAAATTAATTTTATGCAAACATGCCGCCAAAATAAGACAACATGACAATTTAATTGGACGCGACATGTGGCCAGCGCCAGCGCCCAAGTCAGCGTTAACGCTGGCAGCGACGTAAGCAGCGGCAGTGGCAGCGGCGCCTGCGCAGCGCCAACGAACATATTTTGGTTAATTTGGAGCTCGCGTGTTGCCAACGCCCCCGCACACTTGCCAGTCTTAGCCTCCCCTCGTCACTTGACGTACTCAATTTCCAACGGCATCACAAAATGAATGTCCATTTAAATGTATCTTGTCGCGATTACTGAGTGTGTGCATGTTCTGTGAGTGTGTGTGTGTGTGTGTGTGTGTAAGTGTGTGTGTGTGTATGTGTGTGTGCATGTGTGTGTGTGTGACTGACCCACTCTACGCCTTTGATAGACTTTAAAAGCAGTAAAAGAATGGCCTCTGGCAAATACGTAGCCTCTGTTTATTGTTATTGTTGTCGTTGTCATTGTCTTTGTTGTTGTTGTATGTTTATTTTAAAGAGCAATTAAGTAATAAAGCAATTTCATGTTCTTTTGTTTTGCACTTCGATTATATTTTTGCCGCTATTCTGAGCGCTTTAAAGGTTTCTTTCTGTTTTCGTACTCTTTCAGCAGGGTATTACAATTATCACACGAAATATGTAATGCACAAAAGAAGACTTTTTCGAACCCTTAAAGTATATATATTCTTGATAAGCATTATCATTAGATATGAAATAACTCTGTCTGTCTATTCACATATCTTTCTGTTCTATGTTTTAGGTTTTTTTTCGATAAATGCTAATTAGACTCTGATGCAGGCAAAACCGACTGATTCTTAAAATAGTCTACACAGATCCAAGTTTCATCAAAATTGGACTACTATATCTTGTGGTTATCATAGAAATATCGTATGAAAACCGTTTTTGTTTTTACTTAGCTCGACAAATGAAAATTCGTATTACACATTTTATAGTTAAATCGAATTCTATCAAAACATTTCAATTATAATCTTCAGCTGTCATACGAATAATCTTTCAATAATTGATTTTTCGTATAAAAAACTTTACTGATAGAGTATATAGCATCTTCGGCAGCTTGTCTCATGTTATTGTTTGGTGGGCGTTTAATTGAATTGCTATTTGCGGTTGTGTGGGCAAAATAAACATTGTAAATCTTTTAGTTACATACTCGTGTTCATATACCATAACACATTGATGCCACAGCTCAGATACTATATTCGCGCATGTAATATACTATATTCAATTTGTCTGGCATTGTAAATGTCGCGACATGACGGATCGTTGGGGTCGTCTTAAGGTCTCTTTGAGTTGAATGTCCGTTCTGGTGACTCTCTAGGCGACTCTCATATCTATACATTAAGTATACGATACGTGTACAAAGATATATGTTTATGATGACTAATTGCAGTATTTTTCTAGCTAAATGCCAAAATGTGTCTATTTATTAGCATTTTTATTTATTGTTGTGCTATGTTGTCTTGTGTCTTGGGCAATTAATTTGAATTGCAAATATAATCGCTTGCTTTTATTACTGCTATATTGAAAGTTTCCTTACTAAAACATTGCTATTAAAAATCATTAATTTATTGATATATGTGTTAGTTTTTAAAGTTGCTGTGTAATTTTAAAAGTAAAGGCTTCTGAATCTGAATGTTCTTAAAGTAAAGATACGACAAATTTCTCTCAGTTCCTTTTTAAAGCATACAATAAGCCAGAATCAAGTCAAACTTCAAATATATTAGAATCGATTATATAAAACTCTTTTCCATTTCTTTTTAGTTTTCATTCCGAATGAAATGTTATGGCTAAGCTTTTCGACAATCTCGATTTCAAATCAGAAATGTGTACAGTTTGTGAAATGTCCGTTCGTCCGTCCGTCTGTCTGTCCGTATGAACGCAGGTTTTTTCCACAGTTTTGAAGCTAGAGCAACCAAACTTGGTAAACATGTTGGTATATACCATAGGCAGACAAAGTGTCAAGATCTCCCCTCCCATCCTCACCCCTTCCCCCACAAACCGCAAAAACCTACATCTTCCACAGTTTTATAGCTAGAGTAACCAAATTTAGCACAAGGGCTATTTATCACATCGTTGATTGATGTGACTAAAAAAAATTCGAACACGCCCACCCCCGCCCCCAAAAATAAGCAAAGTTTGTATCTCCCACACGCCCTTAGCTAGAGTCCCCAAATTTTGCAGGTTGAATTCTATTGCCCTTTTTTAGTAGATTGGATAAAAATAAATTTCACACGCCCACCCCCGCCCTTGCAATCGACCAAAGATTGTTTTTTCCAAACCTGTAGAACGGGCCCAATAAAACTTAAATTGATGATAAAACTTGAAAGATTTGATCAAAAATACAATTGCCACGCCCACTTTTGACTCCGCAAAGAGGCTAAAATAGAGTATATCGCTGTCGGGTGCATCCGACTGCAACGTTCTGACTTGTTTCTTTTTAAAATAATAAAATGCAATTAAAGTCAAACTTACCTTCTACATCTTAGAACTATAACCATTACAATAGCACCTATAAGAGCCGATATGATTGAGACTACGATTAGGGTAAATGCCCATCCAAGTTCGCCGGCTTTATCTGTAAAAAAAAAGAATTTTTAATTAAAACACAGACATGTTATAGAAACTTGTGCAAAAAAAAAAAAAACAGATGATCTGGTTTTTAGGTGTAACTAGGGTAACAAGCGTAATGTTTTTTATGATTATGCAATTTTTATGACACGATGGCGATAAAAATGATAAATGCATAAAAAAGTTATGAATATGAATTTGAATATTAAGTAGCACAGCAGTTATAAGCCAAGATACGTATCCGCAAGGTGTTACGCTTAGCTGTAAAACAAAAAAAAATGTGAAAAATTCGTGAGTGAAGTCAATTAGGCGCCATCAAAAGCAGTTTCGCGATGAGCAGGCGATTAAAAAAAAACTGATCTCGAAAAACTGAAATTAAAACTAGAAAACTGTGCAGCTCCTATCGCTCTCTATCTTTCTCTCTCTCTCTCTAGCTATCTTGCTCTTGGCCATTTAACGATGCAAAATTAATTACAAAGTTTATTATCTTAACAACTTGAGGTTGGCTGCCTTCGTTGTTGTTGTTGTTGTTGTTGGCCCCGCTGGTGATTTCGAATATTTATGACCTCAGTTAAATGAGGCAGGCAATGAGCAGAGTTCACCGAGCGTGGGGTGGGGTGTGTGGGATCACAGCCACAAGCACACGCGACTACGTTTTGACCCTTTTTTTTGCCTAGACCTTATCTATCATCAGTTGTACAAAAAAGAGGAAAAATGGAATGCGCTCTATGCCAAAAAGGTTACATTTTAGCAAACAGAAATCAACACGCATATAAATATTTCAGTCAGCCCTCACAATCGCAACGTTTTATATCCTTTTGATAAAAGCCGCACAAAAATTGTGGCTGAAATTAACAAGGCAACAGCGCAGCAATAAAGAGAGATACAAATTATGTTATTATTAGTCGAATTTTGTATGTTCTGTCAACCGAACAAGTAAGAATGCTCTAGTCGAGTGTGCCCGACTACGAGACTCCCTGCTCCCAACTTGCACTTCAAGCAGTTCAACGGCAACTCAAGCAAGCAGTGCACTTTACTCGAAAACTGCTTGTCAAACTGTTGTTTGCCTGCTGAGACGGGGGAAATAGAGTCTTCCATAACTTTGGTGCTATTTATCCGATCGTGATGAAATTTACACAGCTGATCAACATTGATACAACATGTATGTGTACCAAAAATCAAAGCTTTATCTTTAAAATTTTGGCTGTGGGATTCTTTTGCGATTTGCGGGGGTGCGTGGGGGTGCATCCGAAATTTGAAATAAACTTGATCTGCGTATGGTATACAGGAACGTGCATGCCAAGTTTGGTGTCTCTAGCTTTTATAGTCTCTGAGATCTGTGCGTTCAGACAGACAGACAGACGGACAGATAGACAGACGGACAGACGGACAGACGGACAGACGGACATGGCTAGTTCGTCTCGGCTGTTGATGCTGATCAAGAATATATATAGTTTATATAGTCGGAAATGCCTCCTTCTGCCTCTTACACACATTTGCAGTACTTTATAGCTCCCTTTTTTCTCTTTTTAATGGGAACAGGGAGTAAAAATATTATTTATAATTTTGTTTTGAAAAGTGGAATCAACCTATAAATCAATTTTTGATTAAAGCGTTAATATAATATTAATTAATATAAGTTTTCTGTCTCTTTGGTTATGCAATTATTGTTCTTGACCTTTTTTAAAAAGCTGGAGTTCACTTTATTTACTCAGATATATATGTTCCCAAGAAATTATCAGAAGTTCCTATAGATAAAGCCTACTACTTGCCTTCAGATATTTCTGGTCAAAACTTCTCTTAAAATTCGTCCAGAATCAAAATCTTAGAACCATTTAGCAGGTTTTATTTAATATTTAGAATATGATCTGAAATTTAACAACTTTGCTTATGTTTCTTATAACTAAAGCTTGAATTTGTAGCTTGCATGGTTTTTTCTCTTAAAATGTCACAAGCTGCATGTAAAATTGAAAGTACTTTCGTAGTTAAAGTTATAAAAATCCAACATTAAAGAGGATGTAATATACTCGCTGTTTACTGATAAATGCGTATACAAAATAGAAGTATAAGCCATGTTTCAGATGGTTAAACTGTTTTAATAAGGCCAAGCATAGCACAAATTGAACATATTTGACCTAATTTTCTTTATACGCAATTTTGTATAATTTTCTTTTTGTACTACCTTTCGCTTAGCTTGTTAGCCAAGATGTCAGTTGCTTAAATATTGATGCTATTTGGGTGCTATAACGAAAGTAAACGCCTTTAAAATTTTGGTATCTCCCCTTAACCCGCTTCCAATTCGACCTTCCATTGTTTTGGATGTAATAATTCAATTGGCCAAAAAACGCAGGCAATAAGAAAAGTATAATTAATAACAAACAAACAAAGAGAGAGACAGAGAGAAGACGTAAGAAAAGCAATTTTTGCAGCGTTTGTTCTTTTATTGTTGTTGTTGTTTGTTATGTGTTATGAATTGAGGATGTGGGCGTGGCAGCGCGCAGAGGAAACAAGCTAATAAGCGGCGCCTCAGAAAAGTGTTGTAAAAAATGCACGTAAATTGAGGCTTGAGTTATAAAGAACAAAACAACAAAAAAACAAACAAAGAAACCAATAAAAAACACCTTAAGAAAACTTGCCGAGACTTGGATAATATTAGACAATCAGAAAAAAAGTTTTGGTTCTTTGAAAAGTTATTTTTTTGTTTTTGTAGGCGATTCTCTTTTGTTGTTAAGTTTCGATTTACATGCTGATAATTGAAGAAACTTGCTGCTGCTTATTACAGCAAAATACTTCTACAATAGTTCCCTTACAATAGTGAGTTTCAGTTTAAGCAGAAAACCCGCTGAGTTTGTTGTCGGATGCTGTCAGGCTTGGCAAACTTGGCAAAATACAGTATCGTAAAGTTCCACTGTTGCAACTGACACAAGTTATAGGCAAGTGCCTTGGGTTGCCTTAAAAGACTACCGTTTTGGGGATATAGGGTAGGGTAGGGGAGTGAAGGGAACACCCTTTTGTTTATGCCACTCGCCAGTGCCCCCAAGGCATCAGCAGCAGCAGCAACAAACATGTAACAGGTGTGCGCCGTTTCACGCAATGAGCAGGGCCAGACAGAGGGATATATACATTTATAGAGGGACAGCGATAAAATACACAGCAAAAAATGAATAGAACGATATCAATGCTAATCTCTGATACTATAAAATGTATTAAAATAATATAAATAGTATATATGTTTTTGATATTCGAAACTTAATTAGCAGTGAGAATAGTAGGAAAAGGGTTGTTTCTTTTATCTTTGTCTTATGAAAGTTCTTATAAAAGTCCTTATGAAAATTCTTATGCAAGTCTGTTTAAACTTTACATTTGAACTTGATAAAAATTTAAATAATTCTCTTTGCCCAGTTGATTCCATTAAGAAGTATAATCTTGAATTCTTTAGTAAAATTTTGTTTTTAATAAGATTCAACTTGATACTACAATACCAACTAATCTTAAAAAAATGTAATTATTAATTTATTGTAATCTTTGTATCTTTAAATCAGAAAGATTATTCGGCTCGATCCAAATTTCACAAAATTTTCTTCTTTTTTTTTTGCTGTGTAGAGCTGTTTAAGTATTTATTAGCAGTCGCTGAACTATTTAAGTTCTGATTGGGATTGGTTCGTCTAATTGGCAACTCATTAAAATAATTTTTGTGCCACGAAATGGACAATGGGCAGCTTGTTGTAACTTGTCTCGTCACATTTGGCATAGAACATGGCAAAACTTTTGGTTTTCTTGGAACTTTTAGGACTTGACACGAAAACAACAACAACAACAACAACAAACAGCCAAGAGGCAAAACTGTTGCAGCTGTGCAAATGTGCAACAGTTTCCATGGAAATGCAAACTAGGCTTGCATGCTGCTGTTGCAGTTCAACAACAGCAACATCAGCAGCAGCAGCAGCGGCAGCATCAGCAGCAGGAGGCATACAAGATACATCCATCAGATACAAATGGATTGCCCGCAGATGTAACCAACGCCAACTCGCGCTCTTCGTCTCGTCTCTGTTGTCTGTCAGCAATTGTAATAATCGATCTGTGACGGCGATGATTGATGATGCGACAAAAGGAAAACCAATGGAGATTTATGGCCAGGCCTGATGTTGCATGTTGCCTCAAGCTGCTTGCTGCTTGCTGCCTCTGTTGTTTATCTGTATCTCAAATGCTGCCCAAAAGCTGCAACATAATTTCGATTTGGTGACGTTTATGGCACATTATCGCATAATGCATTTTGCTATATATGCTAATTTCAAAATTCAGTCTGCCAAAACTCCTGCTTCCCACCTGCTGCTGCGCTGCTGCTGCTGCTGTTGCTGCCTCAAATGGTTAGCTGTAAATCATTGGAAAATTGGCCCACACGTTTTAGCCCGTCGGCGTTGCAGCTGAGCATTTTGGTCAAACTGTCGCAGCAGTTGCATTTTTAATTGCCCCACAAAAATGCCGAAATCGAATAGCAGTAGCAACAACAACATCAACATCGACAACATGTTGTATTTCAGCTGTGGCTTTTATCTAACAACAAATCGGGGCAGGCAAGCAAGCGGTAGGCGTGGCTGGCATTCGCATTCGTGCCACCAAAAACGGGGCAACTACTACGACTCAATTAACAGTCCACACAATTAAATTAAATGCTCGCATTTGTTTTCAAATTGAGCAATTAAGAAATGATTTAGCGAATTTCGCGATTTTTCAATCATTTTTGTTTTTATTTTTTACTCTCTGCGTCTTTTTCGTGGGCGTCTATTTTTTTGGGCGACACAATTCAAATTTGATTAAAAGTAATTAATTGAAAGAAGTTTTTGGTTAAAAGCGTATTTAATGTTTATTTTAGTCAGTTAAATCAATTAAAATGCAAAATGTGAACGTATATATTATCTTTGAGTTATTTTGATTCAATAAAGTTTGCCAATTAAGTTTTGATATTTGTTTTTTATATATGTATAAGTATGGCGTGTAATTAGATTGTTTATGCTTGATTCATAGTTATGAAGCCTTTATTATGATATAAATAATTATAGTTTAAAAGTGTAAACAATGCTCTTGTAAAATGTTAATTAGTTGAATTAGCAAAAACAATATTGCTAATTAATGTTTCGACTATAATTCAAATTAGTTATAATTTGCCAAATATTATTGTTTTCGTAGAGTTCATAGCTGCTAAAGCACAACTCAATTATTTATTAAATATGAATTGTTACATGAGACTCATTATGCAAATGTTGCCATAAAAGAGAAGGCAATTATAAATTTATAAATAGCTTTGAATTGAATTGAATTGCCAAACTTTTAAAAAATGATTATAAAGCTTTTATATAATTTAGGTTTTATTCAAAATATATTTAATAACAATTGTATAAGAAAATGACTTATAATATAAGACTGACAGTTGCTGCCTTTCTTTGCGATTCTCAGAAAAGTCAAATGCCAAAAAGAAAGCTGAAAATTATTTACCGTTTTTTTTTTTTTTTAAGCTAAAAGGAAGCAGCATATGTAGGCCAAAAAGTCAAGAAGCATTCAACATAAACTTGAGAATACCCCCCATATATTCATTACATACATTTTCGAGTATTCGCAAAACATATGGCCCAAAACTTTTGGCCTCGTGCACTCTGTGTGTGCGTATGTGTATGTGTGTGTGTGTGTTTACAGAAGGCTTTTGGTAACACAGAATTAAATGACAAATTAAATAATGTCAGCAACGCGGTGGTTGGCAAAAGGTTAAAGCCATAAAAATAAGGGCCCAGTCTGCCTGCCTGTGTGAGTTACCAAAAAGTCAATATAATAAATTACACGGCGACAGTGGCGATAATCAAATGAACAACAACAACAACAATCAAAAAGTGCAACATGCGTTGCTAAATTTTTTTTTTAGCGGCATTTTTCTGTCTCTTCTGTTTTTTTTTGCATTGCCGAAAGTCGTTAAAAAACGCACAAAAATTTTTTTGTTTGCAGCGGCTGCAAATTGTCAGCGAAATAAAAATAAAAATTAAATTGAATGCGCAAGCGCGCGGACAGAGTGACAGGGACAGGAACATCCAGAGGAGAAAGGGAAAGGCACAGGAAAAGGGGCAGGGGCAGGAACAGAGACAGGACCCCCAGCGGCGGCGCCACCAGATACAAGATACAGATACGAATGCGTATTGAGAGAGGATGTGAATGCGAATGTGAATGCGAATGTGAATGTTGATGTCTGCGGCTGCTGTTGCGTATGCCAAAAAATTTAAAAAGAAGTTCAGCAACGAGAATTTCACGTGAAATGCACAACGTTGAACTTTTGTGGATTTTTGGGGTTCCCTACTTCCCCACTTAATTACATTTGAAGACTGGCTAATTTTTCGGCTTGTTTTGTAATTTGTTGGATGGGTCCCACTGCTGACAAGTGAGTAATTTGTATGTGGGGCGGCATTTGCAATGAAATCCGTTTTTGGCCAAATTTAAGTTACAATTTTAGCCCAGCAATAACAACAATTACGCGCAATTAAGCGAATTGAGTCGTCAACCAAAACACACACTGCTATAAAAGAGTCAACATGTAAATGCATTTGAATTGAAAGTGCATGTGTGCAGGGGCGTACTTATGAGGGGGTTATGGAGAGACATAACCATTGCGAATTACAGCATTACAACTTAAAAGATACTTAATCAGACATGCTCTCATTTCTGAAAACACAAAATCAGATTAATTTACTGAAATTTAACTAATTGAAACTAAACTTATTTATATTAATAAATAAGCCAAAAGAATTTAAAGCTATTTCAGAGTCTACTAAATACAGTTGTCCTACATGAATTTTACCCTTAACTTTTCAATTCACATTCGAAACATGTGAATTTGAGATTGGAAGCATGCCTATTTTAAAAAGTCTTCAAAATATATTCTAAAACAATAACCAAAGTACAACCTTAACTTATTAAAACTAAAAACTAATTATACTTTAAGTCAAGCACTAAACTTTGTTATTAAAAAACATAATTATGGTTATTAAAAAAACCAAAAGAACTAGAAAAATAGTTAAAAAATTTTATTTTTAAGTACTTTAAAAGATGTATTTGCTAATAACATTGCATGTAGAAAAGATTCTAGGGGGTGTAACTGTTCGTCTTGCCCCTTTGGCTACGCTCATGCATGTGCATCTCTCTTTTAACTCTGCCCCTCTGCATCATGCTACATGCGGCATGCAACGCTCTGGCCCATTGTCTGGGCCTTTGTGCACCTTTTTGGTCTAATTAAGCGCCACAATTAAGTGCAAATGCGATTCGTATGCGTGTGTGTGTATGTGTGTGTGTGTCTGATGTGTGTGTGTGCTTGTAATGTGAGCCGTAATTACGCACTGCAGACGATGACGGCGCCGTCGCCTCGCTGCCCTCCTCAACTGCACCACACATATTTTTTTATGGCCTCACTTTAGGTTTTACATAAATTGTTCTAGCCAAGAGCCGACGAAATGTTGCAACTGTTAATTTGTGGTCAATACCACACGCTTTTGTTGTTCTTGTTGTTGTACCGAGTTGTTGTGCCTCCCTTGGGCTACTTGTTTGTTTATTATTTTGTTTGGTTTTTATTTTTTGGTAAATTATTTTTGGGCAGGTGAGAAAAACAACTACTGCAACTACCACTGTGCATTGTGTAGAAGATCATTAGCGTTGTGTATTTGTATTTCGAACATTTTTGGAACATTTTTTTGGACTTCTAATGACTTAATTTGAGCACAATGGCAGCATAAAACATGTTGAAATGCATCTAGTCAATTGTGGTTGTTGAACATAAAACAAGGGGAAAGTATTAATGAAAAATGTGTAGATACTATTTTATTTGCAAAAGTTAAACAAATTTCAATGGCAAAACAATGTAAAAGATATAACATGGCCAAAATGAGTTTCCACATAAAGTTTCCGCTAAAGTTAAATTTAAATAAAAAACCCAAAATGTAATATTATTAAAAATGAAAATCAAATGCCAAAAAATTATCAAAAAGAGAGAAAAGATTCAGTTTTGAAAAAGTTTGTAGACATAAAATTATCATAAGTAACTTTAGATTAGATCTTTAGCTAACTTTGTTTTAGATCTATGTACAGACAGTATCGAAACTTAAAGTACTCCAACTCCTCGGCTCTTAAACATGATCAAATACGGTTTAGTTCCGCAATTGTGGAATCTTTCAACTCGAATTTGCACCCTTGAATTGTCGTAAATTGAATATTCAGCAAAAAAAAAAAGCAACCAACAAATGTCTGCCAACTTGTTCGACTTGATTACTGGCATTATCTTGCGTTTTTGCCAAAATTTGTTGGCCCTGTTGGCTTCAGTTCGCAAATATTGGCAAAATGCCAAAGGAATGACATGTCTTGGCAAGTAAAAGCCAAAATCTGTTTACTGCCAGAAGCGAAATAAATTCAATTATGCATAAAGGATGGGGGAAATTCAATTTCACATTTTGCTAAGGCACCCACCATGAAATCTAGAATTTGTGGCCTAGACACGCAGTGAAACTTTGGTAATGTCAACATAAATAATAATTTATATATATTGTAGTGGAAATTAGAAAAATAAAACTACTCTGTTCCCACATAAACATTGATTAATTGCCAAAAACAATTAGTGCATTAACACGCTTATATAAAGCCAGTAAAAAAATTATATAGTAGTCTATATACAAGTATACAGTTTCATGTCCAGTTTTTCATTTCATAGCGGGGCCATTTCACTTAAGCCGAATGCATAAATTAAGACTCGAATGTTGCCACATAAATTAGGCATTACCAGGCATGATAAGGATCTAGACGAAGAGAGCAGCGAGGGGACGGGGGAATCAAAAGAGAAGCAAAGCAAATTAAAAATCGAGTGTGTAAAACCAAAAGAAATGAAAAGAATGTTGCCGACATCGTCATATGTCAAAGAACGAGTAGAAGCTCGTAGAACGGCATTCAAAATCTCCATATAAGTTATTAATATTAAAAGGAAGAACAACAATGCGAACAAGAAGATTTAATGCTCATTTAATATGCATAGAAATAGTTGGCTTAAATATGGCCAAAAAGATTTGCATATAAGACTAAGATAATGCCTTTGAAAAAATGGTGGCAAATGTCTCAATTATAAACGCCAGCTGCCTGCTTGATCTGAATAATATATGGTATACAAAGCATATTCCCATTGCTTTTTTTTCTTCTTTCGAAATTTGCATAACAATGCCAACAAATTATCTACTAAACATTTGTGTAATTATTTAGAAGCCAAGTTATGCATATTTTGTGAAATATTTTCATCAAGTCACTTCATTTGTATCTCTTTTTTTCAGCCGAATGTTGAAATGTCTTAATTGAATTTTATGTCTTTCTCAGTTTTTCGCTGGAAAGAGAAACCTTTTAAGAATTTCTTGGTTCTCTATGTAGTACTCCCAACTGAGCTGAAATGGTTTCAGATTGCCCGAATTCAAATTTAAATGTCATGCAGCATGAAGTGACAACAGTTTTATATATGCCACACGGCACACGAGCTTACCCCTACCTTTATCCCCTTAGCCCTAACCCCTGTCTAACCAGGCAAGTTGATGATTCTAATCGTGATCGAGGCGGTATACCAATACCAAATATACTCTGCTCATTAGGTTTATCACACGCGCATTAAACAAACAT
Source organism: Hirtodrosophila cameraria (assembly GCA_949708635.1). NCBI lineage: Eukaryota > Metazoa > Arthropoda > Insecta > Diptera > Drosophilidae > Hirtodrosophila > Hirtodrosophila cameraria. Next base: position 7,824,138 of record OX453091.1, on the reverse strand, counting down.
TTCACCTTTTGTCCTTTTTTTGGTTAGGCAAGCATAGAAATTGAGAGAGTACACTGAGAGAAAGCAAGTATCTAGTTGGGCATTACTAATAAGACTGAATATTTAAATATAAAAACTAAGATCATAAGTCTATAATCAAGTCTTTTTTGAAACAAATGTTTTTAATTGATTTTTATATTAATTTCTTATCATATTGATATCATCAAAGTTTAATCAGCCAATCTTTATATTAACTTGATGAAGAATAATGTAAATTGCTCAACAAAGGCGGCATTTTACATAATATTCATTTTATGTATCATTGTATCTTTAATTTTATTTAAATTATTATTTTCTCATCTTAATAATCTCAAAATATCACATCTATATGTTCTATTTATGACTCTAAGACCGTTTTTTCTCTCCGTGTAGGAGTAGGAGCTGAAGTTGTAGTCGGAGCGAGTTAGGAACAGGTAGTTTCACTTTTCTCAGGTAAATTAAGTCAGTTCCTGTCGCGCCTTCGTGCTGCATGATAAATGCTTGTCTATTGTATAATTTTCAGGTGTTTCTTGTTGGCACTGCGTACGACTCAATAGAAAATAAGTTTCAAAATAAAGCAGGGGCCATGTAAAGCAAGATAAATGAATGCTGCTGCTTAACTAATTAGAGTAAAATATATTAAATACGATTGCTTCAAAGCATTTATCAAAAACTTATTCACTTAAAGAAAACCAAAAGTTTTGCTGTGCAACAAAGTCAAACTGTAATTTATAGTCGAGTATAACTAATACTTTAGAAATATCTCGGCAACTTTTTAATGGCAACCTATCAATGGTAGTTACTCATTTGTCAAGTACCGACACCCTGTACTCCGCTACCCACACCCTGTTGTCCCCTCTACGCATTTCTTTGGTCGCGCTCTTTGCGCTCGTTCAACTTTAGAAAACACAAACAAAAAACTTTACCAGTGAAATGACAAATGGAACCGCATGGAAATTCAAGAAAATGTTCAACTTGCCAGGAATTGAAAATAGAGGGAGAGAGTGAGGTGTGTAGAGGGTGTTAGCGTGTGTTTGAGCCTGCATATTTTACAATATTTATTGCTAAGACTAACAAACTTTTTGCCAAAAGTTGAATTTTAATTAGTTTCGTATATATGGCTTTTGCATATATCTCAAACTTGGCGCAAATATAAATCTTTTGTGTTTTCACAGCCCCTGACACGCCCCCCCCCCTCCCATATAACGAGGCGCCCTAATTTGTGTCACAAAAGTTTTATGGCAAGAGGCAATTTGACTTAAAGTTGAGCCAAAGATAATGTTAATATTAGCAAAACAATGTAAACAAATGCAAATTGTGTGATTAAATGAAGCACAAATCAAATTCAAATGTGCCCAGGCCAAGAAAAACAGCAAAAAACCAAAATTTAAAAATCCTTGTTAATTGGTGCAGAAAGCCTCAAAGTGCGTGATATATACAAAATAAATTTGATGTTTAATTTATGAGTTCCACACAAAAATAAAGGTGCTTGACTTATTTTTGGAAATGCATAAAATATTAAAAATACACCCACCCAAAAAAATAAATAGAACTTTTTCTTGGTTAATGGAAAATGCATGCACCAGTTAATAGTTCTGTTGGCAGATAATTTATATGACACATTATGCTCTGTTTCAATATGTTTTTTATTAAAAACATACAAAAGTATATCTTGGACTAGAAAGTATCTTTATAACTATAAAAGAAGAAAACATTTCTTGGCTATTTTAGTTGCTGTTGACACAACTAGCTAAATAATAAAGCCCCAAAGCAACATAATAAAAGACAATTAAATAAACAAGCTAGTGTCATAAAAGGGCACACAACTTAACTGTTGATCCGTATCGCTATGCAAATGCCAAGTGACAACCCAAAAAAAACAAGAAAGAAATGTTATCTTCGGCGAGCCGAAGATTTATACCCTTGCGAAAAGTTTTGCGTAAGAAAACTTATTTTTCAACAGATTGATCCTATGCCAGCTATAAGATATAGTGATCCGATTTTGATAAAATTTGGTCAACATGTCTAGAACGTACGTTAATTTAGATATAGCGAGATTGGTCGAGTTATTTTGAAAAACACAAAAGTTTTTCATGCAAAAACTAATTTTTCAACTGATCGTTCCTATGGCAGCTATATGTTATAGTGATACGATCTGGCCAATTCAAATATAGGTACCACCTGCAATAAGAACAAGCATCTGTGCCATGTTTCATCAAGATAGCTCGAGAGCAAAGTCTTGAAAAACGCATATAAACAGACAGACAGACGGACAGACGAACATGAGGGACACGACTCGGCTGTTGATGCTGATCACGAATATACAAATTTTGTTTCTGAGACGTCTCCTTCAATGCGTTACACATTTTGTGACAAAATTATAATACCCGATGCAAGGGTATAAAAGAAATACCCAAAAGAAATGTGTCTTTTCAATATCAGTTCACGATCACCAAAGTCAACAGTTACACCAAAGTTGTTATCTAACTGTACGCATCGGCTAATCAAAATTTAAACAGTAGAGTTGGAAGACTCATAAAATGAGACCCAAAGACTCTGTCCATGCTTACTTAGGAGTAGTTAAGCCAAACAAACCACTGAAAACCTGAGGCCAAGTAACGTTTTTTTCAACACTCGTAAACATATTTCAAATTAGTAGAACATTAGGTGTTATAGTAAACATGGGACGGGAGCTCGTTGTTGTTGTTGTTCTCTAGTTTTGTTGTCGTTGTCAGTTCATAAAAACGTTTTTATGATCTTTGGCCAATAGTCCTCGAGTGTAGATGTTTTTTATGACAACAACCGGGCGGCTCATTCAGAATGAATGTGAGCAGCTGCCAAAAACGTTGTTCTATTGACCAATGTTTGTGGACACCTGTTTTTGCAGTGAATTCTACAAGCTTTATCCTAAACGGTAAACGGTGTCATTTAACACGATACAACATGATTCTTTGTGTTAAGTACTTTGCTTAAAGAATTGCATTTCTCTCTGTGTTTTTATTGTAATTTGTAATTTATTTGATTGCTTCAACTGATTTTTATGTGATCTTTAAAAGATGCATGGAATTTAGCTGGAGTGTTTTGCAAGGGGGGTGTGTCTCAATGTCACTGGGTCAAGTGCTTAACAGCATTTCAGTTTGGCCTGTTAGGCTTTCAATTTGGCTAAAAGAGGAGTGACAGCTGTAAAATTAGCCTAGTTAGTTGGTCCAGAGAAAGCTGATGCTGCCCTGCAGCTAAAGTCTGCATAATAAAAGCTGCTTTGGCATTTGGCATTTGGCAGATGAACAGTTTTAAATAATTGATTTCTTTTTTATGCTGTAAAAATCGCATGCAAATAATAATAGACTTTATTAATGTGTTGCCAAACAATTTTTCTAAGTGACATGTTGATTTGTAATCCATTTTCAAAGAAGTTTAAATTGAAAGAACATAATCAGGACAATTCCCATTTTATATCAAAACAATTAATTAAAACTGATGGGTTGTTCAGCTTATAAAATTTTGCTTCTTCGGCAATGGAATAAAAACAATTTTGACTTAATTTCAATAAGGAAAACCTTTGTTCAAAATGAAACGTGAAACCAAAAACAATTTATAAGAAAACGATCTGAATTTTGATAACAAAATTTGAAATTCAAATCCGATAAATGATTGAAAGTTGGGTATAAAAAGTTGAATGGAAAACATTTGAAAATGGTTTGTCTTCGGATGTCGGAAATGAGAACAGACATGTCCATTTTTTAAAAGAGTTTCTGGAAACTTATGCGTATTTCTACAATTTCTGTATTCCAATCCCAGCAATTATTTAAGTTATACATCTGTTCGTTTTTCTGCTCTATTCTAATGCAGTTGATTACATTTTCCACCTGCCTTCGCACAGTTTTTGACCAAACGTTTATTTATTCAAAAACATCTTCAATTTTCTCAGTTAATAAATATAAAATGTTCAACTTTACGCCCACAAGCAACTAAATGTTTGCATTTTAATGCTGACTGGCAGTCATAATTATCCGCGCATGGATTTTCAATTAGGCGAAATTTATGTGCATTTTCCGAATGCTCATGGCTCATTAGTAAATTAGATTTTCAGCACTAAAAATAACACCCACTTTGCAGTGGACGAGCAGCACTCCCCCCCTCAATCCACGGTATTGCGCTGGCAGAGTTTCAAAGAATTTGTCGCCTCGGTGCAAAATTTCGTAAGTTTTGAAGGAAAACTGAAAAACGTTTTTCGGAGATGATGCGCTGCTAATGAGCTGAATGGAGGGCTGCTGGTGGCAGAGTGTAAAGAAAATTGATTTTTAATTTTTTCTTTTTTTTTTCGTTCAGTGCAAACATACACAAAATAAGAAAAACAAATACGAGAGCACCGCGGGTTATGTTTATGTTTGGGCAGGAAAACTGCGTCTACAATTTCCACTTTGATGTTGTCGCCGACAGAGAGACAATGTTTCTTCCTCTGGATTTCATTTGCTTTGCGGTATGGCATGCTGCTGACGTCTCCTACTTTGTGTGTGTGTATTTTGAGGCCTCTTTGATCTTGAGTTTTTGAGTTTTTTGAGTAACCCTGGGGGCGAAGATTCTGCGCACAAATAATTAGTAACAAAACGAGAAAGAAAAAAAAACGCATAAATTGTAATTAAAAAGTGAAACTATTTTAATCAGCATTTCAGCAATTCTATTAGCTTTAAATTGTTCTTATAAACCTCAAGTCTCTTTATACTCCCCCTCGCATCAATGTCTGCTGTCTGGCGCCCGCATTTTGCAGCAGCTTTGTGTGTGGTCCAGCTGTATGCCCCCAAGCGTCTTCCCTAGCTATTCCTGTTTCCCCTTTATTTTTTTTCCTGGCCCTGGCCCTGCATTCGTCGACTTTGCCTTAATTGATTAAAAGAAACAAAGGCAGCGCAACAGAAGATGCAGCGACGACGCCACAATAAAAATGCAAAATGTAAACAAAGTTAAAAATATTATTATGCTGGCAACCCACTCACACACACACACACACACACACACACGCAGACACATCAACACCATCTTCTACTCTAAAACATCAACAATATCATCCGTAATATTTCAGCCTGTTAAAATCATTTGTCGATCTTCGTAGCTGCACACATCTTGTTTACTTTTTACCATTTCGCATAGTAAAAACCACAAAAAAAAAAAACTAAAAAAAAAACATAAAGCAACAAATAAAAAAAACCTTGAACAAACGAAGCAGAAATTATGAAAATTCCATGAAAATAGCAAAATAAGTTTTCCCGCTGCTTTGTTTGGCTCTCTCGTGTTCCTCTGTGGGTTATGTTTATTTTTTTATGGCTTCAGGCTTCAGGCCGCAATGCGTTTTGCAACTTGCAACAATTATACGACTGAGAGCACAGAACAACAAAAGCCAAAAGCAACAAAAACAACTTCGTATATATGCAAAGGCTACAAAACATGAGAAGAATTCATTCATTTCCTGCTTACAATTTCGAATTGTTCTCAACACAGAGAGAGAGAGAGAGACGCCACACGCTTTGAGATCCAAGCGGGATGCCAACAACAAAAAAAGAAGAAGAAATCATCCATTTTGTGGCTTTTTTTTTTCGCACACACATTCCACATAATCTGCGGATTAGTATTATTATTATTGTTTTTAGTATTTGGTCGGTCGACAGGGGCAGAGGCGTTAACGAGCTGAATGCGAATCCGAATCCGAATGCCACTGAGCAGAGACTATTCATGGGGCGTACTAAAATAAACGATGCGGAAAATATGAAAATTATAATTGGTTTTGAAACGTGGGCAAGTAGAATAGTCAATTTTAATATACTACATATATATGCTTACTAAATATACTCCGAATGAAGTTGGCTACTACAAAAATAAGCCAATGAAAAGCTGCTAAAATATCAAACTATATAGAAAAAAAGATATTGAAAAACAAACGATGCGGAAAATTTGAAAATTATAACAATATGCAACAATTTGAGGCTTTTTTTTGGCGGGGGTAAAGCTGAAATTTAAAATAATGGTTCATTTAAGTTCCCCAATTACGAGTATGATTTATTTTTTTCCTTGTCAGAACTTTTTTTCAACTGGAATTTTTTTGAAGTGATTATAGCTTGCATATAGCATTACCGATTACGATTTACGATACACCAAATGAAAGTCAATATATGGGCCTACAAATAAGTTTCTTATATCTTAGACATATACCTAATAGTTTTGGAGATACTGAATTTGACATTTCGAAAATATGTTGCTTTGCAAACAATTTTTAGTTGGAATTCAAATAGAAAAATCAAGGAAAATTCGAAAAAATTGCAGATTGCTATATTTTTCTTTGCTCATAGAGACTCATTCATAAGGTTTTGAAAAAGTCTTCATTAAAATCAGAAGTTCCAAGCCATTTCAGCAATTCAAAATTTTTTTGAATTCTTACGTTTTTTTTTCGGTTTTTCAGTTGCTGGCTGGAAAAATTAGTTTTTGTATGAAAAAGTTTTTGGTTTTCAGCTTGTTTAAAAAAGAAATGTTCTAAAATCAAGACACCTTTTATTACTCCCTGTTCCCATTAAAAATGGGAAAAAGGGAGTTATAAAGTACTGCAAATGTGTGTAACAGACAGAAGGAGGCATTTCCGACTATATAAACTATATATATTCTTGATCAGGATCAACAGCCGAGACGAACTAGCCATGTCCGTCTGTCTGTCCGTCTGTATGAACGCGTCGATCTCAGAGACTATAATAGCTAGAGATACCTAACTTGGCATGCAGGTTCCTGTATACTATACGCAGATCAAGTTTATTTCAAATTTCGGATACACCCCCCCGCACCCCCGCAAATCGGAAAAGACTCCCACAGCCACAATTTTAAAGATAAAGCTTTAATTTTTGGTACATATGTATGTTTAATCAATGTCTTTGTGTAAATTTCAACACGATCGGATAAATAGCACCAAAGTTATAGAAGAATCTATTACGTCCGTCTCAGCTGGCAGCAACAACAGTTTGACAAGCAGTTTACGAGTTAAGTGCACTGCTTGCTTGTGTTACGCCCGTATCAGATGGCAGCAACAACAGTTTGACAAGCAGTTTACGAGTTAAGTGCACTGCTTGCTTGTGTTGCCGTTGAACTGCTTGAAATGCAAGTTGGGAGCAGGGAGTCTCTTAGTCGGGCACACTCGACTAGAGTATTCTTACTTGTTTAATAATTGTGTTATTTTAGATTTCACTTCTTTTTGGCAAAGATGCTTTTTTCTCACTTGCTCAAAAGTAGACTATAAAAGCTAAAGAAACGTTTATTGCTGACACTTTTTAAAATCGATAAATTTCCATAAATTTTCACTAAGATTCTCAACTGCCCAGCTTATAATCAATACTTAAGTACATAAGGGACCATCATCTGCTTTCTAAATGGCCCATTGTATATGGTAATCTGACACAATAACGCTTTTCTCAGGCACTTTGAATAGCATTTGGTGTGCATATAAATCTGTCAATAATTGTAACATCTATATAGCTTTACAATATTTATGATGTCTTTGCGCACAATGGCATTATGGGTACTTATGATATTAGACCCCAGGGGTGTAAAAAACGAAGTGTTTAAGTTGTGGCTGAAACGACGACTACTCAAAAGCAAAACTTTAGTCCTACATAAGTCTTTTTTATGCATAACATCAGCAACTTAAATTTATTTATGTGATTTTATGTATATTTCGCCACAATAATATAAAAAAGGAAAATATATATGAAAAGTGCTGCCTTTAACAGCGGCTGCCGCTGCTGTCGGAATTTTTTGCCTTTGTCATTGTGTGTTTTTCTTTTTGTTGTTACAGGCTATTATTATTGTTATTGTTGTAAAACATTTGTAGCCTTTCAAAAGTCCTTTTTGCGGCTTGTGTTTGGCAAAGTTGTTTTTTGGGGCTCGGACATATTATTTTTATTGTACAACAAATTGCTGTAAATATTTGTGGAATGTTGAATTGGTACCCTTTTTTTGATGCTGTTGTTATTGTTGTTGGGCCAAGGCATCTAAATATATGTAGAAAGGTATAAAGAGCGTATGGTGTGGCACATAAATTATACAAAATATGCCCCTTCAAATAATCAAGCGGTGAGCTTAATTTACCATGAAAAGACGTTAGAGATGCTCGTTTTGAAGTTGAATTCCAAGTTGGATACGATTTATAGTGGCTAAATTGTAAATGAACACTATTTTGTGTAGTTGTAAGTCTTAAAAAGAGATGTAAAAGCTGTTGAAATTACTATTTTGAAGGGTGCACGTTTTGAAACTCAGCTTATTGTGGAGTTTTAGTTGAAGAAGTGATGTATAAAATGTGTATCGGCATAATTTATTGATATTGGAATAAAGATTATAGTCCCCGTCCATTTGATTCGATGTTTTCCTGTGATTTTTCGACTTTGGATATGTTTTAAAATATTCTATTATAATAAAGTATAAGTATCGAAACGTGGCCTGGGACACATTCAGACCTGTTGTGGTTTCCACCTTGATCAAAATAAATCTTAAATTCCTGATTTGATTTACAAATTACTGCTTTGAATCCTTCACTCAGAAAAAAGCTCTAAAAATAAGAAAATCGCACTATTTTTTTGGTTGGCACCAATAGCATTCCGCATTATTTTCCAAAATAGTCTTTTTTTTAAGAAATTTTCCAAAATTTAAGGGAAATTTTCCAAAATTTAAGAAACCTTTTTCATAAATTTAGAAATTATTGAAATCTGTCCTTTTTTTGAGCGTGATTTTTTTCACACCAAGAGCAAGTGAAATTAAGAACAGCTAAAGGAGGAACCAGGAGTAGGTCTGATATTGTAATTTGAAAACCATTGTTATCCGATCTTTATAAAAAAGACTGAAAATAAGGTTTTCTTCTATTTATTAAACTAATGACTATCAATCAACACTTTATTATAAAAAACAAAAATACTTATATGTAAGAGTACTTAACCAAAACGAAGTTTTCCTCTTCAGCTTCAAAATCACATTTTAAATTTCAACACCCATTTAAGTTAACCTTTTCCCAACTCTGATAGAACCCAGTTCAGTTCCCAGTTCGCAACTACCTAACGAGCACTGTGCAAAATTCGTTGCGGCTCCAAAGCTGCGCATATAATTAAGATATTCAGTCGGTTTCGACCTTTTGATATATTTGTTAGAATTGTGGAAAATTCCAGGAATTGCCTGGGCGCCCAAAAAAAACAAAAAGAAAAAAAAAAGTGTCGCAAACAAAAGAGGCAAATTATGTTGGGCAACATTTGGCGCTGATGGTGTTGTTCTTGTGTGTGTTATTGTTGTTGTTGTTGTTGTTGCTGTTTGTAGCTAGACAATTTTGCATGCCATTTGATTAATTGCCATGCAAATTATGGTGTAAATATAATAACATTTTATTCAGCTGTCAATTTGAGCGGCAAACAAAACGAAACAAAATAAAAATAAAAACCAAAACCAAAATCTAGACATGGGCACGACATGCAAAAACTCAATTTGCCAGGGCTCCAATGGATGAAGCGAAGTGAATGGCATTCGCTGCAGCCCAGGCACGACTTGGGAATCGTATTCTCTTGTTGTTTTTGTTGTTGTTGTTAACGTACTTGGTGTAGCGGAGCATAGCCGACTGCTCTGGCCGAAACCTACTACCAAAAACACCTAGGCACAAAATTAAGACATTAGTCAAATTTTTGTTGTAGTTTCCTTTTTGCCCTGTTGCCGTATGGAGAAGCTGTTGCCGCTTAATCCCTTCCATCACACATACACACACACACACAGAGCGCCAAAGGTAGCCGCAGGTAGTTCCATGGAACTGACCAGCTACCCCTCGTACTACTTTTGCCCCCTTTCCAGTCTACTTCAGCTGAGTGTTGCAAATTAGTTGACACGTTGCTGGGGCAGGGAACAAAAAAGGAAGGACGACGCGACGGCGCGACAAACAGTCGGCATGAATAAAGTCATTTATATATACATATCCAGTTCCATATGAGCGCATGATGAGAAATGCTGGCCCCAACTCTATAATTAGCCTAATAACCCCGGCACACTGGCCAATGGACTACGGTTTTGGCCAAAGCAGCTGCCAGCTCCTCTCATCCCCTGCTCCTTCATCATATATAATGACTTCAATTTGCGCTGAAAGCGATTCCTGGAAATCAAATACGCCAAACGGCTAAATGCCATGCCATATTTCTAACCATAACTCCAAAAAAACAGGCTCGGAATCCGCTCATATGTGACTTCTCTGGCCTGCTCTGGCCAAGGGCCATTTGGTATTCGCTTTGTGCATTTAGTATTTGGGTTATGTCGGGGGAGTTCTAACAAGTTTTGTGAATGGGTGACTTTTTGATTGTGCTTTGTGTAATTTGTACTCTAAATTGCTATTCAAATGAAGTCATGAAGTGTAGTGGGAGTGGGAGTGGCAGTGGATGTGTGCATTGTAATTATGTAAAAAGTTTTTTTTACACTCTACTATGATGAAGCTTTCATGATTTGTCAGCTTTTGAAAAAGCCATGGGAAAAGTATACTATATTTTTCAGTTATTTGTTTTTTGGAATTTCACTTGAGTGCTAAAAATTGAAATAATTTTAAAACAACTCTATTATTATTATTATTATTTCCGAATACGCACTTTCTTTTTGTGACTTTCCAATTGTTACAAAATTGGCCGTTTTACTATTTTACTTAAGCCTTTATTCTCAAATCAATTTTAGAAGATCCCAATTCTTACTTCATTTCATCTCCAAAACTTGTGTTAAAAAATTCGGAGAGCTTTTCATAAAACGCTTTTCCTTAGTTTCCGTTGCCATTTTTTAAATATTCTAATTTGTTTTCCAAAGCTAACATCCGTTTCCTGCCACCTTTTTTTTTTTACAAAGAAATAAAAGATGAAAAAAATCCTTCATCTATCCAACTGTGACAAGATCTACAACTTTAATTCAATACTCCTTGAAGATGGTGTATATTGCTTTATTTCTTCTCAAATAAATTAATGAAAATGCTATATAAGGCAGCTCACTGAAACTGCCTGGGCAGAGAGTCTTAATCATCGGCATCAGCATCAGCATCGGGGTTTCTTTAAGTTTTTTTTTGTGTTTTTGCTGCAGCTTCTGCACACGCCCACTGCTTCATATTTTGTTGTTGTACATGATGTTTTGTCTAAGCCAAGTTACAATGAGTTTTCCCCCCTTTTTACAAGCGCAGAGACAAATGAGTCAAGTTTGTGCGATGGTCGCGATAGCGCGAAAAGAGCAACCAATACCAAAGGATCGAGGCCTACAACGCCTAAGCCAAAGGCTGTGCCACAAAGAGTTATGTGCAAAATTAAATTTGCAAATGCAAGTGAAACGGGGTAAAAGATTCGTGCACTGAGAAAAACTAAGCACAATTGCTTAAACTTAAAAAAAAACAAAATTTGGCTCTCATTGAAAAAAGAACAACAAAACCAATGAAGTCTATAAATTTGAGTGCTGTCGAAACAAAATAAAATTTTAATTCTATTTCCTATACTTAATCAAATTTGAAGGGTTGAAGTCATAAATAAATAAATTTTCTTCATATTTTTTAATATAAAAGTAATTAAATTGGGTATTTCAAATTCTTTAGCGAGAATATAAAATTCCTTTTGAATTCAATTTTATTAGAAAGTTATTGAATATTAAGGAACGTAATCAAGTTTTGTCAATTTATTAAATAAAAGAAAATATTTGCAGAAAGTCAGAGCCACAATTTTTATCTAGAATAAAATCAAATTTTCATAAAAATTTTATAGTTATACTCTGTTTTCCAAAATGGAAAAAAAGAGTATATTGGGTTTGTGAAATGTCCGTCTGTCCGTCTGTCTGTCCGTCTGTCTGTCCGTCTGTCTGTATGAACGCAGGTTTTTTCCACAATTTTGAAGCTAGAGCAACCAAACTTGGTATACATGTTGGTATATACCATAGGCAGACAAAGTGTCAAGATCTCCCCCCCACCCCCACCCCTTCCCCCACAAACCGCAAAAACCTATATCTTCCACAGTTTTACAGCTAGAGTAACCAAATTTGACATAAGGACTAGTGACCACACCCTTGACCGACCTGCCAAAAAAAAATATGCCACGCCCACTACCACCCCCGCAAATGAGCTAAACCTGTATCTCCTACACCCTTATAGCTAGAAACCCCAAATTTTGCAGTATGACTCCATTTGAACTCTTCGATAGATTGGAGAAAAAAATTTTTACGTACAGAAAACAGAGTATATCGCAGTCGGGTGAGCCCGACTGCAACGTTCTTACTTGTTTTTTGTTTGGAAAATTAATGTAGTCACATATAACTTTTTGTTATAAATTGAAATCAAATTTCTTTATAAACTTAAATAAAATCCAAGTACTTTTGTGGTCAAATGGCTGTTCGATTCGCAGATTCAGGGTTATATGCCCTTTTTTTCCAGTGTATCTCTTGTACAAAAATACGAGTAGAGCGCCGAAAAGCAATCGCGCCACGCACGCCCAACATCAGTTTGATAAATTGATATCAGAGATCGATGTGCAGAGCGCTCCACGCGCTCCACACAGATAGCAGCATTATTGTCTTGGCTTGAGGAGTTGCAAATGGGACGGGCTAAGTTTTTAATTGAAAAAAAATGCGACTACAATGCGGAGTTTTGAAGCATTATTCATGGGCTTAGAGATGCAGTGGTAACTTTGTATTCGTATCAGTATATATATTGGTATCGATATTGATATTGATATCGGGGCACTTACCTATCGAACCATCCAGGGAGTAGGCATTACGCTGCCAGGCCCACGTGCATAGATCACAGGTGGTCAGGCCGTCAGCGGCGACGCTTTCATCCAGAAAGGGCGGACGTGGCGGCGGTGGCACAAAATGCCCATTCCATAAACCATTCTCGCTGGCATCGAAGGCTAGCGGTGAATCGAATGTGTCCACCTCAATGGCATTGGACCACCACTCATCATCGAGCGGATTATAGCCAGCTTCTGGTGTCGATTCCGGCGCTGGCATTTGACTGTCCAAGTCATGTTCATTGGACGTTGCCTGCCCCGCCAGCGAATCCAGTCGAGAGTTGGGAAATGCTGAACGCAGCGTGGTTGTCGCCTCCTGATAAATATCCGCATCGCCAACAGCCGGCAGGCGTGGAAACATTTTTCCTAAGCACTCAGTCTAAGTCTCTCTCGAAGTCGACAAGTGTGTCTGTTGGTTACGTTGGGTCAATGCGTCAGCCACATGGATCGCCGTGTTGGGTGTTCCGTTCCGGCAACAATAACAACAACAGCACTGCAAAGATAAAGTTGCAAGCACATTTATTAAAAAACTTGTCAAAAAATTATTTAAAAACCCCCCAAACAAAATATATTGCCAAATATTGTCAAGTCTGCGGCTTGTTAGCACTTTTTTGAAAGTTGTTCCCCGAAAAAAATGTTGCAGCTTTTAGTTCATAAAATATGAATATGGTATTGCATAGTATATGAATGAACATTTCAAAGACATTGTTTGCTTGTAAATGGTCTCTAAAGCAGGTTATTTGCAGTTAGTTTGACAACAAATTTGTTGTTGTCATAAAACAGTTGACACAACATTTTTGCTTAAAGATCAGATTACAAAAAATAGTGCTTAAATTAAAGTTGATATTTTATATGTGGGTATAAACGAGATTTTTGGGATGCAACTAAGTTTTTCAAATACAATTATTTTACAAGTATTAAGGACTTATACTTATGTATGTGTTTTATGTGTACATAAACAGGATTAGCCAATTTAGTTATACTTCAACTTCTTTATATATATTAAAGCTTTTTAAGCTGTGTGTATCAAATATTTTTGCTTAAGGATCGGATTGAAACTATTGCCATACCTTGAATAGATCTCTTAAGCAAAAATATGCAGAATTAGACAATTTATTCAAACATTTCTAATTTTATAATATAGCAAATAAACTTTAAGTAACTATATTACAATAATATATTCAGGCCTGTTCCAGTTTCCTAATCCGATCAAAACTTTCGAATATCGATAGAAAAGGCTAATTAAATGTTAAAAGCCCGTTTTTCGCCAAATTTTCCGAAAACTTGTATTAATGAAAAATATAGATTTTTTAAAATGATTTTCAAGCTGATTGTATGATGAACAAAAAACATGCATCCTACAGTTTTCCTCTAATTTTCGACATTTTCCGACCGAATTTTTCGAAATCCGAGCTTATTACGCACTTTCAGGTGAAAAGTTGAGTCTTCTAGCTCTTATGGTGTGGGCTGTGCGAAACTTTTGAATCAGTCAGTCGTAAATCAGTCAAATTGAACACTTTTATATATTTAAATTGAACTAAGTCCACACTTGGCTTGTAGAACATAAAAATTTAAATAGAGTATTACATTTAATGACTACTTAACTAACTAAGTTTATTATCTTTACAGCTCTACTTAAACCTATAGTTCTTTTGATTTTCTTAAGTTTAACTAACGTATTAAGCCCAACATATATAGCCTTATGCTGTGCTCCCAGCGCCAACTAATGATGCAGTTCCACCTTTTTATGCATTAAGACCACAATAAAGACTTCAAATTGCAGGCGAGGAACATGGAAGGGGCGTGGAATATGTTAACAGAGTCGCATTTGTGAGTCAGGTTCAGGTTTGCAAGCAACTGTTGTGGGGTCTGATTGGAGCTACTACTAAAAACAACTATTTGCTGGTGGTCCATTGCCGCCTTGTTACACGTTTTGGGGTGCTCCAATGTTTCCGCCTGACACACATTAATCAATGCAAAGCTAGGCGTTTGTCTATGACACTAATGAAGTATCTTAACAAGATACAAAAACTAAGATAAGCCTCAAAATCGAAAAAAATAAAACAAGCATTGTGCAACTAAACAATAATAGCCGTTAAGAAAAATAATAACAAGAAAAAAGAGATATATAAAAATGGCAAGTACTTGGTTAAGGAGTTCATTGGGTCAGCGTTACGTGGGGATTATCGTTTCGACTCGTTTCGTTTTCCGAAAAAAGTGAAACTCCAGACAAATGTGCTAATCAACTACGGTCAGTCAAAAAACTGAGATCATCTAACACAAAATTATATCTTTTCACTGTGATTTATAAGCCAGCAATTACAACTCCAACTCGCTGATCGGCCATTACGCCGCGTAATAATGCAAAAAAATAATAATAAAAAAAGCAGCTATAGCAAAATCAAAAATAGCTAACAAACAATAGTGTATAACCGAAATCATTTATCATAATCATTGTGATTGATTCGTTGAGAAAAAAAAATAAATATCACAAGTGAACCACAGACAAACAATTTTTATATCGTGGGGTCTCATTCAAAGGCGCCCGCTCATCAGGCATATAAACGCTGCTTATTGTTGTTGTTGTTATTGTTGTTGTTATCAGACTTGTTGTTGTCTCACGTCTATCTGGGCTCACGTTTTGCTCCATTGAATCACTCATTCAACTGCGTTACCTCTTTGGACAGCATGATCAAAAAAAAAAATTGTTTTGATTCGGTTGCTGACCGGTTAGCAATTGAACCGCATCGAATCAGACAGGCTGAAGGGAGGAATGGGGTAAAAAAGGGCAATAGTGCGAATATTTCTCATAGTAATTTTATTGCGGTCAAATGTAAAAATATCTATAATGTAATATATAGCTGGTTTTTGTTTTGTTTTGTTCATCTCAAATAGCTTTCGAATATTATCAATCAAGCGTGCAGACATTTTGTGCCCTATTTGTGTTTTTAATGGCGAAATTGTGTTTTAGTTTTTGAGTGAAATCTTAATAAAAATTTGAATTAACTAAAGTTATAGCTCAAAATAATAAAAAAACAAAACCAAGTAAATTCTGTTAGTCGTAGTATACAAATTTACTTCACTCGAAATGTTATACATTTTTAAAACATTTTTTTTTCAGCTGTTTCTTGATTAAGTTGTCACACACTTCATCTTTCTCTCTCTCTCTCTCTCTTACTCTCTCTCACTCTGTCATACGCTCACAACTCCTTGTACATATCATAAATATTTCGCTATGTTTCTGTTTTGGCCATCTTCCATATTAATCACGCCGCATGAGTTGCTTTCAGCAGACAATGGCGCGATATGCCATCGCCAATGCCAACTGGAGGCAGACTCGGGTTGTTGCCACAGTTTTGGCTCAGTTGGTTTTTTAGTTTGCGGCAAGGGGGCAATGATATTTTGGCAACATGAGATACACAAATAGAGAGCGAGAGAGAATGTGGTGACCAAGTTTTTCACATATTCCAGTCTTAAACACGCGCTTTGCGTTAGTCAAGTGGCTTAATTTATATTTATGAAACACAGCACGAACATTAACTGAGCCGCCTTTTGGCTAAGAAACAAGTATATATACTTGTAGTATATATATATAGTGACCAGACCAGACCAGGCCTGACTTTGGGCCACAGGCGAATGCGAATTGTCGAACTGCCGAACTTGTTGAAGAGTTATGGCTTTGACCCACAACACAGACCCAGAGACGTTAACAGAGACACGGCGACAACACACACACACACATGACCAAGTTATGTGCAATTTTTATGAACCAAACTGGACTCAGGCCAAGCAAAAAGCACACATGCTGCCCATAATAACAATTTAGGCTTGTTTGGCGTCTCGGGCGGCAATTTTTCACATTAATTACAAATTACAGATTTATTAGGTATGAGAGGCATGTCTTCATGTCTTCGGCCAAAAGCCAAAAGAGGCCCTGCCAGCTTCCTTCCCGGCACATGTTGGGCTCAGACTATGCAAAAAAAAAAAACAGAAAACAAACTTGGCTTAAATATTAATGAGTGGTGTAATTTGTTGCATTGTATGTAATAAATTCATTTTGTGCGTCGCGGCACTCGTGAGAGCCACTCGTAACTACCTGACGTTTCTAGACCGAGTGGCGCAAGCTACATTTGCATATGGAGGATATTCAGTCTGAGTAACCAAACAACTTGCAACTTGCCGACTGGCCAGTCAACCAGCTCAGTCAGTCAGCCAGTTGCACATACTCTCCGCTACACAGAAGTGCATGAGTAGGCACTCCAAAAGTACTTGCCACTAGACTGATTATAGTCAATTCGTTGAATTGGACCACCAAGTGGTGCTGCCAGCAGCAGCAGCAACAGCAGCAGTCCAAGACAGACATATCAGACCAAGCTGGCTAAGCCACTGAGCAGGGCAAGCAGCCCAGTCATCGTCATCGCCATCGTCATCCTCATTCTCATCGTCAGCGTCATCATCGCCAACGACACCAACACAAAATCCACGCGTTTCTCTGCACAGTGGTAGAAAGTGATGAATTGTGCAGAACAGCATAAACTAAAATTGCAATTAGTTTAGTTGGATACTTCTATTGTTATGCCTTGGCATGTCTTTAGTTGAAGTAAAGGCTTAGAAATGAGACTTGATCTTTTAACTTTTTATAAGCATACGGAAGTTATAGAGTTTTTTGTTGTCATACTTAAAAATTACAAAAAAAAGGCATATTGCATTTCCGAATCGTCCGTCTGTCTCTCTGTGTTCCTGTCTATCTTCCTATCTGTCTGTCTGTCTGACCGTTCATCTGTCTGCCCGTTTGTTTGAAGGCAACTTTAAAACTAGAGCTACCAGACTTGTTATACATATTGGCATACACATAGGCAGACAAAGTGTTACTATCTCAATTAACAGGAGTATATAAATAAGAAATGAATTTACTTGTGCATAATTACTCAAATAATAATTTAACATTTCTGTCATAATTACTTGAATAAAGACCAAACCAAATACCAAATTACTTTATATAATAACTAATTAAGCAGCGTGAAATTTAGAAGTAATTATAAACACATCTAGTAACTGTTTCATTACTCAATTAACTTCACTTTTATCATTACTGCTTAAATAGTTGTGTTGGTAGTTAAATGAGAGTTGAAAACGTTCGTTGTGGACAACTGTAGCCTAGTGAGAAGACATTCTGCTCTGACACACAAAAACTTGGGTTCGATTTTCAGTCAAAAAAGTTAAAAAAAAAAAAACGTATCACCGTCCATGTTTAAAAGACAAAACAGTGTTTTATATTTTAAAGGGGACCATTCATTAAATACATATCTATTTAACAATAAAAAATATAATATAAAATAAAAACATTAGTGATTCAGAAAGAATTACTCAAGTAATTGCATTTTTCTATAAATTACTAATTGTAGTGACAATTTGATCAATTTTTGTTTTTCAATAGTTATTCAACCCTTTCACAATATATTTACTTGATCAGAAGAAATTGACACTTAAAAGTAATTAATTACATAAGAAATCCGAGTGAAAAGTAATTAACTTTCCCAAATATTGCTTTAATTTCTTAATACTTTTTAATTGTTTTAATAATTTAAAATTTTTTTTTAAATGCAAAACCACTGTGATCTGCTCTGCAGCGCCAGCGCCAATAAAAAAGTAAATGGCGCGTGATTGTGAGGCGTCTTCTTCTAGTGGCCCCCATACACACGGCTCTCACATGCACACACACATACACACACTCTAAACACACATAGTACACACACAGTCAAAGACATAAGTATACGCTTGCCCATTACAACAACCACTTCAAGATGGCCACAAGAGTAGCATCTTATTTTGCTGGCTTTTTGGCTTCGATGGCGGGCCATTTTTACAGGCAGGCACTGGGCCAGTGGGCAGGGGCTTAGGCAGGGGGGGTGGGGTGCGGTGAAGGGGTTGGTAGAGTCAGGAATGAAACTACATAATGAAAAGAGTGTGTGAAGAATTTTAAATTCAAAATTGCATGAAAAGTCGTGAGTCGCAAATAGCTTGTTGCTGTTGTTGTAGTTGTAGTTGTTGTTTGTGGTAGTTGTTGCCATTGCTGTAGCAACAGACAGATATCCTACTCATCACTTGAGAAAATGAAAAAACAATCATAAACAGCAGGCAGCAGGTAAACAACAACAACAACAACAGTAACAACATTGCTGCGATTTATACCAAGTAAAAACCACTCGAAAAATGGGCAACAGACACAAACAACAAAAAAAAACTTGTGCCTTGGGTTTTATGTTTGGGCTTGTTGTTGTTGTTGTTACTGTTGCTTTCTTTGCACTACACCTGTTCAGCTAGGCGAGGGGTGTGTGTGTGTAAATGTGTGTGTGTTTGTATTTGTATCTGTCTCCCACCGAATTCACTTTTGCCCACTCGAGCCGAGAGTCGAGCCTTAATAAAGTTATTATAATTTAAGCGTTTTGATTATGTGCCTGGCAGTGTTTAAAATACCAATGCAAGCGCCTTTGGGGCAACAACGCTCCTTACCCACCCTCCCACACACCTAACCCCCCTTAACAAGCCATTGAAGCTTACAAGTTTTCAGCGGGGGCGCTGCCTTCTTTTGTGTGTGTGTGTGTGTGTGTGTGTTTTGAGTGTGGGGGTAATCTTTGTGATTGGTTGCGATTTGCGTTTAATTTTGTTGCTGTAAGTGTTGCATGCACGACGACGATGACGACGACGACGCTGGATGCCTTCGCATGCATCCCGTTGGCTGCAAACTGTTGCACAGCCGATGATGTTGCATGCAACAAGCAACAAGAGTAGGAATTGATTCAGCTTTGGGCCTACTTTGCGGGGGTGCTGTGCTGCTTGCTATGATTTTGTTTTTAAGTCTTTATTAGAGAGAGGCAAACGCTTTGCAAACTGCGCAAAACTTTTTTTTTCGCAAAACTGGATTCGCAGCACGCCGGGACTTGTGCATCAAGCCAAGTTAATTGGTCATGGCATGCTCATCCACTTCGACTACATTGAAACGCTTTGTCAGAGAAATCACGCAAAGAATTTCATGTATGAAAATGCCTTGGGGAACCATTTTGTTAAGTTCATGTTTAGAAACTTGCGCAATATTTCTCAAAATAGACACAGTAGTTCTTGAAAAAATCTACTAATATATAAAAATTTATAGATTCCTGATACTTTAGAGCATCCTTATAGCTTTAAACCAATCCAAAAACTAGTCAATTACCCACCATTGCCTTAAATTCACTTAACATAATCTCAATTTAGCTTTCATTCCAACCAAACTTATCAGCAACTCAACCTTAATTTTCTGCTTAAGCTTCAGTTAGAGTCTCAAAGTTATCCTTCACTTGGAAAATCAATAAAGTTGTTCACCACAACATCAAATTTGTTCATCCCAACCACACTTTTCATAATCTAAGTTTTGCTATCGTAATTTTGCTTAAATTTAACCCCATGTTCTCTCATCTTTTCACCATAACCTAAATTTTTGGTACATTCTACCCACACTTAACCATGCTAACCTCAAATTCATAACTTTGCTGCAATTTAAACCAGCAAATTGTCATTTATACAGCATAACCTCAATTTAGTGTACATTCTAACCCCACTTTTGAGCAACTTAACCTCACTTTCATAACTTTAGTTACAATCTAACCTCATTTACTTTCAACACACTCACACACACGTACACACACTTTCTATGCCAAAGCGCAACTGTAAAAGCCTCTCAAAAGGTGACAATTACTTTCAATTTTCCAGCAACTTTGCCGACTTTTCGCCGCCTGTTGAAAAATATTTATATAGTATGTTGTATGAGAGTATTATGTTCCAAGAGGCGGCGGCGGCAACGTGATGCCAAACAGCTTCAGCTGATGCTTCAATTTTCCACTCCGTAGCACAAAGTATTTTCTAGCCACACAGTCACAGTTACAAAACTCGAAACTGAACTCTTGCCCTTTATGTCGAGCAGTTTGTGCCACAGGCATGAAACAGTTGAATCACTTGAATCAGTTGAATCTGTTGGGAGACCTGCTGCTTGCTGAAATGCTATGCAGCAGCAGGAAAGTGCAACATGAGATCGGGGTGGCAGATGCAGAGGCAGCATCGAGTCCGATGATCGCCAGCTTCGATTTGTATCGCCTTGCACCAGCTTTTCATTGGCTTTGGCGTCGCTTTCCTTGGTCCGTGCCGCGTGCTTCATAGATTTGTAACTTGCAGCGGCTTCATTTTACATTGCGCTTTTCATATTTCATAATAGCTGTGAGACTCTGTGTAAAGGAGTTGAAGTTGGAGCTGCCTTCGTGGCGCAGCGACCTACAGCAGACCAACGTTTGGGTGCCTGGGGGCCATTAAAAGCGAAAGTCGTAAAAAAGTATAGAAACAAAAACAACAAAAAAAACTTAACCCAGCGCTTTGTCATATGCAAAATCAACAAATTTCCAACTCTGTCTGCTTAATTTTTATTTACTTTGGCCATTTGGAAAAACAATGGCCCAGCATTTGAAACGTGCACACATAAAATTCACTAAAGCGGCCCCAAAACCACAGCTCAAGTTCTCTTTTTTTTTGGTTTTTTTTTTTATGACTGCCCCCCTAATATCATAAAAACCCATACGAATAACCACGCTGAAATGTTTATGAGCTTTTGTCATTTTGACCGATCAAAGTCGCACATTTGTTTAAATCTGCCTGCAAATCAAGTTTCGCTGGCTGTTTTACATTTTATGATCTGTAATATATTTGCCAAAATATAAAAAAACTTTTCTAAATAGCAACGAAAACAATGAAATTCATTGGGCGTGGATTTTATTGATTATTCTATTTGGCATTTAATCATACGCTTTATGAGCGCCTTTGATTGGCAATGAAATTATGTTAAGGTTTGTTTGAGAAAAAAAGTATTAAAAGACAATAGGGTAGATAAAAAGTTTATAATAACGGTATGGGATATGGTTTGAATTCTGTAATTTCAATGTTAAAACCGATATAGTCAATTTTTTTATATTTTTAGGTAATTTTGAAATTTTGTTGACGTTATGAAAGCTTTCAGATTTAGTTGGCCAACTTTCATCAAGCACAGAATAAGAAAAATTTAACAAGATATATTGAGAAACTAATAAAGATTTTCAAACAAAAACTAGTTTTTCAACCGATAGTTCCTATGTCAGCTATAAGCTGTAGTGGTAAAATTGATATTTACCAAGCTTTATCAAGATAGTTTCAAAACTGAGAGACTAGTTTGTATATAAGCAGACAGACATTCGAATAGACGTACACCCTCTGCAAAGGTATAGTTATGTTGGCTAGCTTCTAAACTAAAAAAGGTAATCAGATCTGTTCCCAATTTTAATACATTTTTAGAATCAAAATTGTTAGCTGTTCTGAATTTCATAAAGAAACATTATCTATATATATTGGTACCCTAAGATCTTAACATTTTATGTGAAATATATTTCATATGTTCTAAATTATTATTATAGTTTTTTATTTAAAGTCCGAAATTAATTCTAAGCAATCCTTAACTACGATAACATCAGATTTTTTTTTGACAAATATCGTAATCGTCTCAACTTTTTTCATCTCTAGTTTAAGGCAATGATAAATTCTTAACGAATTATAGCGAAATTAATTAATTGCCCATGCTTTTCAATTTTATGAACTACTAAAAGCATGTTTTGAAAAGCTATAAATCTGTAGAATTTAATGGTTTGATTTTGCAAATGATATACATTTGATACGCATAATATTTAATAGCTTCGCTTGAATTAAGTATAGACGATTCTTCTATATAAAAACTTGTTAACTTCTTTAAAGTGGATATTTAACAAACATTCCAATTCGAAATTCCCAATTCGCTAGTGGCTTTGCCTTTTGGCCGAAACGAAACGAACAAAATCGTGCTCAGACATCTAATCACAAATAGAAAACAATATCTATGCTAATCTTGCTACAAGATCAATGACAATAAAAGAGGCTAAAGTAAAACAACAAAACAACAAAAAAAAAAAGAAACAACAACAAGAACCTGCAAGTTGCACCACCCCACCACACTAACAACAACATTGTAACAAGCAACAACAAACAACAGCAGACAATAATGAGCCGTAATGAGCAATGATCGCCACACAATTAGCCAAATTTCGTTTGTTTTTATTGTTGTTGTTGCTGCTATTGTTGTTGTAGTTGTTGTTGTTGTTGTTGTTACTGGCGACCAATTTTTTTAAACAAATTAAAACAAAAAACGCGGCGAATAAGCACACGAAATTAAACAAACATTGGAGATTTATATATAGGGGGGACTGCTAGCTGCACTTGGTTTTCGGTTTAGGCCAGGCTTTAAAAGCCAACTTGGCGGAAAATTACAAGAAAATCGTGCAACTCTTGTTTGCTCAAAAAGGCATGAAAAGCAGCAGCCCCTGTTCCTGCCCCTGTTTCCTGCTCCTGCCCCATTGCTGAAGACTTTCCAACGTTGATTCCAACAAATTTAAACGTTACATGCGAGCAGATTTCAACGCGATCATCGATTGCTATGTGCACCCACACACAGATACATATACACACATATACACACACACAGCAATTGTTGCTGCTGCTGCTTTGTGTGGCAGCAACATGACGCAACTGCAACTCCTTGCCCTCAGGTGTTGCGCGACGGTTTTGTGTTATAGCCGCTTTTCACTTTCCGCCTGCCAATTGGCCAACGTCCAACATTCAACATTCAACAGTCAACAGTCAATAGCCAAGCTTGCAACATGCAACATTCAATGCCGAATGTCGAACACCGTTAACACCAAACTGTCGTACAAAAGTTACTCATTTAGTGACTTTGTCTGCGAGTTTTCGGTGATTTTCAACGATTTCCCAAAATACAAAAAAAAAAATAAGCAAAATATAACTGCAACTGTCATTTTCGATTGGCGACCTGCTGGGCTTGCCCCGTCTTGCAACAAAACATTTTTTGATTTTTTTTTTAAATTTTATTTTTTATTTAACTTTTTTTTTTTTTTTTGGGTTTGCTGTCTGAGGCAAAATGTCAATTTGTGTTGTTTACTTTTGAAAACTTTAATTTTGTGTCTGCGATTTCTTATATATTTTTTGTGGGTCTTTTTTTTGAGTTGCATTCGTCGCGCCTTCAATTGCCGCAATTTAAACCTTAGGCACCCCCCTCCCCAACTCCCCACCACCCCTGCCTGCCATTGGCATTAGCCGCGCTATTGAGTGTTAATTAAGCGTTTATTCAACATTTTCGGTGTCAAAGTTGTCTTTAAAGAGCCGAAAATTAATGCCATTTTGTGTCGATTTTTGCCATTGTTATCAATACGAAAACTTTTTTTTTTTTTTTTAACCTCATTACCCCGATTTCCATTTCCGATTACAAGCTTTTTTTTGGGCAATTGAGTCAAAGAGCAAGGCACAACTTCATCGATCAACCTCTGACAATCGCTTTTTTGGCTTTGATATGGATATGGCTATGAATATATGACTGATTGTGTTAGACCAGTTCAAACATTCCTAAGTGTGTATAGTATATTTGGCCTGTCTGTAACACGAAACCCTTTTAATTGGTTTTTAATGAACGTCATGCGGCTAATAACTAACAGAGGAAATAAACAAACTCAGCCAAATAAAACATAATTTGCATATTTATTTTTTCATAATATGACACGACATTTTATTGGCATTTTATTGGCATTATTAGTTGTTTCGTTTGATTGCGAATTTAGCGTGTTAATATTTACATAAGTAATTATGGACTAACAATCACAATATCCTGCCAATTTATTTATTTCCGCTTTTGGGCTTATAATTTTCAAGAAAATGCAATTATCAAATTTAAGAATATTTACAGTTCTTTTAATTTACAGCGTTGACAAAAAACGATGCACAAAAGAAAGAACAAAATGTTTTCAACACACATTTCAAACTTTATCAGCTTATTCGGATTATTATTCAGCACCAATTCGGCAATTTTTATAGCGCTAAATAAAGCGCTTCTTTAGAAGATAATTTTAACGCTGCTCAATAAACAACATTCGATTAAAACATCTAAACAGCCCTTTTCATCATGATCAAAGTGTACAAATAACATGCAACGTATTTCTGCTCACACTGTCTACTATAATTCTCAACCAGTTCAAGCGGACACATAGTGTAGTGGCTGACTTAGCCCTTGATAAATTATCTACTTCTTATTTTTACTTTGCTTCCCTTGTGGAACATAGACATCCTATTTATACTCTGTTTAAAGAATCAATATATATTTATATTGCTTCTTGAGTATACCAGCTTTCTGTTTTCTGAATCTCTAATATTTCTCTCTTATTCTGCCTCCAGGCTTTAGTCCTCGACATACTTCTTATTTTTTAGCTTCAATTAAACTATATTAGTTTATTAAATAACGATTATATAATCGATCTTATTTTTACACAATGTTTTAAGCCCAAAATAAATCTTAAACACGATTTTATAACTTCTAAATTTCTAAAACTTTACATCATTTCTTGCTAGTTGTAATATTTAGTTTAAACAAGTAAGAATACTCTAGTCGAGTGTGCCCGACTACGAGACTCCCTGCTCCCAGCTTGCATTTCAAGCAGTTCAGCGGCAACACAAGCAAGCAGTGCACTTAACTCGTAAATTGTGGCTGTGGGAGTCTTTTGCGATTTGTGGGGGTGCGGGGGGTGCATCCGAAATTTGAAATAAACTTGATCTGCGTATGGTATACAGGAACCTGCATGCCAAGTTTGGTGTCCCTAGCTCTTATAGTCTCTGAGATCGACGCGTTCATACAGACGTCACGGCTGTTGATGCTGATCAAGAGTATATAGTTTATATGGTCGGAAATGCTTCTTTCTGCCTGTTACACACATTTGCAGTACTTTATAACTCCCTTTTTCCCATTTTTAATGGGAACAGGGAGTAAAAACGAGCAAAACTAAGACTACAATTCGATAATTTCGACAGCAGATGATAGTCGACACTATTAATGTTTTTGATAATTAGTTACATTTTCTATTAAAATTAATATTAAAATTTTAATTTTTAAACTTGAAAATATAAAAACAAACTAGAATAAAATGTTATCTTCGGCGTTCCGAAGATACTTACCATTGTAGATAAGTTATATGATATTTAAAACAACGAATAAGGAACAGGTTGTTCCTTTGGCAGCTTTAAGACATAGTCGTCCGATTTTTATGAAATTTGGTCAGCGTGTATAAAATATGCTTAAGCTTTAGAATAACAAGTTTGATCGAGTTATTTTGAAAAGTAAAAAAGTTTTTCATGCAAAAACTAATTTTTCAACCGAACATTCCTATGGCAGCTATAAGATATAGTAGTTCGATTTTAATGAATTTTGATCAACATTTATAAAATTTGACTAAACTTATATATAGTGAGTTTGGTTGAGTTATTTTGAAAAACACAAAAAGTTTTTCATACAAAAACTTATTTTTCAACCGCTTGTTTCTATGGGGGCTATATGTTATAGTGGTTCGGTCTGGCCGATTCGATCAAAAGAACTACCTGCAGAAAGAAGAAGCATCTATGCCAAGTTTTATCAAGATAGCTTTAGAACACAGTCATGAAAAACGCATATCAGCAAACGGACAGACAAAATTAGAATACCCTCTGTATCTATAAAATTAAGTATATTATTTTGGTTACTAATTTTAAAGAAATCATGGGAGAAATCTGATTTCAATAAAATCGGAAACGTATTTGATTTTAAGTTTCCGTTTTCAAATGAATTGAAAACCAATTGTTGCCTTTACAGCTTTGTTGGAATAGTATGCATGCCTCCAGCTCAAAGGCATAACTTTTCAAACAGAATACTAGTTTACGCATTCGAATCCAAATGCTTTGAACGAAATTGGAAATAGATACTGGCCTGGTTGATATTGGCAAAAGCAATTGATGCTGCGAACCGAGCGAACATTATCGATTCAATCAATATTTTATAAAGTATTTATGTACATTTAATATTTACACATTTAAGACAAAGTACAACGACTTCTGTATAACACTTACTTTGACGTCTAAGAAATGCAACTGTAAATAATTATTATCAGCATGCTTGGCTGCGTGTTGCAAGTAAGCCAAGCTAACGGACGCGACAATGTGATAAGCATCAACACAGCACCTGGTGTACAATACAACACATGAGTACCTAGTGCCTCTCTGCCCCTGCTGCCCCCTCGCTTACTATGTGCTAGTTAGGCACTCAACTATATATATGTGTGTGTGTGTGTGTGTGTGTGCGTGTGTTAAAAGGCTGCAACACTTTCAAACAACTTTATCACGACTGAATCTCAACGGTAACCGACTGAGCAGAGTGCTGCGCTGTGCTGAGCTGAATGACGGAATGACTGACTGACTGACGTGGACTTGATTGAAATGCGACGAGCGCGTCGACATGCCGAGTGGGTGGCAGGCAGGCAGGCAGCAGTCAGGCAGCTGTAGGCAATGTGGCATGCTGCATGGTGCAAGTTGCGTATGTATTAATTAGTGTCAAGTGTTGTCGCTTTGAGTTACGCGCCCGGGGGATTGCCATTGCCGGCGTCATCATAGTTTTGCTGGCGCGATAACACAAAAGCGATATCAGCAGCAGCAGCAGCAACAACAACTTGTTTGCAACTGCAAGAACTGCTGCTGCTCTCGACTGCAGACTGCAGCCTGCAGCTAGAGCTTGCCTGCGTAATCGATGATGACACGTTTTGCCTTTGCCCATGCGCAGTTTCTGCTGCTGCTGTTGCAAATTGCAGAGGAGCAACAGCAGCAGCGCTGAACAAATGACAGGCAAGCTGACAGAGCCGCGCTGTTAAATTTATAAACATATACTCGCCTGGGTTTGCCTTCTACTACTATTTTTGCGCATCCAATTACATTTATATGCTCGTAAACTAAAAATTCTGCACAGCTTGCAACGGGCTGTGGGCACAGTAATTATCAGCTAGAGTTGCGCTGCCTCCTGCATGCTGCCTCCTGCCTTATGGATATATCTACCTATACAAAAACCAAGTGGAACTTTAAAAAGATTTTTCACTCTTATTGATTTATGGCTTAGACAGGTTGCCTCTTGCAAGCTTCTAAAAGATGAGTCATTAAAAAAATTTAAATTTCATTTTAAGATTATAATAGTTTATGCTATTATAGCTAATCTCTATGCTACTCAATTAATTTACTTAAAACCCATCACACATCTTATCTAAACAAATATACAAAATTGGAAAAAAATTTAAATAAAATATCTATTAATTATGAAACTGACTGTATTTGTTATACACTAGCTACAAATTTGAGAAACTTTGCCGCCTTTAGAGCGAGTCTGTTAATTATTGTATACTGTCTGCGAAAACATTAATTATAAAACTGTTTATAGATGTGTTAAGATTTATGATTTACAAGCTAGTCCGAGCATTCTTACTTAATCAGAATGGAATGCGTATTTATATCAAGATTGAAAAGGCTTAGCTGCAAGATTAAAGTCTGATTTTGTGATATTTTTAAATATTTCGTTTGATAGAAATGAGCTATATTAAATTCAATAAATATACAAATTTTTGTGCATTTTTTATTGAAATCAGTTTATTTAACTAATTTTTCAAAAATAAGATTGTGTTTGTGTTTTGTCCTTCCGTCCGTCCGTCTAGCCGTACAGCTGTATGACAGACCAAGAAACTAGAGGCAAAAGCAGCTCCATCTTGTACAGATGTAATAAAAAATCAATAAAATTATAGTACAAAATAAAAATAAATAAATAAAAAAGAAAAATAAAATAAAATTAAGAGTTGTGCTCCCTTTGAAATCGGAGCAGCTTATGAAATTATTTTAGAGCTTGTTTTGATATTCGAGCTGCAGCTGACAAAATACTAAGACAAAATTTGAAGGATCAAAATGTATTGAAATTTATTTCTAGAAAACAATGGCTACTACAGTTTTATATTCTACAAACTTGGTGTGAAATTAAATTTATGCTGGATTTACACAAGTAATTGTATGTATACTTTAAGAGATTTTTGCTGGCACATTTTCGATTCTGTACGATATTTTAAAAATGGCATTCCAATAGAATTACTCTTCATCGTTTTTATCTAGTACAGATAAATATAGATCCTAATTTTCCAACCTTATGGAATACGTTTTCAACACTAAATGTGAGTTCTTATAGATTCCAGCCACACAAGGCTGTTTTATCGTCAAGGAAGAAAAGCGGTAATCTATTAGAAACTCCATCTACCAATAACTAATTTAGAAGACCGAATTTAAGATCACAAATGCCCTTCCAAATCCAAAATTGTTTTTGCGACCTGCTGCATTCGTCTTCGATTCCTATTCCACAACCATTTCTAGTTAAAATGAAGAACTAATATCTAAGATGCCATATTAGATCTTAAAGATACTGAACTTTTTAGTAACTTCCCTCATTCCCTCAGGATTCCTATCAAATTCCAATAAACTGACACTCTCTTTCACCATTCAGAACTAATTTCCCAGACCACATATGTGAGATATAAAAACTATGCTCCAAGTGCAGCACATGAGCAACTTTTGAAACCTAATGGAAATGGCACAAGCATTGATTGGTTTTTTTTTCTGAGCTCAGATTGGTTTGCTCTTAACGCGCCTCCCAAAATGAAAACAGAGATATATGATATTGGTCGTTGGTGTGAAAATTGTTTTGGCCTGCAGCATTGCGGCAGAATTAGTTATGTGGCACCTTAGCACATATAAGGCGAACACTCATTCGAGCGCACTTCCCAATAACAATATACTACGTCATATGGGGCTGGAACTGGTATAAGCAAAATAACTACAGATATTGCAGTTTTATGTTATTTTCTAGTTCACGAGTATGTTGGTTGGTTGGGCCAGGTGCCAAGGCTGGGTCTAAGATAGTGGCAATTAAAATTCCGCTACTAATACGATATCTTAAGCATGAAATTAAAACATGTTTTTTCAATCTATGGTTAATTATTTTTTGTGTTGCATATACTATACATGTGAGGTTTGGTCTCTATAGACATTGTCAGTTAATAATCAATTACGTGTTGTCATTGACCTTCAATCTAAGCCAAAAGATCTCGAGTTGGTCTTATACATCCACGCCCAAGCCTAATAGCTACGGCAATTACCTTATTATAAAGCCGCTTAACTTTTATTTTCTTCACTATTTATGAAATTATAATTTGATATTTCAACATAGTTGTCAATCAAAACCGTTTGCCACGTTGTTTCTCTAATAAGACATACGGGGCTGCCGTTTTTGGTTACCATTATTATATAG
Organism: Hirtodrosophila cameraria; assembly: GCA_949708635.1. NCBI lineage: Eukaryota > Metazoa > Arthropoda > Insecta > Diptera > Drosophilidae > Hirtodrosophila > Hirtodrosophila cameraria. The sequence continues at coordinate 7,794,054 of OX453091.1, read as the reverse complement.
TTTTAACTACCTTACGATGATGTTTGCTACGGGTTCGGCCCTTTGGCATATGTTTTTGTTGCTGTTGTTGTTGCCCCGTTGTTAATTTTATCGTTAGGCTTTTTTTTTCATGTCGTTGTTTGCCGCTGCCGTTTGACATGTTGCTGATGATAATGATGATGATGATGATGGCATCTGAACCCACTTTGAACACACTTCAACATCATTTTGGACAGCCCCTGTGCGGCTTTTGTTGTGCCCTCCCCGAAACAGTATTTTTTTTTTTTTCAAAAACCCAACCCACGCACTTGTCATAATAGATTCATTTACGATTTTTATATTTGAGCTTTATTTAATTTGGTTTTTTCAACTCTCTTGTATGCAGGTTGTTTTATTTTTTGGCTGAGCATAAAAAACGTAAGCTGCTTTGTGCTTTAAATTTGTTTTACTACGCGTTCACATATTATATGAAAATACAATTTTTTGTTACTTACCTCATAAATACATGAACGAGTTCTGAAATGGCAATAAAATTGAAATGAAAAATTAATATTATTGCGTTAACAGTTTTTCCGTGTTTTGTTACAGTAAAAGTTTTGTATAAAAAGAGCATTTTTCCGCTAAAATATTAAAATTTTCCTAATGAAATTTTTTACTTTGAACGTTGAAAAGATTTAATGAATTTTTTGTTAAACTTAAATAACAAAAATGTTTGCTAAAATTCTAAGAAAATATATAAAAATTACTTATTTGTTTCGAAGCAAATAAATTCAGATCATTTCATTCATTAATTCTTTCATTATTTCATATTACAATTGTACTCATCAACGAATCTTTTTAAATTCCCAACGGGTTCGTTGTAGGCAGGCTAAACTATACGCGTTGCTTATTTCTATCTTATTTCTTTTTTATTTTTATTTTATTTTCGAAGCACAAGTTAACTAACTAACAGCTCAATTAATGGCAGAATCTATGTTATCCTCGTCTCCCACGAACTTGATGCTATTTCGGATACCACACCATAGCTGCGACATTGTGAAATATTACCTATTTTAACCATAGCCCTATTATCTCTGACAAACCTTAGCAAGCGTTGGTATTTATAATATATTAACCTAAGTAAACTTGGATCCAACTGTCACATTCATTCAAGTTCAGACTATTACAGCTAGCATCAAATATTTGCATTCTCTAACTTGCTTCCGTAGAGCAAACATCAAAATTTCAATTTTATTTCTTTTTTATTTTTATTTTATTTTCGAAACAAGTAACAGCTCAATTTTCATGATAAGCTCTATGTCTGTCGCGATCTTGATGCTATTTGTGACACTACATCATAGCATCAAATATTTGCATTCTCTAACTTTCGAAATTTCAATCTTATTTCTTTTTTATTTTTATTTTATTTTCGAAACAAGTAACAACTTAATTATCGAGATAACCTCTTTCTCAGTGGCTCTCGCGATCTTGATGCTATTTGTGATACCACATCAAATATTTGCATTCTCTAACTTGCTTCCGTAGAGCAAACATCAAAATTTCTATCTTTTTTATTTTTATTTTTATTAAATATCAACGTCTCTCTCGGAATCCGATGATGTTATCGAAGTGGGCGAACCATCTTTACGATCAGGCGGACTTATTTTGAGGTCCTTAACCGAATTAATTGAATCATGGGGTCTTCCGATTCCGGCACACCTGATGGTGATAATTAAATGAAAGTCTCTCTGCTATTGGGGACACAATTAAACTGGGATTTCGATTACTGGCATATCAAAAATGGTCATGCGCATTTTGTTTTTGCACGTTCTTCTATGGATCCCGGTAAAACCGATGCAACAGTAATGAAAAAATCAAATTTAGGAATTTTAGGAAAATAATGATATTCTCAATTGATTTGTTGTTGTTTACCATTTTAAAGCATAAACTTATGAAATTAACTTTGAACAGACAGAGCGCTTAATGCTAGAGTGTCGAATCTTTGACTACCTCATCATTTTGGTTAGCTGCCTAAATGCATGACTGTACCAAAAAAACAAAACGAAAATTATTTGAAAAATAATACGAAAATCATGCACTTGAAAAGTGTTGCCTACTTCAAGGCTTTGAAGCACCATCAGGCAACACATTCTAATGAACATGTACAAATATTTGAAGTGCATGTCGCGACGATGACGAGACGCTTCTTCTGGCAACATGCCACGCCTCCCCGAGGCACCTCCAGGGAACGTCTGCAAAAATTGCAATTGGATTTGGAGTTGGGGCTGGAGTTGGAGTTGGAGTTGGAGCTGGTCTTCAAGTCTGTATGACCGTCTGTGGCAGTGTCTGTCTAGCCAGCAAAGATTGCGTTAAATGCAGCCATTGTTGTTGTTGTGTTGTTGCTGTTGTGTTTTTATACTCTGTTTTCCAAAATGGAAAAAAAGAGTATATTGGGTTTGTGAAATGTCCGTCTGTCCGTCTGTCCGTCCGTCTGTCCGTCTGTCCGTCTGTCCGTATGAACGCAGGTTTTTTCCACAGTTTTGAAGCTAGAGCAACCAAACTTGGTGTACATGTTGGTATATACCATAGGCAGACAAAGTGTCAAGATTTCCCCCCACCCCTTCCCCCTCAAACCACAAAAATCTATATCTTCTGCAGTTTTACAGCTAGAGTCACCAAATTTGGCATGAAGACTACTGATGACATTCTCGACCGATCTGTAAAAAAAAAAATGCCACGCCCACTACCGCCCCTGCAAATGAGCAAAATCTGTATCTCCTACACCCTTATAGCTAGAAACCCCAAATTTTGCAGTATGAATACTTTTGATCTCATCGATAGTTTGGAGAAAAAAATTTTGACACGCCCACCCCCGCCCCCGTAAACAGAAAACAGAGTATATCGCAGTCGGGTGAGCCTGACTGCAACGTTCTTACTTGTTTTTTTTGGGGGTTGAGGCGGTCTGGCCTGGGTCTGCCTGCAAGTCTCCGAGGCGCAAGACAATTGAGTCTGAGAGCGTAATTTGCAACTGCCTGAGACACATAACGTCCGCCGACGGCGGCAATGACGAGCCTGCTCAGGATGCAGGCCCCCAAAACTGAGTTTCCCAGCCCTGCCTCAAGTGCAAGCGGGAGCCAAGTGCAACAGCGCTTAATGACTGGAGGGGCAGAGGGGGCACTGCCAGTCATGTTGCTACGCCTACTCCCCCAAAGCTTTACTCTGACTGCGACATGTTTGCTGTTGTTTTTTTTTTGCCCAGATGCATTTTGCATCCAAAGCTGCTGCAGGCAAATGCAGCAAAAAAAAAAAAAACACTTGCAACGACAACAAAAACAACATCAACATGACGAAAAGTGTGTGTGTGTGTGTGCACAGTAGCCAAAGCTGCCTGCAGAGTAGAGGAGCTGCACAGGAAGCGGGGGCCGATGCAGACATCGTCCTGTGGCATACCCAACAGGCGTTAATAATCATTTTTTTTGCTTTTTTTTTTTAAATGCAACGTGCACTTTTTTTTTTTTACTTTTTTGTGTTGTTTTGTAAAGAGGGGGCTGCTGTGCTTATACCCTGTAAAATGCGAGTGCATAAAAAGCTTGAACTGCCTAAGAAAATGTCTGTGTTTGTATGTTGACATGTCGAATATAGTTTTTAAAAGATTAAAATTTGTATTAAGATATATATTTTGACAACTATTTTTGGCACATATATCACACTTAACATACGCGAAATCGATTCTAATTGTTTTGGAATTACGAAAAGCAATTCAAAAACGAGTTGGAGTTAAATTAAAATGTAGAACGAACTTTTTACTCCATGTTCTTATTAAAAATGGGAAAAAGGGAGTTATAAAGTACTGCAAATGTGTGTAAGAGGCAGAAGGAGGCATCTCCGACTATATTCTTGATCAGCATCAACAGCTGAGAGGAACTAGCCATGTCCGCCTGTCTGTCCGTCTGTCCGCATCAACACGCCGATCTCGGAGACTATAAGAGCTAGAGACACCAAAATGTTTTAAGCATAGACAATGGTCTGCTGTAAATATACAACGATTTCCATGACTGGGAATCGAACCCGAGATTTTGTGTATCAGAGCGGAGTGCAAACTCCCTAAACTACAGTCGTCCACAATGACTTTCTCCATCAATTAGAGTTTGTAACACATCTTTAAATATGTACATTTGCCATTACAACTATTCACAAAAATTGTTATAGGGTATGCCTAAGTCAGCTATTATTGACTTAAGCGCCTATGCAGTTTTATTTTGTTTGTTTCAAGTTTTTCCTTTTGGGCCTTGGATTTCAGTATTTATTTCGTAACTTTTTCATTTTGTGCAGCCAGACGACGTCGTCATAGCGTCATAGAGAGTGCATTGACTGAAGTCTGCAAAAAAAAACCAACAAAAAATAAAACAAATAAAAATACAAAAAAAAAGAAAAACAACCAAAACAAGAAAAGAGTTGGAAGCCTGGGCTTGAGTCTAGGCAAACTGCATCCTTTGTTGGATATGTAGCGACATGCATATTGCTGAAGGAGCAGTCTGCTGAAGTCATTGCAGATTGTCGAGTTTTGGAGGCAGTGCATCCAAAGTCTGAGCTTTTGTGTTTGTCTTATGGGGAAATGGTTTTTAGCCTTTAGCCCGGCTACGGAAAAGTTTTCTCAGCCATAATTAACGCTTAGCTTTCGGGGCTCTGGCTGAGTTAAGTGTTATTAGTTCAAGCCAGACCTTGTTTGTGTGTTTTTTATTTCGGCTGCTGGTTAAAGAGGAAGTGCAGTCACACACAGGAAGTGCATGAGAAGTCGTTGCACTTGGCAAATTGTGCACAGGATGTGGCAGGAAGCTCAATGAGGTTTTGGGCCACCCACACACGCACTTGAGTGCGCTGCGGAGCCTGACTTTGAGGTTGAAGCTGTGAGTCAACACAGCGGTTGTTCTGACAGGCGGCTGCCACAGAGCGAGAGAGTTCTGTGCCCCTGTCTTTTGCTTCTGCTGCTGTCTGCTGTCTCCTGCCACAGCCAATGACTGCCACCTGCCCCTAAAATGAAATTCGTTTAAGCGACGTAAATCATTAAAATGGCAGCCGCCAACGAAATGGCCAAAAACAAAAACATTTGCGAAATTTCAGGCAGCAGTGAAGCCTGAAAACAAAGGAATATTCACACAAAATAAATGAAATGCGGGCGCACAACAAGCACACACACACACACACACACACACACACTGATACTTATATACAAAATAAAATACATTTAATAGGAGCATTTCCTCTCCTTTTTTTCGCTTGATAAGCTTGCAGGAAGAACCACAGCCAAAAAGGAGCTGCAGGAAACTTGCTGCGGATTATTTATTTTTGTATTTTTTGCGTTGTCCTCCTCCAATTGGGTTTGTCTCAGTGGTTATTAGTGTGCGGTTGCACGCGAATTTGCTTTTTGTTGTTGCTGTTGTTGTTGTTGTTGTTGTTTTTGCTTGCAACCAAAATCCAATTAGCTGCTCAAAACTTTTGCAAATGTGCGCTGAAATTTAATTAATGTTGACACAAGTTTGGGCCGTGAATTGAATTGAATTGAATCGAGCGAGAGATAAATATTGTGAGAGGGGCACAAAGAGAAATAGAGAGAAACTTTGGCTGCGAATTAGCCGTCGAATTGACTTAAATAACTTGCTTTATTTATATTATTGTTTTATTTTAGACATTTTGCAATAATACAAGTTTGGCTGCATTTCAAATTTTCAGTTCAGTTTGTTAACTTGAAATACATATTTTTTTTTAAGCTTGCTTCACATTTGTGATATTTTACAATTTAATTTTTTATTGTTCTAAAATTGATTTTTATTCCAAGATCTTTTTACAGTTCTTATAATATTTTGTGTTTTATTTTAATTCAGTTCTGAAATCTCATTAAATATATTTTCTATTTTTTTTTATTGAAGGTTTGGTTATAAAAAAATTTATTTAATCTATTTTATTTATTTTTGGTGCGTTAATATATTTTTTAATTTATTTTTCAACTGCTTTAAATATTTAGTTTTGCTGTATTTTATTTTTTTTTCGTCTAATTAAATTAATTTTTTTGGCCAGAACTTCTTTCAATTTTCAATTTTTTGAACTTTCATACCTTGCATTAGAAACCCTTTACTTATTTTTATTATTATTTTTATCTTTCTTTTATTTTTGTTTACTTAAATTATATTGCTCAACTTTAATGTGTTTTTAGTCAAGTATTTTTCCTGTTTTGTTTTTTTTTTTTCAATTTACCGACCTTCACTTGCCACTACCTAATAAACCTTTGGCCCCGCCTTTCACATGTTAGTCACAGTACCACCTGCCACATCTTCCATGCCACATTCAAGTAATTCTTTCCATATGCGAAATGCCATCACACCACAAAACAGTCAATAACTCAAAGCGAACCCGCAACATTTCAAGAGCCAAGTCCAAGACGGAGCTTGTAGCTGGAGCGGCATTTCAATTGGACTTGCTTTCCCATTCCAATTTTGCTGAAAATTGAACACAGAGGCCAAAGACGAAGCACAGGCCACCACCAAATGGTAGTCGGGTGGTGCAGCTTTTCAAGCGTTAAAACATAAAAATGTCATTAACACTCAACAGATTTCTGGTGCGCAGCGCCAACGGCCAATGGCCAACACCAACAACCAACAACACCAACAACAACCAGCAACTAACAACAAGAACAACAAACAGCTTAAATGGCCAATAACAAATTGTTGCAAATGCTTGTTGCAAAAAGAAAAAAAAAAGAAAAAATAAAATAAAATAGAGCCAAAAACAAAAATAGCAACAAACAAGCCACAAAGAACGCAACGTCTACACAGTCCAATGGGAATAGTTTTATACATAGTTTAATACTCTGTTTCAAAAAACTAAAAGAGTTTGTCGGATTTGTCTATTACAGCAAGAGTTATGAAATTTTGAATGTGTTAAGCATAAATACCGCCCACAGAATTGAGTTAAATGTATTATGAACTTGTTTAAAGTTAAATCATTTAGTGGCAATTAATAGATGTAGAGTATATTGCAGTCGTGTTCTTTCTACTCTTAACCTTCTCACTTGTTTTAGCCGTTTTTGTTTTTTGCCATTTCGCTGTTGTTTTTTGTGGACGAAAATTTATTTGACGCTTAACTCGACTTGAAGACAAGAAAATGACACAGAAACCAAGTTAACTTCGAAACGCGTTTAGGTGAATTGCGAGCTCAAAACTCGAGAGGCACCTTCCTACAGCTCAGTACCCCTGTCCTTTCCACCCTCTGCCCCCAATCCTAACCTAGATCGTTTATTGTCGCGCTCTATTCACGCGGGGGTATCATTTACGCCATAATTTTTCACAGCTGAATATTCTCCTTAATGGTTTTTAATGAGCGGTTAAAAACGCCGCTCAACTCAACGCTAAATAAAAACTAAAAAAAAAGGTGTTGAGAAATATGCCTGATTTATAGAAACTGCAGCCTGTATTTAACGCCCAAAGCCTCAGTCGAGTCTAGCTTAGTCTCGATCGACCCGCTGCCCAACTTTTGAGGCGTTACGAACAACCTACATTGGCCAGGCCAAGATCGTTTGAGTTTTGGTTAATAGTTTAGTTGTTCAGATAGCTGTCTATAGATCTAGGACAACTTAATGGGGGTTTGTCTTAAGTGAGAAAGTGATTTCAAGTAGCTTATAGAGGGTTTATCATATTCACTTAAATGTGATATCTGGATGGTGCTGAATTCGATAATGATTGTAATTTTGTTTTTAAAGAAAAAAGCCTTGAAACTATGGAACAACATTCCAATGAAAAAAAAAGTTGGGTGAGTGTTAAAAACAAAAGTAAATTTATAATTTATTTTTGTTTAAAGATCAGAAACGATTTTTAGCAGTGATATTTAAAACCATTTGTATATATAAAGATTAATTTTGTTGATTACATTTTATCAACTCATAAGAAATTCTAATAATATTCTATTCAAAAATGTAGCTCTACACTATTTTGAATTTCTACACTTTTACTAAAAATATATTATAAAAATTAAAAAAAATGTATTTAGAAAATTAAGTTTAGAGATAAAAACAGCTATAATTTAACGTTAAAATTTAGAATAGTTATATTTTCAATACCATTTATATAGATTCAATTTTGAATTTTTTTTTAAATTTAATTGATTAAATTTGAGTTTTCGATGTCATCCATAAAGATCAGTTTTCTATACAACATTTTGGACAAGCATTTTAAATTAAATTTTGAATTTAAGTTAATATTAAAGACTTGGACTAAATTATACAAAAATGTAATTCTAAACCAATTTTAGTAGCGATATTTGAAAAATTTATATATTAAAGAATATCTTGAAAAATTAAAATTTTAAACTTTTTTAAAAAATTTGAATTAAATTAAATAAAAAATATTCAATTTCAGTTATTTTCTACATAAAATTTTGGACTAGCATTTTTAATTAAATTTTTAATTTAAGTTTATAAAAACTAAGAATCCAAAGTTGCATGAGAAGTGAATTTCACATAATTGCAAACATTTCTTCAACATAAAAAGTATAGTTTTATGATAACTGAACACGATTTCATAATAAATACTTTACTATACGTTAATAATGTTCAAAGCACAGTTATGCACATCGCCCACTTTTCTTTATTCTAGAAAGATACCGCCCACAATCTCTCACTTTTCCCCGCAACTAACACTAACTATGCACTTTAAGAAAAAAGGAAAACGCGCTGTGGTTTCTTGTTACACGCTGTGTGCGTTTATCTGATTGAAATCTTTAATTAATATAATTAATATAAAATACGTTTCGTACAGTTCTCATCATTAACTTTGGCAACGTGTATAATTTTTAGCAACAGAAAGAGCCCGCACTTCCTAAAAACCTAATGCATTTTGATTAAATTAACCGTTTAGGTTTTGAAATTAATTTTAATTACGTTTGCAGTCTGGGGTCCTCAGGCAGAGATAGTGCTCGTAACAAGATATAATCATAAACGTGTGCTATAAACGGCCTCGCAGCGGAAATAACTACAACACTAACAACAACAACAACAACAACAACTCTTGTTGAACAACGCAACACAGCAATAACAACAACAAGAACAAGTAGAAGAAGAAACTGAACACATTTCGTGGCTGCCACTCGGATTTGGCAATTGAGCGCAACGCTTTTTGGTTGTTGCACTGCACTCTTGTTGTTTGTGTGCTACATGCCCAACGTGCAACGTCTCCACCGTGCAATGTCTCTCACTGTGTTTTAGCTCAATATTAATGAAGTCATTAAGACGACATCTTCTTTCGAGATCGCGCGTAATGCGAGCGAATTATTAACAACCTTCCAACCCGTTTCCCTTCTCTCCACCCCCCCCCCCCCCCCCCCCCCTTTCCACCGCTCATGACAACAAACAAGCTCCAGTTGCAGCTTCAGTGCTTCGTGCCGTGTCCAAGCACCGCCAACGGCCAACAAAAGCAACAAAAACAAAACCAAAACCAAAAAAAAATTAATATACGAGCAAGAAACAAAAACAAGAAAGCGAAATAATAATAATAAAAATGTAATAATAAGAAACACAGGCCAAGCGGCTTTCATAAATTTGCATGTCGCTGACTTTGAAGGGGGGGCGGGGCTGCGGGGAGGAGTTGGCTGAAAGCCGCCGGATCTGGGGGCGTGACAACAAGTCAATTCGGCTCGAATGTGGCACAGGCACATTTTTTTTTTTTGGCAGCTCAAGCAGAGCAGAAAGAGTTTTTTTCTTTTAAAAGACGAATTTAAAACGCTCTTTCAAAAGTATCTGAAAGATTTAAATTGTATCTTAAGCAAGGCTACCTCTTAAAACCGGTTCCGTTCGGGTTCTTAGGGTTCTAAGAACCGAACCATGCATCGAACTTTACAAACTTTGTGCCCCTAAACCTGAACCCGAACCGGAAATTTTTTTTTACAGGAAAGGTTCGGTTCAACGAAGATAGTTTTTCACAAATACTTAATATTTTTTGAAGTTTTTTTTTTAATTTTCTTTCATTCAAAAAATGTATTTTTTTATTTTAATATAAAATAATAAAAGTCCAAACTTATTTATTTAAAATTATTTTAATTGCTTTAAACTTCAATGAACCAAGGTTCGAACCAAAACCTCCGGTTCGTGTGTTTCGAAAACTGCTTCGCGAACCGCACCTAAAGTTTTCCCTAAGGTTCGAACATTGGACCCCCGAACCGAACCTTTTCTAAGAATTTCGAGCTTTTCAGGGTTGATCTTAAGCTTAATATATTATATACTTAGAAACAATTTTGCAACTTAATAGATTGAGCGGCATAATTTACTTGTGAAACAGTTTATTAAAGCTAAGTTTTTATTATAAAACTCAAAAATATAAAGTAAGTATCTTATGGATTCGATTTTCTTCACCTTGCTTGCAACTGAGCTAGCCTTCTGCCTTGGCTACCCAGCTAGATACCTAAATCGAAGCATACTTTGTTAGGGTATACTTAAAAAAAAAGAAGAGAAGTTGGCACATCAAAAGTAAACACCCTGGATGTATATTTTTTGCTCCCTCGTGTCGGCAATAAAATTGCAGCAACAGCGCAAAAATTTTGAACGCATTAGAAGATTGATGCTGGCAGCTGTTTATACAGAGCCCCCCCCCCCCCCCCCCCAAGTATGCAGAGACCAGGGACCAGGGACCAGGGCCCAGACCCAGACCCATACTCTGATAGCCCGTACTAAAGTGATTGCAATTTTGGAATCTGGGTTAATAAGATCGTGGTGGTTGTTGGACGGCTTTACGTGGGCAAGCGTTCATTTTCATTTTGAGTCATAATAAATAGCTGCTTTTAGCCAAAAGCGAGAGCGCTGAAAAACCTAAAAGCGACTCATTTATTATGCATCAAAGATAAACCTAACTGAGATTAATGTCTCACTTCAAAAATGTTGGACAGAAGCGTTTGTGTTGACTTTGAAAGCAGTTGCCGGCGCCAAATCATCTCACCAGCCAACTTTTCTATAGCAGTTACAAATTCCAAATAAAAGAAGAAAAATACTCTCGACTCAAGTCACGCAAAGATCATCTTCCAATCAGGCCAATTATGTCGGCAGCTCATAAAAAACGCATTCGACAATTATTTTATGCAGAGTTGGCTCTAACTTGGGAACCAAAGACTTTGAGATACTCGTGTTTATATCTCTTTCAAGTAAGTAGTTGCCACAAGTTGCTAGTTTAATTTGCTGCAGCAAATTGAGCTGCTTTTGTTGTTGTTGTTGTTGTTGTTGCTGTTGTTACTTTTGTTGTTGGTGTTGGATATGCAATGCCCTGTGCAGCTGGCAAATTTGCAACACGCAAAGCCCAAGCGAAAGTTGTTGAAAATTCAGTTAACCTTGGATTGGCTCTCTTTGCAAATTACATCTTGTTGTTTTTTTTTTGCATCTTCTTTTTTTTTATTTTGCTTTTGTTTTTTACGAGTATTGTGTACTTTGCTGCTAATTTAAATTAATTTTGTTGTCAACACGTAGTCATATAAGGATGTGAATTGTTAGTGCACAATGTGAGAAGTTTTTATAACAGGCCTAAAGAGGTTTTAGTTCTCAGGCTAATCGAACACATTAAATATGTATACTTTAGTTAAATTGTTGTAATTAATCAATTAGATATAGAATTATTGGTTAAAGCAAGATCTGAAGCTATTAACAGGAAGTAGGTTTGTGTTGAATTTGGAGTAAGCAGATTCGTTGGAAAACTAAAATGATTGGATTTAGCGCAATAAACTTAAAGAATATATAAGCACAGTCGAATTTTTTCACTCGATCTGGGAGATGTTCAACCAAATTTTGTTCTAGGATAACTTTTGTTATAGAGAATATACAAAAAATGTGTTCTTAAAGGAAAACCCACAATAATTAGGCTCAATTATTTGAGATCAGAAAGATTGAAAATTGTTAAAAATTACTATTTCAGCAACTTTTTTCTCCTTTTCATACAAAATTTTCTGAGATCATCCCATACAAAAAATCATATAAAATATAAGCAAAGAGATTTTTAAAATTTTTTTTTTTGCAGTAACTATTAGAATTGCAACAAAACATTTTTTCTTAAGCCCGAGCAAAAAAGTCCAAAAAGGACCCCATCACAAAAATTGTAAAATTTCAATGTGTGCTTAGTGGGTTAAGGAAAGTTTTGTATCATTCAAACGGAATTCAAACGATCTTTCAATTAATGCTAAAATGTACATGAAGTAAGTACAAGTTATGAGTAAATTTTCCTCATATTACTTATGGCCACGATTGTAGAATACTTGTCGATGACTTTCGTTATAAAGAAGTTTTACTGTTTCTAAAAAAGAAAGCTAATAAATAAATATAAAAATGTGCTATATCTTCAAAAGGCTGTCACAATTATAGCTTATTTATGTGTCCAAACAGCTGCTTGCTATAACTTCACTTTTGCTTTCCGACAATTTAAGGCCATTTTGCTTGGTATCATTATATGATCACATATGATAAATAATGCCTAATAGCCATATATACATCAACATTCAAGATGCCGTGTGGCAGATCTTGTCACATTCGTGTGTGTGACGACATCAAGGCAAAAAAAGGAAGAAGAAAATTAAAATAGCGACATTTTATTGAGTTGTCAGTTGTGTGAAGCACATGCAAATATGATATATACACAGCCTGCCACGCCTGCAAGCCACCTCTGCCTATAAGGTCGTACCCTCTACAGTCCTACCCCCCGCTAAGTCTATGCACAAACCATTTCAAGTACACACCCCAAAAAACCAAACCAGAGAGACGCATCCATTGCACATATGTGTAGAGAGGTCTGGAGCTGTGCTAAAGGATGAGGTGCTGATTTTTAACGCCCCTACTTCACCTCCTTCAACTTCAACTTCACCTCCACCTTCACCTCCCTATTCCCTTTCGCTTTTTTCAGTCTTGCAGATCTCGAACGGTTCTTTGGCAGAAGTCAAAGCCAATTTATACGAGTCTTTTATATGCATGTGCTTTAATTCAACGCCGTTGTTTGAGAAATTTGCAAATATTTATGTTAAACATTTTGTAGGCGTGTGTGTTGTTTGTGTGTTGTGTGTGTGTGTTGTGTTTGTGGGTGTGACAGAGCCCAACACGCTGGCCATATTTATAGATTATTTTGCAAAGCCCAACAACGCCCACAAAAGAGGCTGGTAAACTGTTTTTGCATAACATATGCATACACACACATATATTTCTCTCAGTGTTTTATTTTTGCTAACCCTTCTAAGAGTTTCGCTGTAGCCGAAGTTGAGGCTGAGTATTTTGCATAATTTGGCAGAAATTAAAAACGAGGGTAATATTCATATAGTATAACATATATACATATGTATTATATAACCATACACAATGCATATTATACAGACTCGTTTGTGCTTTGCCAAAACAAAAGAAGGGCGTTGAAATTGACACCTCGAGTGTAAAAAAACAAATAAAAGCAGCAGCAAAAATAATAAGAACCCTTTTTCGACAAAAACAAAAAAAAAACAGATGAGAACGTGCGAAGAAGCATATTAAAACTGGGTCTGTATTTTATGCTGCCTGCTGTGGCAAAATGCATTTACATTCAATTTTAGAGATGTGAGTCGAATACACTGAAAATACTTATAAACTTCGAACAAAGGTAAGGTATATTAATATTTCTTCTAACAGAACAAGTAAAATAAGACTTTGATTTAGAGTCCATTTTTATGGTATCACCAATCTCAATACTTCCACTTTCAGGACTGTTTAATAATTACTTTTCATTTTAATCAGTTTAAAGATTAAGAATATAGATTTCTTTCAACCCAAAGTAATGCTTTTATGGAGGACATAGCAAACTATCTATGTTTTTGACATAACCCAAAGTTATACTATCAGTAGATCTGAAAACCAAACGATGTCACCATCGATAGTATCAATGGCTTTTCAGTTGAGCCATTATCAAAGTTTTTTTCTATACATACGATATCTGTACTTCCAAAGTTTTAAATACTTTCATGGCCTAATAGCTTTCTATACTAAACCTAATTATTTAGTATCTCAAAAATGATCAAATGTTAATAGTTTTTCATTCTTACCCCATTTCCATTTCTGTCTTGGGGCTCAAAACACTATAATATGCTAATAGTTTCTTTCTCCAACTCTCATCTCTAACTTATGCAAGTACTTTCAGTTGCAGGCCCTGACGAACGACGCACGTCTGTTGCGGACACACTTTGGCAATTCGTTTAATTATTATATTATAACGACACATACACGCACACACACACACACACACACACACACACACACACACACACACACACACACACACACACACACACACACACACACACAGTTACACACGCACAACACACACACTCACACACAGATCTGCATAATAATAAAGAGGAAAAAAAAAAAATAAAACGATGCCAGGAAACTTGTGTAATTCATATCGCATAAAGCAGAAAAAGCGAAGTAGGGATAGGAGCAGCACAGGGAAGGGAAGGCGCATAACCGCCACAGACAAAGACACAGATACGCACGCACACGCACACACTTGGCAGTTTACATGGCCTATACAATTGACTTTGACAATCGAAAACGAATTCGAAAACGAATCCGAAAATGAATCCGCTTCATCGTCCGTTCGTTGTCCTCTCTTCGCCTCTGTGTGTGAGCATATCAATTGCACTCACTGTACGACGACGTTTGGCATTTTTTTTTTATGCTGTCTTTATTTTTATTTTATTTTATTTTGTTGTTTTTTTTTGTTGTTTTTTTTGTTGTTGCCAAAACCACAAAATTACTGTCGGGAGTTGGAAGTTGGGGCCAGCAAATACCCAATCTCAACTTATCGCCGGCTGGCCATGTTAATTTTTAACCTCAGGCTTCGCCTCAAATCGAAAGCTGATCGTATAAAATTACGCCTCTGACAGCGGACGCTGAGAACCGCAAAAGGTGACACTCGTTGGGTGCCGCCTCTCAGTTGTTTTTGTTGTTGTTGTTGCTGTCGATATATGTATATAGATTACATATATAGATATTGAACAGTGTGCGATCGGTACAAGTTGATATTGCTTCTGATGCGGTTATAAAAAGTAAAAGTGTTAAGGCTGAAGCTTATTGTTGTTATCTTCAAATTTATTGCAGGACCTTTCTATGTGATTCTCATACGTTTTGCAACTACAGTAAACTCAATATTAGGAAATCAATTTTAATCATTTAAATGTTATTAAGTTTGCACAATCCTAAATCAGGGATTTATGTATAAGAAATATAAAACATATATCAAAATATATAAACAAAACTGATAGATTCATTATAAGTAAATATTATAATCTAAACTGTGCTTTTGAAATTTATAATATTATAATCCGAATACTTCAGATTTCCTATTCCAAATATATGATAAATCTAATTATTATATACTTCTTTACTCAACTTACTCCTGACACTTATTTATCTACTTTTTGACATCTCCGGCGCCTCTCTTTGCGCTTCTTATGTGATAAATGTAATGCGTAAAAGAAAGAAAACATATAATTTAATGAATACTTATGCAATCTAATATAGCAAAATCAACATTACTTATGTGTACATTTTCACTGGAAAGTCTCATAGCATGTCGCATTTAACGTAGACTTTCACTAACAACTCGACTTACATGGCCAACTAATTAGTTTTTCCTGATGCCAATTGGTTTTCCACGCAGTCATTAGTCGCCACTCGACCGCAATCTCAAACATCGAAATGGCCAAAAAAAAAAAAGAAAAAATCTTTTTACTGTTTTTTATTTACCATAAATGCGTAGGGTGCAGCAGCCGTTAGCTGGCCAATATGTTGGCCAAAAGCAACGCAACGCCTGGGAATTGGCCAAAAGGCAGTCAACGCAGTCATTCGAGCCAAGTGGCCAATGAAAAATTATTGCGTGGGAGTGAGAGTTTTTTTTTAGTTGTTTTTGACGACACCCCCCAAAAGGGTTAACAAGTTTGTTTTTGGTTACACTGCGTGCTTTTTGGCCAGCAGCACAGCACCACCCGTTGGCTCTAATATGAACATTTATTTGTCATTAAAATAGTTGGCAATAAAAATAGTTTTCCGTTACCATAAATATGGCTGTTGAATGTTGAATGTTGATTCGGGCTAATAAACACAATATGTGACACAAGCGGCTCATTTGTTGATAACACAGTGGGAGACTAAAATGCCAAATAGACTGAGATTGGCCACAAACCGGTTGTTACCATAAGGTCTATAAGCCATAACTGGGCGTGTTTAGCATTTGATTGTCGAGCACGACATGGTCGACATAGTCAGCAACCATTCAGCTATTCAGCCAGCCAGACTTAATAAGCATAAATAGAAAATTTAATTAACAAATCAAATGCAATTTGATAAATTACACTGAACACTTAAGCATAAAACACACGCGACTTGTTTTGCCCACAAAGCGACGTTGCAAAAAGGGAATGCAAATGTCGATCCTTTCAATCTTCCATTAGCATTTGACTCTATCTCTTTCACTCCTTAACTCTCTCTCTCTCTTACTCTCTAGCTGACTGTGGCTTCTTTACTAAATAAGAGTCACTTTGACTAATGAATCAATTTGCCAGACCGCCAACTTAATGATGGAAGATGTGTGGACCTAGAGTTGTTTCGAAGCGTTCGGAATAAGTTCGATTGAACTTATAACTAAATTGCATTCATGAACAATAATTCAAATAGTCGTTTAACTAGTTCGTGTGATCGATTTTTTATTTGAGTTTGATTAAGATTTGTTTGCTCATTTGAACTCAATTATAATTGCATTTCCCTTGAGCTCGATAATGATTATTATGTTCAGTTTATCTATTAATCCAATTGTATATCAATTTATTTCGGTATCATTTTTAGTCAAAAAATTCAATATGATTATTTATTTTATTAACATTTTTCACCTGAGTATATAATTATATTAATTTTTAAGATATTTTTAAGTTTAACGGACTAATCGAGGCAATAGGAATGAGAAGAAAACTCTAATAAACTTATGAAAAACATGGAAAACACCGAACGAATAAGTACATGAACGAACAAACTGAATAATTTAATGAGACAAACATATAAACGCACTAAATGAACTAAACAACTAAAAGAACGAACGAGATTAACGAACCGAAGGACGAATTTAAGAAATGAACGAACCTTTTGAATAAACGAACGAATGTTATAAAGGATCTCAAGAATCGTTCGAAGGAACTAAACAAAAATAAGAAAATTATGACGTACCAAAATAAACGAACAATAAACTAAATGAACAAACAAACTCAACAATCCCATTAACTAAACACACAAAAGAACTTACAAATGAACGAAATAAACGAAGTAACTGCAGGAAACGAACGAAAGTTAGGACTAAAGGAACCAAACGAGCGAATGAACTCAACGTGCGAACGATAGATTCTAATGACGTATTGGTTCGATCTTCAAAAATTAACAAGCAATTGAACGAATTAAATGAAGGAACTGAACGAAAGATAGACCGAAAGCAACCAAAGATTCAACGAACGACCCAAACGAGCGAATGAACTAAACGTGCGAACGATAGAACCGAATGACCTATTGGTTCGTTCTTCAAAAATGTAACGACTGAGTTAATGACTTCAATTGAACTACTTTACTAATTCCTTCAATTGAACGACAACACACAACGCCAGCACGGATACAGTCTGGCCTGAAGTTAAGTCAAGTTTAGTTTGAGTTGAGTTGAGTTGAGTTGAGTTGATTAGGGGGCTAGCATTAATGACAAGCGCACAGGATATGGATACGGATACAGAGATACAGCTATAGCTACAGCTACAACTACAGCTACAACAGGCAGACAGGCAGAAGTTCACATGGTGACGTCGACCTCCAGACCAGGCAGAGGGTCCAGCTCGAATGATGACGTCTCTGTTTGTCTGTTTGCTGTTTGTTTGTCTGACTTTTAGATTCAGTGCGTCTCTTTATTTCTTTTTTCTTTTTCTCTCTTTTTGTTGTTGTTGGTCGCTCGTCAATTAATTGCAGCAAAAACAACAAACTGAAATGAAATCAACGGCACCAGCCGCCGCAGCAACAAAAGCAGCTTGAGCAAAAGTTGAAATACCGTTTAATGCCCATTGGACACGCCCACTTTTCCCACACTACGCACACACACACACACACACTCACAAGCACACACATGCGACGAGACGAGGCGAAGGCGAGGCAGTTCCAGGGAGCGCTTAAAAATGCGTCAAGAGTCAACTTTGACTACAGTTTACACACATGTATGTACAAGTGTGTGCATGTCTGTGCATGTATATGCAATTACAGTTTTAGCTGTTTATACCCTATATAAACAAGGCATTTCAAATATGCTTTCATTTTGTCTACAGTCAACAGAAACTAACTTTTTCACTGTTTATTTAGATTTTGTTTATACCAACTTCTTAGATTTTATAAACTTAGTGTTATAGTTTTGAAACTTAATACACATGTGTACATGTCAGTTTTCTGAGAATCGTTTCAAAAGGAATGTTGAAAAACATTATGATATTAATTACTTTTTTTGGTAAAGTAAAGATTGAAATCAAATTTGACTCAAATCTTTCTTAAAGTAAAATGAATTGTTTCAAAATTGTGTAAATCTTTCTGAAACGAATTTCAATTCGTTTTTCAAGTATTGAGTTAATTCAAGTTTCAAAACAATTCGTTTTTTAAGTAAAGAGTTTAATGTCTAATTTGATAAGTCTTTGTGACTTGAAACAAATTTCAATAGAAATAACTTTTTTAAATTGAATGAAATCAACTTTAAATTCAAATCAGATTCACATCAAAAGAGTTAATTCAAATTTTTGGTAATTCAATGCCTGAATATGAGCATCACTCAAAAATGAATCACTTATTTACGTGATTTAGAAACTTCATAGCTTTTGTGTTCGAAAACTTAATATATCCTTATTCGTTTTTCAGGATAATCCACAAATTTTGACATTTTTATAAAGATTTATTCTAAAATTAAATTATAGAAGAATTAGGTAATGCTGTTCAAAAACAATGTTTAATACTTACAAAGGCCTTTATCTAAGATCTCAAAAACTGAACAACTTTTTGTTTTCTTAGTGTAGGGTATTTTGTAGCATAGCATATACTATTCTAACATTTGTAGCATGTTGGCTTTTTGCATTTTGTTTGCGCTGTGTCTGCATCTCGAGTTAATTGCAGCAGCTTCCCACCCAAACATCTATCTCTTTCTCGTTCTGCTTAGCCTTCTCACTCTTAGCTGCATTTCTATAGACAATTTGTCGTTTTATGCACTGATTAATAAATGAAATGTTGCTATTCTTTGCTGTTGCACTTCAGTTGCGTCATGTTTTTTGCTGATTCTTTTGCTTTTTGGCAAAGTTTCAAGTTTTCGTTTCATGTTTGGCAATGACAATTTTTGTAACATTGATTTTTAATTATTATACCTTAATTGTCATTTGTCTTTTGTCTGTTGCCTTCTCATGATATTATATATTATACTATAGTTTTTTTGGGCTTATCCAAAGTCAAGTTTAGCGCTTTGCAATTGGAGACGCTTAGAACGTTATGGAACGTGTAGCTATTTGAGGCTATGGCTTTTCTTTTTTGTGGGGGGCACGTGCCGCTGATTGCCGCATAGAATAGGAGCATCTAATAAACAAGTTTTTGTGTGGCTGCCACATGGGGCACACTCAGCGGCATTTTTCAGCTGCCTGGCTAATCGCTTGCGTAATCTTAAACGCGTCGTGGCAATTGAAATGGATTGCGCTCTGACTAAGCTGGAAGAGAGACTACCTGGTTGGAGCTGCTGCTGCTGCTGCTGCTGATGCAGCTGCTGAAGCTGATGCTGCCCCGGCTGCTGCTAAGTGGTCGTTGAAGCCTGTTTTTTTTTTGTTTTTGTAAGGGGGCAGGGGCAATCAGCTGTCGATGAGCACTCGTATGAACGCTGATGCTCTGACCCACAATCGATGCTCAAATTTCATTGCATTTTTTCGCGTTGGCTGAATAATTTTTTTTCAATTAATTTTTATACGCCATACAGAGCCACAGTGTCTGCCACAGTTTGCCACACTCTGGGCAGTCAGTGTGTGGCAAGAATAGTGCAGCTAATTGCGGCGAGTTGCTAAAATAAAGACAACTTGCAGCGGATTAAAGCGCTGTGGTGTTGCATGGAGACAGTGTAGTGTTAGAGGTGACAAAACAGCGATACTGTTATCGCACAATATTGATTAATTTAGCGAGACTATCGATTGTTTTTAGAGTGATATTTCGATCTATCTGTACTATTGAAAAGCTTTGAATCATTTTATATGTAATTAGTAACAGAAATGTCTCTTACATCTGTTTATTCTTTCGATAGATTTCACTATCGATACTATCGATTAAGCTTTCGAAAAGTCCAGTTGCGTTTAATTGAATGTCTTAATAATGAGAAGCATAAGTGACTTTGATATGTGTTGATTATATCGAAAGTTTAATCGATATGACTTAGTTTCGTTCAAATAAAATTTGGAATAAATAAAAACAAAGTTGGGAAAGTTAAGAAAAGTGCTTTCAAATTCAAGCTTTCTAGTTGAACCATATGTTCCATATAGGAAAGTTCAACTAGAAATGTCCAAATTTAACATTTTTGTTTAGCAACTGTTTCCATTAAAACTATCAATACTATCGATAATGTCAACCATATTTTGTCAGCTCTAGTGTAGAGTGCGGTACAGCAGAGGGGCTTGGATGAAAGGGGTGTGGCAGGCGACAGGCGGCAGAAGCTGTTGCGGCTGCTGTGCCGTGGGTCATCATAAAAACATTATGGCTAGGCGCGCAAAAAACAAACAAGAGCTGCGCCAATGTTCCAATGTTGCTGCAACTGGTGGAATTTTTCAAAGGAATTACAGCAGTGTGGCAGGCAGAGCAGGCAGAGGAGGGAGCGGAGCAGCTGAGTGCACAAAGCGGTGTAAAGAAGGCAGCTGCAGATGCCACAACAGCAACAACAACAACAATAACAGCGACAGCAACAACTATGTCTCCGTCTCCAACTCTGCAACTCTTGGCAATATGTGCGTGTGTTTGTCACTGTGGTTTGACAGGCAACATGCGAGAATTTGATGAGCATGGCAATGAGGCACTGTCTTCAGAGCCTGCTGCCTCCCTAAAGCCCCCTTGCCCCCTTTCCGCGAAAACCCCTTTGGCAACACCGCTGCATGACGAATGCGCGCACAGTTCGTGTGTAGTCTTTTTGGGTGGGTGTGTGTTGCTTTGGGGGTCGTCATAGCCACAACATAGTCTGACATATGTGTTGGGTTTGTGTTGTATTGTGTGTGTGTGTGAGTGTGTGTGTGAGTGTGTGTGTGTGTGTGTGTGTGTGTGTGTGTGTGTGTGTGTGTGTGTGTGTGTGTGTGTGTATTGCCATATAGAAAGGTCATGTTGTCTGCCTATTGTTGGCGTCACGCCGACGACAACAGCGATGTTGCTGGCGTGCGAACACGTTTTGCTCACACAGATTGCGGGCAGCACAGGTGTCTCTTGACACAGGCCGCTTTGACTTTGGCTTTAGTTCTGACTCTGATACTGGGCTCTGGGGTCTGATCAATGGGCATGGGACATGGGGACATTGGGACATTGCACGTTGGACATTACATTGGGCAGTTGGCCAAAGCACGAAGTGCACTGCAAAGCCAATTGCTTTTCGCTGCTGCTGTCGGCCTGTCATTTGGCTTCAATTGTTTCTGTTGTTGTTGGTTCTTACGATTTATATTTTTTATTATTATTACTTTAAGAACTAAAACTGTTGTCATTTATTGGCATTCTTTATTGTTTATTTATATTTATTTTCATTTTATTGTACGCTGCAATGCACGAATGTGACAGCTCGTGCGATAATTGTGAATGTAACTGTGTGGTGGGCTGACAAAAGCTGCTTGCTTTTGAGTTTAATACTTTTTGCTATGGAATTGTTGCAGGAACCGAATTCTATAAATTGATTTCATTTTAGTTGCCTAGTTATTATTTCTTACTATTCTGATTAATATGGGAATTATTATTTTATATAATTATTTATATTTATATTATTTTTTTTAAGGAGAAGTTCACATTGCCATATTATTTTCTTTACAATTATTATTGCTTGTTTAAATGTCGAATAACTTTTCATTCTAAAACGTTTTTGACACGAATTCCTCTTTTGGAATAAAATTGCAATTTTTTTTCCTTAAAGTTTGAATACTTCTCAATCCACTGTCGCAGAATTAAAACTATATAATCCGAGTTTTTCAAAAATATTTAAAACTCAGAGCATCTAATAACTCCAATTGCGAATGTTTTGATCGGAATCGGAAATAAGAACAGCCCGGATTATGATATTAAAAGGCAAACAAAAGCTGCTTACTTTGAAAATAGTTGGTGTACAAAGCTTAATGCTATGAAACTGTTGCTTTGCTTGTTTTTATTCAATTATTTATTTCATAATGTTAGTTCAAAGACTTCAAAGTTTTAAAATCTGTGTTAATTTAGGCTGATTTTAATATCAGCCAAACTTTGTCATTCTCGCAATATTTTGAATAATGAAATAAACTAAATTTAACTTGCACTTTAAAGTTCATCCCGTATAACTTTTGCTTTTTAATGAGGTCGCAGTGGGGCTTTGAATAAAACTTGTATATATTTCACAGCTGACCATTACGAGTTGATTTTATGGCTTATAAAATATTTAATAGCCAGCTCATTAGTTTCATGCGTTTTATGAGTGAATATCCATCACAAGAAGACGCGTTGTCTTTTATTTTGTCATATCAGCAAGTTGAGGGGTCAAAGTTAAAGTTAAAGTTGAGACACATCAAAGGGCCGCCTGCATCAGCTGTTTGCTGTTTTCTCAAAATAAATATGTAAGTGTATAATTATACATATATGCAGACAGCTGGTGAGACATGCCACAGTTAAAGTTGAAAAGCGAAGTCTTTAAGCTGCAGCGCCAACATGTTGCGTTATCGCGATAATTAACAAAAGTTGAAGTTTAAGAGTCGCCCTCGGCGATGGATCAGAGAATGCCAAATCGCCGCTACCTCGCCGGGTGGTCAGCATATCAGCTTTAAACAGACCAAAAACAAAAAAAAAAAAATAAAAAACAATATATATATATATAAGTTTATAACATCTCATTAAAAACTGCTACTTGCAGCAAACATTTTAATTATGGCTGCGAAAATAAAAAAACGCACGCAAGTTAAACATGAATATGAATAATGAATAAGTATATTTTCGCATGAAAACAATGTCAGGGCTAAAAATTGGACTTAAATGTTGTTGATGCTGCTATTAAAATTGCATTACAAGCTACCAAATTCAACGTGTTTTTGCAATTTTGCTTGTAAGCACTGCATTTTCTGACAGCTGTGCCACATTTTGTAGCATTCAAAGATCTACATCAAAGTCACGTCTTTTTATTTTGAGCTCAGGCGCATGTTACACATTTCTCATCATTTGTCTTGACTTGAGTATCATCTGCTGGCTATAAAGTGTTTGCCTTAATGCTTTTGGCCATCATTGAAATGTTAAGCTATCGAATGCGAAAAGTCGTCTCAAGTGGATGACACATCAAGGTGCGTTTTCTACTCGGTGTATACATACTGCAAAAAAAGCTGTGTCTACTTTTACTTTGCTTAATTGCTGTGAAGGTAGCACATATTTCAAATAAAGTAGTCAATAGACGAGTACGTAAATATTGAATTTTCGAAAAATTAGAGTTTGTTTAGTGGGCTGCAAAATATGATAAAATTTTGAGCATAGCTTTATAGTTAGTTGAAAAAAATTTAAAAATATTTAGGCCTTTTTCAAATCTTGCAATTCTGAAAAAAATCTTTAAAATATTCAGAACTCTTTCCATTTCCGATATCGATCAAAATTAGCTATATAATCGTATGCAAAGCAGGCAAACAAAAGCTGCCAGCTGTAAAACTATTTTCAAAATAGCTGCATGCCATAAAACTGTGTTTGCAAATTAACTTTACTTTGACGAAATAAACTTATTACACTTCAAAACAAAGTATAAAAGCAGCACAACTTTAAAGCTTATATTTTAATAGTGCCATATGCGACAGCAACCTTTGACCTTTCTGCCTGGCTGCTGCTGCTGCGGCTGCGACTGCCTAATTGAAATGCATTGTGGCAAGAGCAAGAGTTAAAAAGAAAAAAAAAATAAAATAAATAAATATGAAATCTTCTAATTGGCAGCGCTCGTCGCCGTCATTGTTGGCACGTTGTTTGGCATGCAGACTCGGCGGGGCAGCGTCGCGCACCGCTCACCTGGGATCACACCACCCAACTCTGGCGGTGGCCGGCTCAGCTACCCCTGCCGCTCTCCTCCCTGCTGCCTGCCATCGCTTTAACGTCTACGTTCAGCTTGGCCTCGGCATGCATTTCCTTTTTGGGCTCTGTTGGCAGCGACGCATAGAAATTTTCTTTATAAATCAGTTGTTGTATGTTGTTGAATGTTGTTGTTCTTGTTGCGCGTTGTTGTACGTTGTTGTTCGAGCGAGCAACAAGCAAAGTACAAAGCAAGTTGTTAAAATTCCTGTTTAAAGTTTTGTACGCACATGCAACAACCATGTCCCTTACCTTGCCTAACCCCCCTCCCGTTTGCCACTGCCATAAGCAACTTCAAAGGAAGCTGCTGCCTGCTGCATGTTTGCATTAAAGACGCATTTTGTTTGCCCAGATCCAACGACGACGACGTCGAAGACGCCATCCGCAGCGTGTTAGAATACACAACATCTAGCCTACAAACTGAGTTGGGGCCACTCATAATCAGGTTTTAGCCATAGACTCTGTCTGAGCCGCAGCCTGAGCCTGAGCCTGAACCTGAGCCTGAGCCTAGAGCTGGGCAGCCATCTAAAGGCTTCCAAAGGGAGTAAGCTGCTCTGATCTGCTCTGCTCAGCTCTGCCTGGCGTTGGCGTTTACTGCCATTCGCTTATTGACTTGGCTGCACATGACTGCACAAAAGAGCAGCAGCAGCAGCAAAAAAGTAAACGAAACTCCGAGCAGCTGTATACTCTCTTTTCCAGACTGATAACTTGTCCTCAGTTGAGTGTGAATATAGCAAAAAAGCTCATCTTTGAAAAGATCGTTGTTCTGATATTAAACTGCCCTAAAATTTTCAAGTTTCACATTTTCAAGATTTTGCGAATAGAATTTACTTTATTTTTCTCAAGGGTTGAATTAACTAACTATTCAGACAGGATTAAACAGGACAGACAGGATTTCAATCGTAAACATGTAGATTAGAAAAGGTTGTTTTATAAATTGTACTTTTCTTTCAGTGTCCTTTTTTAAAGATAAGAAGATTTAGATAGTTTCCAACTGCGGAAAGATGTGCTCCAAATTTGATAACTCTAGTATTAATATGATCACAAAGGCAATGAAAGCCAGTACACCATCTTCTCCTTTGTAAACAGAGTATAATAACAACAGCCGCTCAGGTGGGCCAAGGCTAGGGCGGGCGCTTTTGGACGTTCAAGCTAACTAAACAATTATGGCAACGGCCTCGCAATCGAGCAACAACAAAAACAACAAAAACAACAACAACAACAACAAGTACAACAACAAGAAGAAGAAGAAGAAGTACTACAACAAAGATGATAATGATGACGATGTTGCCAACGGCTGCTGCGTTTGTGCCACATCCAGAACCACATCCATTTCACATTCACATTCACATCCACATCCTTCGCTCGTCCATCTAACTATCGGTCGTATCTATGCATCTATAGTTATTTGTATTATTATTTTTGCCTTGCTGTTGTTTTTTTTTTTGTTTTTCTTTCTTTTCTTTTTGCTGCGTGTCTGTTGCTGTTGTTGCTGCCACAGTCTTTGTAATAGTCTCTACCACAGTCTCAGTTTTCGTGCAACTTTTGATGCATTCGCATGTGTGTGCCGTGTGTCTCTTGCAGCACCCCTCCACCCTCCGCCCGCTGCCCTTCTCTTCACTCCTTTGCTGTTGCTATTGTTGCCTTTCGGTTTTATTTATAGTTAAAGCTGCTTTAACGCTCGCCAGATCCGTTCATTGGCTGAGTTGGCTATGTTCTCTGGTTTGGTTTGGTTGGGTTTTGGTTTTGCTTCGTCTGCTTGGGTCGCTTGATGATGCTTGCCAAGCTTAAAATCATCATAAATGCATGGTTACACAAACAACACTGCTGCAGACAGCCCAGACAGACCTTTAAAATTAGGATCACTTGAAAAGTTGCGAAATCCATGTTGATCTTAAGTTCAGGCTGTTAATATTAATGAGTTTGAGAAAATTATTTAACCTTTACACAAAAACTGATAATGAATTTTGAAATCAAATATATATATGCTGTCAACTAAGCTGCGTTCTTTTAATAAGTATTTTGAATATATAGAACATTTTCATTTATTTTCAGAGAAATTAGTTTGTAATTGTAAAATGTTGATATCATGAAATGTTATTTTTATATTTACAAAACCCGATTTGAATAGAGATCTGTTAATCTATACCAAATTTAAGTAAACATCAGTAGCACTTTTTAAAATGTGGAAATGATAAAACTTTGCAGTATTTTTAAGCCCTTTCGTATCTGTACCTATATATGATACATAAATAATATTTAAATATCTACTAATATACATAAAATATTTGATTTGCATTTAAAATTTTGAAACAAATGAATAGTTGTTAAGTTTTTAAAGCTTTTAGTGGAAGCTTTTTATAATTTAGTCCTTTTATCGCAAGACTTATTAAAATTACTTTAAAAATCATATCATTTTTTCAACATTTTTTTATGCACATTGAAAAAAATTGAATTTCTAAAGGACAATAATTCCAAAATTTTTTTTTGTGTTGGAAAATTATCCTAAATAACTTTTTAATTAACTTTAAATCAGATATAGTTTGTATTAATTTGACATTTAACTTTCTTCATTTAAATTCTTTAAACATAGCAATAAATTTTGGCAAACTTCTTAAGCTACCCACGCAACATGAACCACTGTTGTGGTGCAATACATGCAAGTTTGTGTTCTGGGTGAGTTGGGCTGTTTTTTTTTTAAGTTTTGTTTTAGTTTTTATTTTCGTCATTTCCAGAGATTTTTTTTTCTGCTGCTGCACATTTTCTTTTCGTTGCGGTTTTCACGTGTTGCTATTTTTGCAAAGCTTTCCATTTGTTGCTGTTGTTGTTGCAGTTATTGTTATTGTTGTGACTGCTGCTGCTGCTGCCATGAAATAAAAACAAAAACAAAACAAGTACAAAAACAAAAAATACCGAAACGTTCCACGCCCGCCTTCAACTGACCCCACGCACTCGCTGCCCACGACGCTGCTGCTGCTGCCGCTGTCGACGTCAGCAGCGCTGCCGCTGCAAGCGCGCTTTCTGTGCTAATAACTCAGCATTTGTTTTAAGTTTTTTGTTTTTTTTTTAGGTTTTTTTTGTGCGCAACAAATTTTTTGTTGTTGATTTGTTGCTTTGTTGAATGACTTTTTTTGTGCGCTTTTTTCTTGTTTTGTTTGTTTGTTTGCCATTTTTTTGTTGTTGTGTTTTTTTATTTTAGCTAGTTTGTTATTTATTCTACACATTTTTTGCCTTTGCTGCCGTTTTTTTGTTTTTAGTAAATTATTTTCTGGTAGCCACACATAAATACACATAGAATTTATCAACTTGGGCTTAGACTGTTTTTATTTTTCTTTCTTTTCTTGTCTACTCATGTTTCACGTTTGTTGCTTTTGTTGTCATCATCTCCATCTCTATCTCTTTATTTATTTTTATTTGTTATCCAAGCGTCAGCTCGTTTATCAGACTTGTGAAAACATATTGAACATCATCACTTAATAATATTGACACTTCTCTCTCTCTTTTTGAGTTGGCTTAGCCTATTGAGCGGCCCATTTAGATTTAGATTTTACACTGCCCTTTTTTAAATTCCCCCCCCCCCCTCTCTCTCTCTTTCTGCCCCTCGCACGTTTTCTCTATAAGAGCGCCCACGATTACGATCCAAGAAACGAGCCACGCACACAATCAGCAAATTAAGTGATTATGTTTAACCGGTTGTTGTTATTCTTTTTTCTTTTTGTTCAACTCTGTTTTATATGAAAGGCTGCCTGAAAGCCGGGCCCAAAACAGAAAATTTACATGAAAATTAACTTGTTATGCGGCTAACAACAACAAGAGCAACAACAGCAGCAGCAGCAGCAGCAGCAGCAACAGCAGCAACAGTAACAACTTCAGCGACAATTTGAAGTTAAGACAACCCAACTGAAATTGAAACTGAAACTGAGCACCCAAACTGACATCCACTTCAGGCTACACTTTGCTAGCTCCAAAGCTTTGCTCCTCAGCTGTCTGTTCGTACCCTTTCCCGATCCCTTCTTGTACTTTTTCGAAACGTTTGCAAAGCTCCAGTCGGCAATAATTTTGTATAATTTCGAAATTAGAGCTCATCATCAGCCCATATCAAAAGTTGTTGCTCCTCTTTGATATTCCCGAAGCAGAGCTGAGCTCGTGACACGAACTCAAAAGAAGTCTAACACGAAGATAGCTTGTTCGGCTTATTTCCTCATAAAATTTCGCGGAAGTGAATTTGCCTTAAATGTTCGTATTTTCACTTTTAACGCTATTTTGCGTATTGAATTCAGTTGAGTTTGATCTAGGATTCAATTTATTTGACGTTTAGATTAGATTCAATTTAATAATTCAACGGAAATACTGACAATACTTACTTTGAAGGACGAATTCAATTCGGCATAAAAAAGTGAATACTAGAAGAGGAATAAATACTTAACAAATTCACATTTTAAACTTAAAAGATGATACAATACTAAAAAAAAGTTGAAAGTACGATGTTTTTAAGCGTCTTTTGTTTTAAATTGAAATCGAAAATATCAAAGACTTGCTCATCTCTAATCTACAGACTTGGCCATGGTCTGCTGGCTGTTGTTTGGGCCATAAAGCGCGTCAATATTGGCCTATACACACATACATATCTAAAAATACACATATATCTGGTTTAAATTGTAGTCGTATGTGAAAAAATATCGTTACCATTTAAGATTAGATAAAGATGGCAATTTGCATAGTTTGCGTTAAGCTGGAAATACTGTGGGAAAGCATACAAAAAGATAATCGACACATAAGCTCAACGAAATAGACACAATAACAGCAATTGTTTTACTTTTATGACAGTTTTAAGCCCAAGTTAAACGTGCCAAACAAAACTAAAACTAACTGAAAAAAAACTTTGTTTTTTGTTTTTCCGTAAACAGAGAAAAAGCAACTAAACTTTTTCTTTAAGCAAGTGCAACAAGCTTAAACATTACATAAAACTATAAAGCAACAAAAAACTAAAGAACGAGCACAAGGCCAGCTAAAGCACACCTCGATGAGAAAATGTTGAACCAGAACCAAAAAAGCGTGGCCAATTGCCCTTAAAGCCAACTTAAGCTTGGCTCTTTGTATGCCTAAGCCCAAAGCGCACGAACTTTTAGCTGATTTTTGTTAGCTGTTTTTTGTGCGACTTCCGTCAGACAAAATTTTAGATTTTCAAAACTTAATTTGCAACACGTACATTGAAAATAGCAAGCCAATCATTGACTGGATTCTGTCTTTAATCTCTAAGCTTGGACAATGGCATAGACTGTGGCAAAGGGGGAAGGGCATATGAAAGGGGAACGCAAACTGCGACTGTCAGCTAGACTCGTTTTATTCAAATTAGCCGGCTTATAAACGAACTCATTGATGTCTCTGTCGATAGGCTATACAAATATGACAGCGACGTGGGCAGCAAGGGGTTTTAAAAGTTAAGCCCCCCCAAGAATATTAGACAGAATTTAAATAGCAGAAAGTTATATGAATCTGTTGTGGCTTCTATTTGTGACAGGATTTTTCCTCTAATGAATTCTTTTTGACTTTCAACAATATTTTTATTATAATTTAGTTCGAATTGAGATGGGAATTATTTATCTTGAAGGTAATTTAATTTTTATTTTTTTTTTTAAATATATTTATTGATTGATACTTATGTATATAATGAATGTTGATCATTGTCCTGTAAACAATCTAAATCACTGGTTTGGCTTTAAAGTTTAATCATTGACAGTGATACGCTTTTAAACGATTTGCTTGACTAGGTATCGAACCCGAGGTTTTGTGTTTCAGAGCAGAATGCCTTGCCACTAGGCTACAGTCGTCCAAAATAGTAATTTTAGAAGCAGTAAAAGATAACTCATTTATCCAAAACTTAGTCTAAGTAGAAATCGGATCAGATCTACTAATATGCAGGTATATATCAATATATATCAAAGATGGAAAAAAATGATTCACATACAATTTGTGATTTCAATCACAAAGAATATAAAAACTTTGCACATTATTATTATTTATGTTTTGGAATATGATTTAATTTATAAAGAATATATTTAGGACTACTTTAAATATTTTTTTTTTTAAATTTCATCCCACTTCTGCCTACGCCACTGTAATTTTACAAATACTATGTATTTGTATAAGTCTGCATATTTGTTTTCAAAGATAAAACTGCCCTTGGTCGGCGCTTTTTTTCTTATGCGATGCTTCTAATTTATGACAACGCCATTATAATTCTCACTCTTGTTGCAAATTTTCTATACACACAAATGAAAGAATCAGAGAATATATTTTGCTTTATCTGTCGCTTTGTCTCTTTCGCTTTGTTTGTCTAATGTTTATTCAAATATGCCGGCAAACGTTTTTTTCTTTTCTTTTTCTTTTTTTTGTGTTTTGCGACAAAGTCGTCTTCTTTTTTTGCCACTTCTTGTTGCCTTGTCTTGAACTCTGATGTCTGGGGCAGTGTCTGCCACGTCTAGACTCTAGACTTTAGACTGCAACGGAAGGAGCTGCACTTGAACTTGAGACCCCCTTTTTTTTCTTACAACTGCTGGGATTCTGTGCAGTACACATATGTGAGCAGAATGCTAAAAAACAAAACATTCATGAATGAAATGAAAGAGCTCTATTCTGTTTTCTTCACTTTGGTATGGGGTGTTAAGCAGCCGTATCGTTTGTCGCCATGTAAAGCAGCAGAGAATTCTCAACTTGCAACTCCGGCTTAGAAAAGCCAGTCATGTCATTCGACAGACACAATGAGACTCTGTCAGCCCAGACACCTTTTGTTTTGAGCCCGAGAGAGATCTAGATGTCTGGGACTTCATGATGTGCTTAGTGGCAACTATTGTCATGCTTTTAATTAGAGATTTCTATTGGCATTTGTCGTTGTTATCTGTGTGGGAAGTGTATTTCCAGCTGACCAGGCTCATTTCAGTTTATTATTAGCATTAACATGGCAAATCTACTCAGTCTAGTTACTAATTGAAACTTTTGTCTGCGTATACGTAATATGCTTGCAGCTGTAAGCATAAGTTATTGTAAGTGCTCTTTGCTTAAGTTAACTTTTGTGTGTGCCACATTGGTTTCCATGCTATTAAATTGGCACGTGTTCCTTGTCACATTACAATATTATTATCTACTTCTGGCTTTTTGCCAGATATCGTTATTACTATTACTAAAACTATTATTGTTCTTATTGTTTTGTTTGTAATGACTGCTGCTTCGAAGGCCACAAACTGAACAAACATTTTGAAAGTGCTGTCTCTAAGCTAATCTAATTGATACGTATATGATATGTGCCAAAAGTTTATTTCAAGTTTGACTTGACTTTTGATTAGCTGCGAATGTAATCAGAATATTGTGTTGATTATAAATCAAAATAGAGAGTTTGAGTTGGATAATATTGCAACTTTAGTTTAATAAGTTTAAATTTGTTATCCATTCTTAATAGCACTTTGGAAAATCGTTTGTATATTTTAGCAAATTTTATGTAATACTTCTATATACTTTAAACTTTATTCAAATTAACATTTCACATTTCATTGTACTCTTAATACCCGTATTAAATAAATCAACAGATTTGCTAACTTAATTCTGCTTAGCTATTATAAAGCTCAACTTTGTTGCAATAAGTTCTTAGCTAAGTAGACTATTCATCTTCATTTATTATGATGCACCTGTTACAGAATATGTCATATATTTATTATGCCAAGCCATTTCTAAGCTTTTAACTGGCACTTCAACTATTTCTGAAGTTTAACCTAAACAAACACACAATTTAAAAAAAAAAAAAACAAGCAAACCAAAAAAAACAAAAATAAAGTCATTAAATCACGCCCTTGTAAAGTGGGCCTAATGTGTTGTCATTTTGGTTGTTGCTCCAGTTAATGTACATTTTAGTATTATGCCAACATTAAGTAGCTTGTAACACACACACACACACACACACACACACACACACACAAGTGTACACACACACACACACACATTGGGTCAATGTCGATAATTTAGTTACATATTTGTGTGTGGCTTGTAAAACGCCAGTTAAATTGTCAATTTATACAAAATGAAAATGCACACAGAGAAACTGAAACATAAATAGTAAACATTAAACATAAACACATTTAAATGGCAGACAACAACAAGAAAAGTTGTCAGCTGTCAAATTTAATCATGGCATATTATAAAACCAGGCTACAAGAGATATGTCTGTACATAGTAGATACATAAGTAGATAAACAAAGCTAAATAAAGCAAAACAAAGCTAAACAAAGCTAAACAAAACAAAATAAAACCAACTGCAAACAAGAAAATGAAATTAATTTCGTATTCACCGAAGTGTAAATACCCTTTTATTGAATTACTGCTACGATATAGAAATCTGGGCCAAATCAAAATCCTATAAGCCAAAAGAAAACCTAGTCGAACACAAAGTTATATAATTTTTCGAATTGCTAGTTTTAACTTGTAAACTAAAGAAATTTTTAAATTAACCATTTTCGACCGTTTATTCTTATCATAGATATTAATATTGTGACTGATGCTTATTAAATTTGATTAACTTCATTTTAATAAATTATAATATCAAAATATTATAAAAAAAACAATTTTCTTTAAGCAAAATCATAATGTCGACCGATTCTATTATAAGTTATAGTACTCTGATTTTGTTAAAAACGCATCCACTTATCACTGTAGAAGGCAGTCCACTCTAGTGACGAAGCACCACGAAGTGTTAAGAAATTCATAAAACTCAAACTTGATCAATTTGGTAGGCTTATGCTAAAACAAAAAAGCTTTTCGAGCAAAGTCATTTTCGACCGATCGTTCCTATTGCAGCCATATCATATATTGATCCGATTCGATCGGCTCCAATAGATCAACAGACTGTGGCTAAATTTCATTGCCCATAATATGGAGATATCATATTGCTATATGAACTTAATCAGAGATAAAATATCTAAGCTTTATAAGATCGAATATACCAACTTTAAAATGTTTCACACACTTTCTAACAAAATGATAATGCCCTGCGGCAGGGTATATAACAATGTCAAAATTGTCATTTAAAGCTGTTGTTGTATTAGCTTTATTATTGTTGATGTTTTTGTTGTTGTTGTTGTTGATTTTGACTGGTTTGCGACGCAGAATGACATTATTTTGTCAGCTTTCTGCGGCTTCTGACTTTGTGTTCTTCTACTTCTTGTTCTTGCATCATTCTGACTAATTACAGTTTGAAATATTTTTGCATAAATCTCATAAAAAGTTTTTATTTGATTTGCAAAGTTGTTTTTGAACTTTTACCTGATTTATTTTTTGTTGTTTTTGTCCGGTATTACAAATGGCGTGCAGCCGCTTCCGTTTCCTGTTCGTGTTCTGCCGCGTTCCGCAAAATATCCAATTAGAATTTGCAGCTGCGCAGGCGTCGCGTCGCTGCAGCGTGGCAAAACTTTTATACACCTTTTTTGTTGCTAACAAAATTTGGTTGCAATTTTCAAATGCATTTTGAATATATAGAATTTTTTTTTGTTTGCATTTTTGTTATAAATTTTTTGTTGTTGCAGCACAAAAACACTTAAAATCTAGTTGAACTTGTTGTCGTTGTTGTTGTTGTGGCAGCTTTGGCACTTTTTTATAATTAAATAAATAAATCTATGTTTGTGTGTGTGTTGATATTTTTATTATTTATATATTTATTATAATTGTAAATGCAATTTGTTACTAAATAGAGGCAGGCTGGCAGGCGGAGCAGGATATATGAGGCACTTTTAAGTCTAACACTACACAACACAAATTAAATAGAATTTTTTTTTTTTTAATTTTTTTATTAATTTTGAAATATATATATTTTATTTAACATCTTGACGCTTTTGCGAATTTCTCGTCATATTCGAAAGACGAAAACCAAGAACAAGTTGAGAAATA
Source organism: Hirtodrosophila cameraria (assembly GCA_949708635.1). Lineage (NCBI taxonomy): Eukaryota > Metazoa > Arthropoda > Insecta > Diptera > Drosophilidae > Hirtodrosophila > Hirtodrosophila cameraria. The sequence goes on along the minus strand of OX453091.1, from coordinate 7,759,805 downwards.
ACAAACTGTGTTGCGGCCGCGGCGAATTTTGTCGTACGAGCGCCAAAAATCAACTGAACTCGAAAACGCAGCGCTACGTTTCACTCAAGTATTTGATTTTGTTGCACTCAAGTTGCTTGTCACTCGAACGCTTGCAACTTGAACGAACGCAGCCCGGTTGCAATCGAACCCAAGTCTGAACTGGTTGCTTGCCAGTTCGTTTCAATTGCCAAACGTTCCACATTTTGCGCTCGAAATAGAACCTGTTTGAGCACGAGTGAAAAACTGGTTTCGTTTATGTTTGAGCGCTGAGCGCATTTTGCTTAATTACTCAATTATGCTGCCGACACTCTATACGAGTGCGACAGAGATAGAGTTAGCCAGTGCGTATGAGTGTTTTTTTGTTGTTTTTGTTGTATCTTGTGTCTTGTGCTATGCAATTCAGTTGGTTTATATTTTAGAAATTTATTGTTTTATCTGTGCTGAGCTGAGTTCACAGATACATGCAGATTGTAGATTTTTCATTACTTTTACAAGACTTGGCGCTGCTTTTATTATTCACCTGGCACCTTAAGCACAGACACAGACAAAGTTGTTCGTTACTTTTACCTGTCGAAAGGATTTTGAAGTCATAGACGACGTCAATTTGATGAGCGTGTGAAATCTTGACTTTAATGTGCATCATATATACAACTTTATAACATCATATAAAAAATGCACAATTGAAACGGTTATGTTTTTTTTGGGAATAAAAACCCACGAGAAATTTTACTAGACATATGTACATATATGGAACCCGATATTTTCCGAATAGTCTGTAATAATCGATATTTGAAAGAGTAGATACTATCAATACATATTTTCAAAGGATATTTGAATTTAAGTTTGAGCATATAAAGATCGTTACCCTACATGAAATCAAAAGAGCGCTCCAAAAATGATTTCGGGCTTTAAGAATGCAGAATAATCCTGGGATGTCAAAACTGAACTGAAATTATTTTGTTTTAAATATATTTAAAGCTAATGTTTCGAATCGGTACACCACATAATTATCGATAGTTTTGATAGCCGATATTTATTTTACATATGTACATATATTATTTCACAATAATATAAAAATAATATTATAGTTTAAGCAACATTGAAAGACCATTTAATTAAGAAGTTAATTTCCATTTATATCAGAGTAGTATTTATAAAATATATATTTTTAATCGATATTGAAAATCGAAAGCTCACCATTCAAACTATCGATAGTTTTACAGAACAGTCGCTTGCTAATGATTTTCTTATATCAAACATTTTACTTTTCAAATATTTGAACTTGAACATTTTTAAAATTTTCATGTTCATCGAATTCGTAGTTTGTAAAATAAAAGTACACAAACAATGCATCAGAGGCACTCTTATAACGGCTCTTGTCTCTACTTCACGCTCAAAAATCTAAAAACATCGAATTATCGATATATTATTCTTGCATCTCTATAAAAGATAACAGCGTTCGCCTTTTTTCAACTTGTTGCACAAAAGCCAAAGCTAAGAGACCAACGCTTTGAATCCTGGCATTTCACTTGAACATTCATAAATATTTATGTGGTTATATGTACGAGTGTATTTGAAGTGCATGTTTTCTATGGTACTGTGCCCAACACCCATTTCCATTACCATTTCCATTTCCATTTCTACTATTTCCATTCCACGAACAACTCTTTCTCGTTCATTTTGCATCTCTCTCGTCAAATTCTTTAAACTTGGCAATTTGTTACGGTACTTTTGCCATTTTCCACAAGAACTGGCCCGTCTCTATCCAGTCTTTTTTCTTTCAGTATCACCTCCACTGCCATCTCCCAACTCTTAGCTCCAACTCTCAGCTCCAACTTTAGCTCCAACTTGAGCTTGAAGCGCATATTTATGCAAGGCAACGGACCCGCACTTAAAGAAGATGCCGCAGATGGATATTTGTTTGTAAAGTGTTGAGCATAAAAGAATCAGAGATAGTGTGCGAGTGAGTTAGCATTAGATATGTATGTGTAAGTGTGTGTGTGTGTTTGTGTGTGTGGATATTTGTGACAAGTGTCTTTCATTAGCATAAGTAAATCTTCTCAAAATCCTCAAATTTATTTGTCAACACTTGACAATTTCATTGTTGACACTGACTGAAGAAGGCGCAGCTGTAAACCAGTTGGAAGAAGAACTCGTGTGAGGAACCTCGTAGCAACAAATCATGATTTGTGTCTTCTTGCATGTCATTTTGGCATTGCCTCCTTCTCCCTACCCCGCTCCCCCCTCCAGCAACTGCTGGTGAAAATAACAACCAAATGGCCAAGACAATGCAATGGTCAAAGAGAGACGCCGTCGTCGTCGCCGTTGTCGTTGCAAGTGTCGCCCCAACTGTCCAACTACGGCTTAAATCAAAGGCAAATATTTACCCACAAAAGCAGACAACATTAGCTTTGGTTTTAGGTTTAGCATTCAGCTGGTACACCAACCTCCGCAACGCCCCTCTTGCTCATCCTCTCTTATCCCAACATCAGCAATGTGTGAAAATGCAATACTTGATCTTAAGTTTAAGCTTTAGTTTCTTTTGTTTTTGAATGAAAATCTTGTCTTTCACAACTTTATCAATATTTAACCACTTCTAAATAAGATATATACAGGCCTGTTCCACTTTTCGATTCCGATCGAAACATGCGGACAAGGAATTATTAGCTCTTCTGAATTGGGAGTATCGATGAAGAATTCGGGCTTGACAATTATTCAAACTTATCTTTAAGGGGTTACAGTTACAATAATATGAAATTTTCGAGATTTTTTTTTCACGGTGGTGATCATGTCTTCAAAACGGATCATCTGAAATCATAAATTCTAAAAAATTCCGTTAGTATATTGTATTGTCTAGTCGCTGACGGATTTGTAAAAATTGTGGTTTTGAAAAAATTACGACGGTTTCGCTCTAAAAAGTAAAGTTTTCTTCGTTCAGCGACTAGCTTTTAACATAATAAAAAAGTGGTATAAATTTGGTGATGATTGGATTAATAGTTTTTTAGTAATCGTGTCCACCGCAAAGATGATTTCGAAAAAACAAGATTCTGAGATAATCGCGTTTAAAGTTTCAAGTTTGTTTCTGTGTGTTGTGCAGTTGGTGCGCTATAAACAGCTATAACTTCGTTTCTAATGCTGCAATCATAATAAAATTTCGTGAGATTAGTTTCGAAAGTACATGCTTAAAGACTATGCAATAAAAAAATTTAAAAGTAAGTCAATTAGTATGCCAAAAAATTTAAAAACTCAACGGATTCTTATACAAAACAGGTACTATGTTGTATATAATTTTTGCTTTAGATGCAATATATAAAACTGATTTGATTTTTATACCATTTCACCACTTTTCTCAGGCATTTTAATATAGTTAATTTCTGCTGCCTTTCACTTGCAGTTTTTATTATGTTATTATGGTTAATAGTGTGGCATTAGGCAGCGGCTTAACCTTAATGTTGGCCATGGCTAATTGTTGAACTGTGCTGCCACCCAAAAAAAAAAGAAATGGTTAGCCGCTGGGCAAATTCGACAGCTTAAGACTTTAGTTATCTGAACAGTGTCAACGTCGTGGTCATCATCGTCGCCTTTGCCGAAGCAATAGCTATAGTCAAAGCCATAGTCATAGCCATAGCCATAGCATTATGGCCAACACTCCATTACCAACAAAGCCATTGCCATTCATTAACAGCTGCGGCTTTTGTGCACCACCGCGGTCTTCTGTCTCGCAACCACCAACAACAACACCACCAACAACAACAACAACAACCACAACGTTCCCTGTTGGCGACTCTTTTGAGTTTCTGCTGTCGCCGCAGTAAAAGTTGGCAACGGTTTGAGCCTTGTGGCGGGGGAGAGGGCTGGCAGGCAGGCCCATAATGCCAACGTAATCTCAAATTACTGCAAATTTTCGCTGCTTAACTTATTTTATGCGTTGTTGTTTTGTTTTGTTGTATTTTATTGTGCATTTCCAATGCAGTTTTACATTTTGTTGTTGTTGCATTAGCGGCTTCTTGCAATTCTTCTTTTTTATTAATATGTTTGTTGTAAATTTTGCATTATTTTGATTGTTGTGCAAAATTTATTATAATGTCAATAAGCCTGGTCTTTTATGCCACCTCTTATGCCACAAATCTCAGCGAACATCACATGCAGCGCATTTCCGCCTTCTTGGCCAACCACTGTAGCTCTTGGGCAACTTCAGCTCCTACCTGCCTACCACTGCACCTGTGCCTGCATAGAAGAATCCTCTCGACGATGATTAGAGTGTGGACAGGTGTGCGCTGAAGGCCATTGAAAAGCGTTTGATAGCGTCAAAGAGTGATGCATTTTATGATTTGTTTTTGCCAACACGCATGTGCTGCGAATATCTATATACATGTGTATGTGTGTGTGCGTTTATGAGTGTATGTGCTTGTGCCGCAGGGAAATGCATTCAGTTTATCTACAAGATAAACATAATAAGTTATGCTATTTTCTTTTATGTTAGCTTCCTGTTCTAAGCTTAATCTGTTAATAACATATGAACAGGATGAGGATGAGGCTGAGCTGTATAAACTAATTTAACAATTGTTAAAGTTAAAAGAAAAACCTACTCATAAAACAAACATTAAATAATAAGTTTTGATACGCCTTTTTCACGAAATGTGGATGGCATGAAAGTAGTTTTTTTTTTAATATTCATGTCTGTTTGTACATCTGCCTGTCTGTAATATGTACAATAAACTCTCTTTAAAACTATTTTGTTGAAATATGAAATAAGTTGGCTGTAGATGAAACATAGTTCAGTTCACTATAACATATAGCTGAAACGATTGTTCGAACATTTTTGATTTCCAAAATTACCAGCATAAATTTACTATCTCTGATTTTTATTCTTGTCAAAATTTGATAAAAATTCAATCATATCTTGTAGCTTCTATTGAAACAATCTGTTCAAAACTGTGCTGTATGAAAAACTTATTTGTCTTTACAAATATCTCAGACATATTCAGCGCCTAATCGTTTTATTACACTTTATACAGTTTGCTGAAGTTTTATAATAATCGGATCACTAATCTAATAGCAGCTGATATAAGAACCATCGTTCGAAGATTGACTTATCGTTCGAAAAACTTTCAAGAACCGAGCTTGATTTTCAATCCCGAAAGGAAATTGACTCCATCCCGAAATGAGCTTGACTCAATACCAAATCGTGATTGATTCAGTTCCGAAACAAACTTGATTAAATCCCGATACGAGATTGACTCGATAACGAATTGAGCTTGACACAATCCCTAAACGATCCTGATATAATCCTGAATGTGCCCTATACAATCCTGAAATAATCCTGATTCAATTCCAAAACGATCATGATTTGATGCTGAAACGATCTTGATTCAATCCCAAAACGACCTTGACAATATCCCGAAACGTAATTGATTCAACGAAACGATCTTGATTCTATCCAGAAACGAGCTTGACACAACCCTTAAACGAGCTTGATACAATCCTATCATCCGAAACGAGACAGCTGTTCTTTCTTTCTGGTTTTTATATACATCACATAGATATTAAAATAACTTTTCAATTAGTTCTATTTTAAAATGTTTTACTTAATAATTGAAAGCAAAAATACTTATTTAAATAATCTATCAATAACTGCTAATAGTTACTTAAGCTGCAAATCAATTTCATCGATAACTCAATGTGTCAGTCCATATCGCACCTTCTTCTGCTGCTCAAGCACATTGATTGCCCATCCTTAATGCTGTTCAAGCGAGTCACCTGTTCCAAAGCATTTGCTTTAACAAACCCAAAGCCAAATTGGGACTGCGACAATTGCTGTACATACATCATACAGAACTTTAATTGTGCCTGGCACTCAATCTTTCAATCACGCCAGGCCTCCTCAGCTGCAGCTGACGCTTCAGCTTCAGTTTCAGTTCAATTGCAGCACCAACAAGTTGAAAAGCGAGGAGGAGCAGAAGAAGAGGAGTAGAGTGGCAAGGGTGAGGAATGCAACCACGCGGATTACATGCGGCTGACTGAGCAAGGAGCAGAAAGGAGCAGGAAGGAGGAGGGTATACGACGAATAGCAGGCAATATAATCTATATAATCATAAGAGTGTAGCATGTTGTAACATAGTCCAGAGAAGAGGGACTTCGTCTGCCCCGCCTGCCGCACGCATTTGCGACATGTTGTCAACTTGAATTGCGTTCGACTGATTGAAGGCAGCCCAACCCAAGACGCAGTGCCAAGCAGAGAAGATCCAAGGCAGAGGCTATGCCAACAACAAGTTGATGGCCACAGCCTTGTCCAAGCTCTTCAAGCTACAAAGTAGGCAAAAAGCAAGTGGTCCAAGACCAAAGCACTCTCTTGTTGCCCAGACAGGTTTGTGTCGTCTGTGCAATAACTGAAGATGAGGCTGAGGATGACGATGAGGATGAGGATGAGGACGACCAAGACTAAGACTAAGCCGGCAAAGGTTGCTTTTCGGGTAGGCGTTTTGCAGATTGATCAACAGACCGGGGCCAGCGATGCGATGTCGCGACATTTGTCTAAGTCCGCTGCCTTGTTTACGTTTTGGGCTTTGCAACGTCATGGATGAGAGCTGGAGTGCTGTTCCATGGTTACTACAGTTCGTCTTTGCCATAAACCAACACCCCAACCCCAACCTCAACCCCATCCCAACCCATCACAATCCCAGCGTACAAATATTTCAAGTAATTTCGCCATCAATCTTTCACTTTTGCACTCGTTTCGGACAGGACAGACTTGAAAAATTGACTAGTGTGTTTTATAGAGCTGCAAAACAATCGATGTTAAGTAGCGATAGTATCGATGATTATTTGTAACTGTCACTTTCGATTGTCATAAACTATTGTGATAGGCATTTTGAAAAAAGCCACCTGCATATTCAAAATTGAACTTGAAATAATCAGTAGCTTAATTTTGAGATAACATTTTACAATTTTAGAGATGACAAACAGTTTATGCTTACTAATAGTATCGATGGTTTTTATTACTGTCACTAACATTCGATTAAATTTCGATTTTAAATCTAACTGGAAATCGATATTCAACTAGAAACTAAATACAAATAAAACATAAACTACAGTTAATACATATCGAATTAACTTTTCAATCTAACTGCAATCTACTTGGAAATAAAGTCAAGCAAAAGTTTTATGAAAATTTTTCCATGCAATAACTATCAAAACTATCGACTAATTGCACAATCGATATTTCATGCAGCTCTACTGTGTTGCTGTGCGTGTGGATGACCTTGTCCTTGTATTTTCTCTGTGTGCTCTCTGCCCACTCACCTGTGCTGATGATGATGCTGCCGCTGCTGCTGCTGCTGCTGCTGCATGCGTACAGTTTATTTTGATCTTGGTGTCTCCACGATTTGCATAACTTGTCATCTTCAGCCGACTCGGGCAGCCAAGGAGCAGCCATCGCACAAGGCAGAGTTCATTGTCAGTATCAATAAATATCAACGCGCTGAGCGACAACTTCTTTTGCAGACCCCAACTCGTTATTGTCGTCGTCACATCCTCATACCCAATACCCCAATACCCCAACCCCAAACACCAATCCCATCCACAGCCTCATCCGCATTGCTATTGATTCCAAGTGGCACTGATGAGGCCATCGTATGTCAGCAGCATTTTTTCGTGTGGCGGTAAACATTTTGCTATTTTATGAGCACTGATATAAATGATCTTTTAATTAATATCACTTTAGATAGAACCGGCCAGAGTACACGTATAAGGAGTATTGCGTATTTCGAATTGATGGAGCATTCTTATTATGCAAAGTGATGTTTACGATTATGCATTGGGATCGAGTCAACAACAACTTGGCCAATTGTCTACTCTTAGTCCTCTGCTGGCTCTTAAATACTTTTAATGACATCGCCTTGGATTAGGGCTTAAAAAAAGAAAACAGGCTTTCCAGCTTGGTCTATGTAGGCTTGCTTTGGATTTAAACTTGGTTGGGTTACTCTGGTTATGTGACCAGTCAATGATAATCGGATCAGATTACTATTCTGATAATGTTAAAAGCTTTTTGCAATTTGCACTACAAATTGTTGCTGCTCTCTCTATCTGTCTCTCTCTCTCTCTCTCTCTCTCTGTCTACTTCGCATGCAAGTTATTTTGCACTTAGCCAAGGACGTGTGTATACTACACATCCTATCCTACATAACATATATGGAAATAGAACATTAGTTGTGCCTAAAAAGGGTAATCAAAAGTCTTTTTACGAGCATTGTACATGGGTTGTCTGTTTAAATGATGGAAATGAGTATGAGAATCTAAAAAAGATAGAATCTGATTAAGATAGGTAAAGATACACATTGAAAAGATTTGTGTTCAAATCTTGATATCTCTTAAAAAATACCAAATTTCAATATAGTAGATATTATTAAAATACCAAATAGAAGCTTTTTCAAAGCAATTTGTCTAGCTCTATTACACACACATACATATCTACAGATATCTGCAATCTACATTACTGTAGTATCTACATACAACTTGTGATAAGATCGCAATTGGTATGAAGTATGGAAAGCGGCGCTATTTGCTGACTTGGCTTGAAACACATTTCGGAAAATGAAGTCATTAAATGCTATTACAAAGCGTAATTGTTCACAAATTATGCTGTGCATTCCGCACACACACACACACACATACACATACACTGAAAGGCCACAGGAACCCGATCCCGGTCACTTCCTATACAAGTAGATATATGAGTACACTGAGTACTAGCTGTATATATACACGCCCCAGCAATGTGCATTTACACCACTTAGCTATCTTAATTATAGAGTCTAGAGTGCCACACCACAGCTACACACGCTTTCTTTCAGCTACGAGTAGGGGGAGGGGGAAAGCAGATACCACGAGTTCTTTGTACACCTGTCATATTTCAGGGTTGCCACAAACACAACGAAGAGTGACACTTGCCCCACTGACGACTACAAGAATTAACATATTTCTGCTTTTGTATATTTTACTAAAAGAAACCATATTAAAATGCTGGCAATTTGGCAATACACAATGCTGGTTAATATAAAATTTATGACGAATCATCATCATCATTTAGGCTGCTACTTATACACATATACATACATATATATATTTTTATATATACGTGCCCCTCTTCATGTTGAACTCTCAACTGTGACAGCGAAGCTTCGTCGAAATGGAATTAATGCTCGATATACGCATTTTTCGCCAAGTCATTCAAAAGTCATGTGAACTTCCTGACAAAACTAACCCGCAGAACACTCCACTCATCGCCCCAAAAAGCCAATGTCTGGCGGAAATTGTGTCATGATTATAGACTAAAGCGCCTATTTAGTTACGCCTTATTATTTCCTTTTTGCTTATGTCTGTCTGCTTCTCCACATTCTCGAAAATTGAATTGAACTCCGCCTAATTGAAAATTGTATATATACGAGCATGTGGAAATGACTTGGTTCTTTTAGCCTTCCAGCTCTCAACTATCATTGCATTTGGCTCATTATTGTTCATTTCATTTCAATTCAATTCGATTGTTTGCCTGTGCATTAGTAGCTATAGGTTTACAGTTTCTTTTGGGCTTGTGTTAGATTGTATTCTTGTTGAAAATGCACCATTTACTAAAGCAATAGAGTCTGTTAATTAGCTTTGATTAGCTGGTTTAAGTATTTGGTCTCAGGAAGATGTTAAGATCAGTGGTTAAGATCATTATTCGTCAAAGTTTTGTATATTTTTGAGCAATTAGAAAGAGATATTATAGCAAAATTATCAGTTGAAACTTGTCTAACTTAGTTTATAGGTGTATATAATAATATTAAAAATGATCACCTTATAACCTATCAAAAAAGAGACAAGAAACTTATATTTTAATCAGATCAGTAAAATTTGTCTAATTGAAATTGCAATGATTCGAGATCTGTATTTAAAGGTTCACTTTTTGATCATTTTATTATATATTATTAAGTAGAGATATACTCTAGTTTTAAGTTTGTATTCCAATGATAAATCAGTATTTAAAGAACTAACAATGTATGTTGAAGTAAGGAACAGGAATATTGAAGATCACTTGGAACTTATTAAAAAAGAAAAGAAAGCAATATATCAACTTACTTGGTTTGAACTTAATATAAATACACAAGGTAAGTAAATCTCAGGAATTTTGTAAATCACTTTACAATAAACTTAACGCTTAAAAAAAAGAATGAAAGAACGAAATATTTCAATATGACCAATGATAAATGTAATTTTTTTAGTGTCAGGATAAAACACAGTAAAGATCATTTGAGTAACACTAAAGTAAAGTAAAAATTGCTAAGAATATATAATATCTTTTCGTTACTATGGCAGCTATAGTATATAGTTATCCGATTTTGATGAAATTTGGCTAAAATATGTAAAGTATAAAACTATACAACTGCTATTTGCTAAGTTTGGTTGAGATATCTTTAAAAACAACACAATTTTTCATACAAAAACTACATTTTCCCAACCAACACCAAATGAACTGTAGTGCGGCAATTGGAAAACCGAAAAATATAATAAAATATAGATAAAGTGGTAAACATAATTTTTTAATGTCAGCATAAATCATAGTAAAGATAATTTGAGTAACACCAAAGTAAAGTCAAAATTCCTTAGAATATATAATATCTTTTTGAACAATTCTATGTTTATGTTTATGGATGGCATTAATTTGCTTGCCCACTTAATAACACTCATCAATAGTTCAATTGGTGGCACATGGATCCGTTAAACATTCTCAAATAAACTAACCAACTAAGCAGTATAAATTAATCAAAGCACATGAAGAATACATTTTTGTGGCACTTGGAAAGCTGCTATGGGCATCAATTAAATTTTACTTTGGCTACCGGTTGGGGAAATCTTTCAAAACGGCACATTGTCTATAGCCAAATTAAAGTTTTAACTCAGCTGGAGAAGATGGTTGTTGTTGCCTGTTTTTAGCCTGGACTCTTGAAGTCTTCTTCTCTTCTCAGCTTGGTCCGAGCCTGGTAGCCAGCCGACACCTGAGTTGAAATTTTTCGTGCGCATGCGGAAGCGTTTTTCGCGTCATTTTTCATGCTGAAATTTAATAAAGAAAATTAATTTGTGGACATTTGACTCGAGGCGAGACAAAAACCAGCGCTTGCCATTCAGATGCTCCCCCCCCCCCCCCCCCCCGCAACTCTTTCTCCAATCTCGCAGTCTTCCAAGTTCAGTTTGAGCCTCCTTTGGACTACTCAAACTGCACGCAGACTTTGATCGATGGCACTCACGATGCTGCAGGCGAGTAGCAAACGACGACAATTTCAACTGGTTGGGGGGGGCATGCAAAAATTTGCTGTGTTAGGGGGGAACAGCAGCATGTTGTCTGTACATGTGTCGCTAGGCATTGGCCTAGAATGAAGTGCAAAGGGGTAGGGCTAAGGCCTGAGTTCGTCCTGTGTGCCGCATGAGTTGCAAGTTAGCGCAATTAATTTATTTCAACACGAATTTAACTCTCATCGTGTGTGCTTGAGTGCTCGCTCCTCACTTCCATTCCCATTCCCATTCCCATTTCCATTTCCCAGAGTGCGTTTTACATCATTTTTATTAAGGCCGAGGCAAAAGTGCACTCCGGAGTCCGGACGCAGCAACTCCAGAGAAGACACCAAGATGCGTGTGTGCATTCGTCGCTTTTCAGCATTTATATTGTAAAAATTTTGTCGTTACCTTATCTAAATATGGCCATTGCATATAAAGACTTGCCATCCGTTGTTGTCGTCGTCGTCGTCGTCGTTGTCGCAGCTGCTTGCCACAGGATTCTTCACCCGTTGCGTCTCTTCGACCAACTTATCATCCCCACACACATCTCTCATCTCGTCTTCTGATGCTGCGTCACTCATTTTTGCACAGTCCATTAGTTCGCGGATGCAGTCAGCGTTGAAGGTTGTACTTCTTCTTCTTATGCTTCATCTTTGCCTTGTAGTTGCTGTTGTTGTTGTTGTCTACCGGTTTGACAGTCGCTCAAGTCCAGTTCCAAGTCAAGTCCCAGATCATGCTGCAGCTCCATTAGTTGCCCCTGTTGCAAAACGTAAGCGCTTGTTTCTTTGCTCTTTTCCCGCCTTTTCCCGCGCGTTTATTTTAAGCTCTGGGGCGCATCGTAGTACTACGAGTACTATAGCCTAGCTAAGGTCTACTCCAGCACCCTTCATTTTGTATGTAATTTTCGGTTATGCGAAGTAATTTGAGATCGCGCCACACGCGCCGCTTTTAATGACTTCATTAAATGCTCTGGCCCCGGCACAAAAGACCAAACTAGTTTAGTTTACCCAACTAACCAACCAACCAACAAGTCAAGCACACATCAACAGTCTGCGCTCCGGTCTGGGTCCGGTCCGGTACGGCCTAGGTTTTTCCTCTGCGCCTTTGTACTACTTCCGATGATGACTATAAAATGATTCCTTTAGGCCATCTTCTGTTACTTTGCACTTGAGTCGTTGCGCGCCATTTGTTGTTGCGAATGTTCAAAATGCGAAATGTAGTTGACTAGGACCACCTTGGTATAAATAGTTATACTTTTTCGGCATAAGCACATGATTGTAAACTACACAAAGTAACAGCAGCTGTAGTGGTGTTAGTGAGCTTTTTATTCAACAGCATTGACATAAAGCAAAAGCTTTGATTTATTTGCATGTGTGTTTTCTGTACATGTGAAAGCTTTTCCTTTCTCATCAGGTGTGAGAGATAGCTATTACTAGAGTGGCATACTTTGGTTCAATTGAGGAAATGTGTTACTATGCTTTTTTTCGCTTAAGCATGTTTATAAACTACACAAAGTAACGGCAGCTGTATAAGTATTAGTGAGCTTATCATTTAACAGCGTAACCATAAAGCAAAAGCTTTTATTTAGCTGCATGTGTGCTTTCTGTATGTGTGAAAGCTTTTCTCAGCAGGTGTCTGAGAAAGCTTTAACTAGAGGTGCACATGGTAGTTAATTTTAAAAATGTGTATATAGTATAATCAGATATGGAAATCTATAGCCAAATATACCAGCAGCTAGATAATAATAACAATAGAGAGCTAGTTTTAGTATTGTTTGTTCGATTGAAACTGTTTTAAAAATGTAAGGACAACTCTAACTGTTTACAATCAGTGCAAGTGTGCTTTGACCTGGCATTAGTTTTTAGTATTTTGTAGTATTTCCAGTGCCTGCAAATCTCACTTCCATCATCAGCTTCTGTCATGACCCTGCTTAATGGCTTAAGCTGAACGTAGAACTGGGCAAAAGGACATTGCTCACTTTGTAAAATGTAAATTTTGTTGCAGTCTCTCTCGTTCTTTCTCTGATGAGTTTGGCTAAAATGCAACTGGGACTGGCCACAAAAAGAACTTCAGATATGGTATGAAATAAACTGCATATGTAGAATGAATGGCTGGCAACAGAAGTTGAGTTGAGATTGGGATTGAGAGTGAGACCTGAGAGCTGAGACCTAAGCTTGGCGTTGTCCATTTACCGGCGCAGTCGTTACTCATTCTCAGGGCCATGGACGAGGACGTGGATGGATAATTATGACGTTGCAACAATTCCAGAGAGTTTGCAGTGCGAGTGCGGCAAAAGGAACTGTGGCCCAAGTGACAGTGCAACATGATTGCTCTCGGGCTCGCCACATGCCACATTTATCATTCGTCGAAACGTTGAAAAATTAGTCATTCCTTTATTTTACACCCAAATGCCTGAGAGGCTGCCTCTGCCTGCCTGCCTGACTGCCTGCCACAGAGTAACCAGAACCAGTCGCATAGACCATGGCTAAATCCTTCTTACATTACTTGCCACAACTTGCCACATAGTTGGTGACCAGGCAACGTCTCGTTGTAGTTGTAGTTGTAGCAGTCTCCCTGCAACAACATGCAAATGACTCTTTTAATTTTTATGAATTTCTCTGATTACGAAAATTGCTTCTGGGCTTTGGTGCCGGCTGCTGCTGCTCCAAGTCGATGCAGGCAGTGCGGGGTGTTGTGGTGGTTGGTGCACCACAGCACGGTTAGCCAGGCTCATGATGCATCGCGCATCTTCATTAGTCGACGCTGCTCGAATGTCACACACAGCCAATGCTCCAAGTCTAGGCCATCATTTTTAGGCCCAGTTTAGACAGTTGGCCGTAGAAATCGCTGCCGGCCTCTGGCATGCTTTGCTTTGCTTTGCTTTGCTTTGCCACGCTGCTTGTGCGATCAGTGTCCATGTTTGCCTCTGCTGTCGCATGTTTTGTGTAGCACACACTCGCACAACACACAACACACACACGGGATCAGCTTGGCTCATTGGCGGCTCAACTCGTGGGCTCGAATGGAAATTACAAATGCATAAATCATTGAGGCGCTTCTTGCCTTGCAGCTCATGAACTGCGGCTCAGCCCACTCTGCCATATCCTCAGCTACCCCCTGTTGCATGCCACAACTTTAGAATCTACTGCTACTGCATCCTTCTCACAGTTACTGTAATTAGTTGGAATTGTAATTCATGGCGCGATTAGATTAAGATCTGCCTGCCAATTAGTAACGCACTAGCCGTGAATAATATTAGATGACAAAAGTGCATCAAAAGTGCCTGCATAACTACTATATTATACAAATATTGGGTTACAATATTATTTTTCTAAAATCTATCAAAACTTAAATGCAAAGTTAATGACAACTTATGACCGAAAAGACATTACGCTTGGAAATCGGTACAATTTTGACCAAGTTATGGGAGTTCAGAATTTGTTGAATAATAAAAAGTTTAAAAAGTTTTGATTTTCAAAATGACTCAACTAAACTCACTATACCTTAATTAAAGCACAATCTACACATTTTGACAACTTTTTATCAAAATCAGATCACTATATCTTAGGGCTACCGTAGGAACGACCGGCTTCAAATTAGTTTTTGTATAAAAGACTTTTTTGTTTTTCAAATTAACTCGACCAAACTTACTATTTCTAAGTTTTAGAACTATCCACATATGTTGGCAAAATTTCATCAATCGGACTTCTATATCTTGTACCTGCCATAGGAACAATTTGTTGAAAAATAAGTTTTCTTATACAAAACTTTCCAACATTTGAATGCAAAGGCAATCTAGATGACAACTTATGACCAACAAGAAATTTCGCATTAAAATTGGTTCATTTTGGACAAAGTTATGGGAGTTGAACATATAAGAAAGCATTAAATATGTTTGCTTTTTTTGGAAACCTGCTTTTTGTACTTTGATTATATTTTACCCTGACACGTGTCTCACCAATCTTGAAAAGCTCACACAATCGGGAAATGCGTGGAAAATAAGGAGGCAACGGTTTTCGAAAACCACGGGCGTAAAATCGATATGAAATATTTCTGATTTCTTTGCTTAAAGAACCTTCTTCGCTTAGGGTCTGGAAATGCTGCTCAAGGTTAAATACTTAGTCGGGCAACGCCGGGTCATACCGACTAGTAAAACATGCAATACAGTTTGGTATTAGCTATTAATTTTATGAAATGTAAACTGAAAACGATTGAATTTATTACCTAGATTAAAATGCAATAGATTCTCTTTGAGTAATACCTCTTAAATCTATATGCTAAGGAATTTAAACACACACACAGACAGAGGGAGAGAGAGAGAGAGAGAGACAGATAGAGAGAGAGGTTTATGGAAAGGTTACTTAAAAAATAGTTGTGTGACCTCTCTTGCCACACAATCTCAGGCACTTTATGCTAGCCAATTAGATTCTATCGACTGCAATCGACTTGTCCACAATTCTGTCTGCCTGTTTCTGCCAATTGGCCCGCAACTTGATTTCAATAAAAATCCATTTAATTCGACATTTGTGGCCCGCAAAAACAAAAGCAACAAGCAACAACAACAACTACAACAACAAATACAGTTGTCGATTAGAGTTGGGAACGTTTTTGGCTGCCGGCTGGCAACGTTTGAACAGCGCGCGCCTCGTGCGGGTGCAAGCCAGGCAAAGAAGAATGAGGGGGCTTATGGTGGGCAGGGGGTGGTAAGGTTCCATATAAATCTCTCGTTGTAATTGCTGGCGATAAGAGCAGCGGCGGCCTCTTAAAACCGGTGGCTCTGGCTATAGTAACCCCAACTGTAGCTACCAATATATGTATATATTTATATATATAGTATTTTGGGCCAAACTACATAAATATCGCGTGAAATGCATTTGCGGACGATAAATTTGGCAACGGCTGCTGCTGCTGCTGCTGCAACAACGCCGCGGCGATAATCAACGCAATTGCAATCGATTTTGGCGTAATTTAGGTACAGCTTAAGTGGCTTTTGGCCAGGCTAACAAGCGCGCCACTCTCGCACTCGCACTCCCCAAATGGACACTTTGATTGAAAATTGTTGTTGTTGTTAGTCTTGGGTGTGTGTGTGTGTGTGGGCCAACACCTAAGCTGCATACAACAACAACAACAGCAGCAGCAGCAGCCGCTAACAACAATAGCAACCATTTAAATCAAACAGCATTGATCGTTTCGAATTGTTGTTGCTAGTCAAACTACAGTTAAACGCACTTTCACAGCGGGCAGCTGAAGGTATCGAAATGCTAAACTATCGTTACTTTTCTTAATTAAAAATAACTATCAATAGTTGCAAGTAAACCTTTCAAATTTCAGCGGTCTTTGGCTAAAATTTCAATATAAAAGTCGAAAAATGTTATTATGTTAACTTAAGAAAACCAGATTTGTTATATCTTTGCAAAATTATCTATGGATAGTAACGATAGTGCACTTTCGATTAATTGCTTTTGTTATTTGAAACATATTAATGTTTTATCTAACTTCTTTAGTTTGTTATAAAGTTCATTGTTGGAATTGCGTGCACGTTTTTTCATGATTTTTTATATTGCAATGTCTAAACAAGTGTCTTGTCTTGCACGCAAGTTTGCTTCAAGCTAGAACTACATCGTCTAAGCACCGCTTGAATGAACTATTTAAAGAATATTTAAAACTATTATTTTTACTACATATTTTGATTACAGATTAAATATTGCTTTTTAATTTTTCCGTAACTTCATAACTTCCAAATCACAAATCTGAATCAGGCCTGTTCCGAATTCAGTAGGTTTTGGAAAAGTAAAAACGAATGAATTCCGAACGATTAACGAATTACTGTTCTGATTTCCTATTGAAACCGAGTTTTCATAGCAAAAAGTCTATTTTGTTGTCATCTAGTAGGCATTGCTGAATCGAGAACAGCTACGTTTTCTTGAAAGTTTTCGCTTCTGTTTTACAAACAATTTTTCAATTCAATATTACAAATTTTTTTTGCCTTTATTTTATTGAATAAATTGACTAATTCTTTTTCAAATATAATGAAGAATATAAGAAAATTGAGTTTAAGAAATTGTTTTTTTGAATGCGTTACTTAATCTGGCAATTCCTTTTCATTCCGAAGGCAAAAAATTACAACTTTCCGTTTTCGCAAATTTCGAACGGAATACGAATTCGGAACAGGCCTGATTATGTAAGGTATTTGCAAGTTTTAAATGTAACATAGCGATCGTACCGACTATTGGAACTATCGAGTGGGATCCCTGTCAACGGTTTGGTACTATTTTTATACAAAAATTACAAGAATATAACATAATCTAGATAATACTAAAACAGCCGATTTTTAACTTGCATTATTTTAAATAAATTCTGTTGGATTTTACAACTATTTTGTCGTACTTATTGCGACAACTTGAGTCAGCCTGATTATATATTTTTAAAATATAAATCTGTTGTTCAATATTATATATATTGCATCGTAGCCGTAGCATTGATAGTTATAATCAAAGACAAACCATCAATAACTATTATTACGCTGCAATAAAAATAAATAATCGATACTAGCGATAGTACCATCAATAGTTTGACAGGGGGTGGAAGTGGGGGTCCAACAAAATTACTCATATGCAACGCATTGACCCCGAACCTCAAAGACAGCCCAAAGCTGCAGCCACCGTGTTGCACTTGGAGTGTTTTTTTTTTTGGAGGGTTCTTTGTTGTTGTTTTTGTTTTTTGTGGGTCTTGTTGCCGCCTTAGCTGACACTCGACCTCGCCCGTTTCACGCGGCGGCGACTGCGGCGGTGGCAGCGACAGCGACAACGACAGCGACAGCGGTGGCGGTGACGGTGGCGGCTGCCTCGTTGCATGCCGCTGATTAATTACACCGCCCGCTGTGCGAATTCCTCAATAAAAATCATAATTTCATGTTTGCGGCCGCTGGCCAAAAAAATGATGATTGTTGCCGCATTTATGTAAGCCTCGGCTTATTAGCTGCACGAGCGAGCTGGCCATCTCTTTTTTGTTGCCCCAGCTACCTCTTTGCCCCTGCCGCTGCGCACCGCTCGCCCCTCCTGCGGCGCATGCAAAGTGTAACGAATTTTTGATTGAAACTTTAAAATACTCGTTAGGAGGGTTTCCTCGTTGTTGCGCGTGAGTTTATCTTTTGATTAGATTCGTTAGAGTTTGTATTGGCCTTTTGTAAAATCAAATTGGGCAGCAACACTAGTATGGGTTTGTATCTCTGTGTGTGTGTGTTTGTATCTGTGGCACTATTTGGCTTCAGAGCGTTGTGGCTGGATGGAGTCATTATTCACAATTTAGTAACACTTGATTTGCGTTTGGCGTTTTCTATAAATTTTCAAAAATTGTTTATACGTTTTTTTCCTTTTTTTTTGTTGCTGTCTGTTGATTCATAGCTTTTTATAGAAAATATATATATAAAGTAGTAGTTATTGTTGTTAAACTGTTTGTAGTTGGCTGATTGCAAAAGCTGTTTTTGCCAAAAAAATTTCTTGGTTTTTAATATATGTTTTTGGTAGCATTTTGAATTGACCTAGATTTTATAATGATTTTTGGGTGGCACATGTTTTTTTTTTTGACAGCGGGGTTTATTTGTAGAACATTGCAATATTGAGTTTTAAAACTGAATATCATTTGAATGTCAAATCAGTTTGGGGTAGAAAACGTAATCAAAATAACATTCTGCATGCAAATCAATTCAGTTTTGACAAAAATAATGTGGTTGTAAAGTTACGTGAAGCATTTTTAATGTTAGTTCTTAAATTCATTGAAAATTATTTTGTAATTTGGGTTTGCTCATGATTCCGTTGAGCAATTAATTTAACATATCGTCGGAATTAATTTAACATACATATAGAATAGTTTTTGATGCAAAAATGCACTGTAAAAGTGAATACATATAGAGTATATCACAATCGGAAGTCACTGCAACAATTTTAGTTGGCAGCTTTACCTGCAAAATTCTTCATAATGACCCAAAACTGTCGTGAAAGCTTAACACCATATATAATATCATTGTTGCCACAAAAAAGAACGAAGCAAAATACAGTCAAAAAATTGGTTGCTGTTGTTGTTGTTGTAGCTGGCACTTCTAATTAAGACACCGCAGCAGATTTCCATATGTGTCAGTTTATTTAAAAATATATAAAAACCCGACAAGATGCCAAGTGTAAAATGCATAAATTTTAGCGAATGTTTTTCGAATGGGTGTGTGTGTGTGTGTGTGTGTGTGTGTTAAAATGAGCCCAGCATGATGTATTCAAAATTCATTAACAGCCGCCGATTTGGTGCCCAGTGTTGTGGCTGGTGAAAGGAGCAGCCGAAGCAGCAGCAGTCGACACAGAGAGCTCTCTGCCTGATCCACATATCGTGGCAAAGTAAAGCATAAAATTGCTTTGACGTTGCGTCAAAATTTCACACTTGGCGCAAGATGAAAGCCAAACAGTTGGGATGACGAACTGCAGCAGCAACTGTAAAGCAGCCAAGCAGTTTCAGCAACTTGCAACTGACAACATTCCCCAAATATTTGGCATATGCATTCAGACTACACATCATTAAAAAGAGTGTTAAGTGCGATGAGGTGAAGCAAGGCAAGACGTTACCAAAGATGGTATATACCTCAGTCAGAGCCAGAGCCAGAGCCTCTGAGCCTGTCTCCAAATTAGCATACAAGCCGCGCTTTTGCCATAATTTGCATATAAAATTAGCGCAACACTTTAACCACAGCCTTGTTCCTGCCTCTGCCTCTACCTCTGCCTCCGCCTCTGTTACCCTGCCCCAGTTCACTGCCCCTACTCCTCCAGCTGCTGGTGACACTTGGCCAGCCGACTGTCCAGGAGCAGACTCCGGCTTGCTCATTTAGCGCCTTGCAGCCGCTGATTGGTTGTACATACAACGCGGAGTGGATGCAACCTCAGCCGCCGCAGCAGCCGTTGCTGCGAAGCTGCTTTTTGTGCGCTATGATAATTAAGCTGAATTGCCTGGACAGTGGACGGGACGTGGCTAAGACTCTGCTGGCACTTGTTGCCGCAATTTGCATTGACTTAATGACTCACACTCAATAGCTACACTGAACAAAATAAGAGTTAAAATGCAACTAGTTCGTAACGAAAGAAACCCGATATAAAGTTTATATACTCTTTTTTAAATGTCTTTTTTCTTATTTTTTTGTGAAATGTCCGTCTGTCCGTCCGTCTGTCTGTATGATCACAGTTTTCCACAGTTTTAAAGCTACAGCAACCAAACTTGGTATACATGTTGGTATATACCACAGGCAGATCCATTTTCTTTAATATTAAACTGTTGTTAATTACTTTTTGATTGTTGTAAAGATAAAATTATTAAACACTATTATTTAATAGCACTTTTTTTTATAAAATCAATCGATTTTTTGTATTTCTTACAAGTTTTTAATTTTAGATTTAATTTTACAATCATTATGTTCTTCACAATAAGATTTCAACAAGAGATGATCGACTTTACTTTTTGGAATTGTAGAACTATATAATATATATATAGTGTATAACACATATTCCAGATAACTTTTTGTGAGGCAGTTTACTTCTCTCTTTGCTTCTTTAGTTTCGAAATTCAAATTAGATATTTATTCATATAATTTAAATACATTTTTGACTTAGTTTTGCTAACATAATATTCTTTAGTAAATATCAAAATGATATGTTTTAGCGACTTAATGATATAATAATACATATTGATCTTTTTCTCTCTGTACATATGTATATATTTATATATATACTAAGTGTACATAAATATATATGGACAGTTACGGCGCCTTCACGGCAATTAGCAGCCAGCAAAGCTTTTTTAGTTGAAGCGCGGGCTGATTAGTCACGCCTTACTGTGTATTCACTGAAAAATAGACACTCATAAATAACATTGAAAAACCTAATAACAAAATATAAGAAAAAAAAGAAAGAAAGAAAGAAGCTTACTTATTCATATTCCCTTTTCCAATGAACTTCATGAATATTATTACTTTTTTTTTGCTTCTCATAACTTTCATGCGTGAAAATGTTAAAGGTTAATAATTATGCTGTTTAATTTGAAAATGAGTAGAAAAAAAGGTTTAAGAATGCTTACAAATTAAAGCTATTTTAGTTTAAACATTTGTGTTAAAAATATATATTGGAAGGGAATTGAAATTGGATTTAATTGTGAGAGAAGGGAATATAGAAATGATGTAGAACTAATTAAAAATTAGAGAATTTAAGTAAAAGTTAAAAGCACATTTCAGCCACCTGATAAAAATATAAATTCACATTCATGTAATTAAAAAAGTCAACATTGTATAGTCGTTTTTGCCCGACTATGATATACCGTCTAATCAGCTCTGAAATCGCCATACAAATACAAAATTTTGCATCAAGTAGTATACTGCTTGCATTCCAAGCAGTTCACGGCAGCGCCTTTGTTGGGGGAAAACAGTTGCTTGAAAACGTTCAGTTATAGTCGTGTTTGCCCAGCTCTGAAAACACGAAAACACATCTTCATGTATGTATGTACGCATACAAATACAAAAACTCGCATCAAGCAGTAAACTGCTTGCACCCTAAGCAGTTCAGCGGCAACGCACCTCTTGAATAGTTTCATAGTTCTTGAATAACTTCAGTGTTGATGATGGGATCGTCATTCATATCTAAATATTACGGATAAATATGGAACCTTTTATTGTCGGAATTTATAACACCCTTTTATGCGATTTTAATGATAACAGGGTATTAATTCATTTAGATTTGCAATTATGGATTTTGCTAAAAATTGGATGAGTCATTATCATTATCTTGGCGCATCACACAGAGAAAAGTTATTTATAAAATTGGTGCTAAATCAATACAAGTCATAAACCACAATACGCTTTTTAAATTTATAGAATAAATTCGTGGCAATAAAAGTGGTAAATAAATAAAAATAGGAATTTAAATAAATAAATATTTATTTACATATAATTGCATGTCAGGCAATGGAAATTAATGCGATTGCAGTTTATGACAAGCGATTAAAATTGAAAATGACAACATGAGCGAGTCCGAGTCAAGTCGGGTTGAAACGTACGAAACCCATTATAAGGTGAGGGGATGCGGAGGGTAGTATCCAATAACTCGTTGCATTTCGATGGGGTTTTAATTATGCAAAAGCATTTTATATATAGTCACACACATACTTACATACACATATATTGAAGTTGTACGGGCCAGGCTTTTGGCTTTATTGGCAGTGCCTCAATTAAGTAGCACAGATGCCATAAACAGATAGCTTGTTTTACTCAAGACTGGCATTTAGATAGGGTTATCTAAAATGGCCTGCCACCGCATTGAAAAGACGGCTACTGCACACGATGAAAAAAGCTTAGAAAAAAAAAGTAAGTTGACACACTAAAAACTCCCGAAATAATTCCCAAAATCCTATCGAATGGTTGGTTCATTAGTCAAACGTTAGGTGACAATCAGATAGGGCTTTTGTTTTGTTGTTAGGGGGCTGTGTTGGGCACCTGTGCACCATCTAGTTAAAATGGGACAACCTGTAGCATTCCCATGTCACAGCTCAAGAAAAGACAAGACAAACCAGCTGCCTTATCAGCGCTGATAGATTGAGATTCATGAAGTGTGTATGTGTGTGTGTGTGTGTATGTGTATGTGTGGAGAAAGTCCGGGAAACTAGTAAGCATGTTTAGGGCCAACTTCAACATTCAACTTCCCAACGAATCGATCGCCTGCGGCGCGATAAACACCCAAACAAACGCATGAATTACAACAAAATGCCAAGTGTCAATAAAATTGCGTAGATTATTGCAATCGAGCTCATAAAATTGTTTACAATTCGCTTGCTCTCCTGCTCCAACCCAACTAGCCATCTCTTTCTTTCAGTTTTGGCGTATCAATGGGTCTGCCCAGGCAACCAACCATTCAACTGCCAATTTCCTGGTGCGTGTTGCTGACACAGTCGTATACCAAGTCCACATCTACTTCTATGTCCCCATCCAAAGTCTAAGATACATGTGCCTGGCGGCATTGTGCAGCATTTTTTATATGTAGTTTATGAATTTATTAAATAAATGCATTAGGCTATAAAAAACGCTGAAAAGAAAGCTAGCCATGTAGTTAAAGCCGACATATGCATGCTCTAACAAGGATATTTCTTTTATTGAGAGATATTAAAACTAAAACGAGATCTTAACTATTTGTCTGCCTTTGGTATATATCAACATGTATATAGAATTTGTCGGCAAATTGCATTCAAACGGACAGACAGATGGACGGCATGCTCTAAGAAGGATATTTATTTTATTGAGAGATGTTAAAACTATGAGAGTTCTTAACTATTTGTCTGCCTTTGGCGTACACCAACATGTATATCAAATTTGTAAACAAATTGCATTCATACGGACAGACAGACGTACGGACGTTTCACACACCCAATAATGAGTTGAAGAATATTGTTGCTGTAATTCGAAAGCAGGATCATGTCTGATTACTTTTTGAGCTTTATTTTACAATTGTAACCCCATTTGAACTGCAGACGGACAGATATTTTACACACCCAATGAAAATATGAAAGATATATTTGCTGGGATTCGAAAGTCTGCTTACTTTTCGGGCTTTGTACTACAATTATTTAAAATTTTAAATAAATGTAAACCTCTTTTAAATCGCAGATTCAATAGGTTATCTTTTTGTATAGCAAAAGGATTTCCAAAAGATAGTTTTTTCGTCGCTTTTACAAGTTGAATGCTGCTTTCCCAGTTCATCATGCAACAACTTCAAAAATTGTATCTTTCTAATTCAGCTAGCTAATATACATTATAGAGTATTCATAGAAACACCAAGCTGTGCCTTTCTATTCTTTTTATTTTCCGCCCAGACTCAAGCAACGGGGTGCCCCCAACTGTCCCGTCCTGTCCAGTTGCACTTCCAGTTGAATATATATATATATATATGTATATATATATATCTCGTGTTGCCCTCAGCGCCCATTGCGACAACTGCAATATTATTGTTAATTTCATCGTAAATTTGAAATTCTTATGCTTATTGAATTTTCATGTTTGCCAGCGAGCAGGCGACATGTGCTTCATCCTGTTGTTGTCTTAGGTCTTTTGTCCTTGCTGTCCTTGTTGTTGCTGTGCTTGTTATTGCTGTTGTTGTTGTTTTTGTTGTTGTTGTTTGTTATTTGTTATTTGCAATACATGCAAATGATTTTAGTTATGATAAGACGACAGTGTCAATAAAAGCTGGTTCAGAGTTCTCTACATAGAACAAGGCCAATACGATACCCGTAATTAAGTTTATTGCAATTTTATCAAAGTTTCCTTTTCCTTTTTTTTTTTGGTTTAGATTTGTTTTATTGTTGTTATTGCTATATAATAACAATTAAATGTTTACTCAGCAACTTCAGTTGGCATTTTATTGTGTGCTCAAGTTTGGCAAAGTTTTTGTACAATTTTTTGTGTGCAGCTGCCATTTATTAGAATTTTAATTGGTTTGTTAAACCCCAAGCACATTAGATGATCAAATTTGGCAACTTAGAACTTTGACTTGGAAAAATAACCGATTTAAGCTTGTTGTTGATTCAACAACAACAAGACGTGTAGGTAAAAGAACAGAGCTTGAAAAATACAGAAAATAAAACTATAATGAAAAATAGTTACTGTTTTATATGAAAAATATAAATTGAAACAATGTGAAATTCTCTTTTGTACTTCGATTCGATTCGTTAACAACGTCAAATTCCTGCAGTCAATTCATTAAAATGCCTTTTTTGGGTAGGATTCTGACAAGTTTGTAGTTATATTAATTTGACTTCGCATATTTCATATTCACACATGTTCACACTCCATATAAGCAATTATGAGCTTAGTTGCGGTGTTCTCTCTTATGTTCATTTAATATCATTAAAATTTCAAGCTATGATTTATTCAAATATTCGCATTATGTACGGCGTACATGTGTGCTTGCGACTTCGACTGGGACTGGGACTGGGGCTTGAACCTTATCTTACAAAATCTTTCAATGTGGAGAGAAGTATCGCCTTACAACGAACAACAACCGCATTTTTTGCATGCGAACAAAAAAGTGACAACATCCCCAAAGGCACTTGCGGGAGACGGGGACACAGAAAACAGGAGACGGACGCGCTTTTGAGGATGAGGATGAGGCTGTGGCTGCGGCTGTGGCTGTGGCTGCGACTGTGGCTGGAATTGTGGCTATGGCTTTCGATGTGACTGTGTGGCTATGGTCGAAAGCAAGCAAATAACTCAATCCTTAACAGAAATGACAGAAACCTTATAAATACAAGAATATGTTGGCAGCGATCATCCCGATCACCCGATCCCTGATTCCGATCCCGATCCCGATCCCAACGTGTGGTTACAGAGAGCGGCTGCGACCGCACAACAAGTTGCGCTTCGGTTCCCCCACTTCTCTCTTCTTCCAGTGATAAAAAACGACGAAAAAATCGTATATATATAAAACTCGCATTGAAATATTTTGACAGCGGCGTGGCAGGCGTTGAAGTTCAAGAGAAATGTCTCAAGTGCATTCGAAGTATTTCGTAGCCTGACCGCCAACTGACAGCTGTGATCTCTGCAAGAGCTAAAAAGAAACAAGATTAAGGTGAAGGGGCCTACAGAACTGGTGGGCACATGCACACATATACATACTACAGATCTGGCTGGCTTATCATCGTTGATAATGACAATCAATGATTATATTTCTATGAAGGCTATGAAGGTACCCAGCTTGAATTGAGCACGCAATTTGTTACACATTTCAAAAGTTTTTGTTTTTCTATTTTCTTAACGTATTACCGCGTCTTTTACAGTATTTCTTAGTGGGAGCCTTGGGGGCCAACGTAAAATTCAAACACTTGAAACTATTTTTGAAAACGTGACGCGCTTTCGTATTTTTTTCAAGTGTTTGTTTTAGATTTTTGTCGGTTAAGTACAAATTGAAGACTCCGTCTACTATGATGGAATGGGCTATAACCATAATATTTGTAGCAAATTGGTAACGTCATTTTGAATTTAATAAAATTAACATAAGTTTGTTGTTGCACCCAGTTGAGCATCTATCAATTTTGTAGAGTTTTTCAAAAGAATTTGGGATGCATTTTAGTTTTACTTAAAGAAAACCGATGCTTCAAAACAGTTATAGCAATTCCAAACACATAATTTGATAAAAAATCGTAAATTGTAACAGTTCTATACAAATTTATAGGCTCCACAGCATGCTTAGCTAGTTAACTAAATGATTATTTCTCGCCTCAAGTACTAAACAAGCTCAAATCAAAGATTTCTAAACTGCTCATATGAAAATCGTTCGTTTTTTATGAGCACTTTCAATTTGTTATTATAACAAATTAATTTTGACGGCCAAGTTGATTGCAAGAAACTGTCCAATTGGTATTAATAAAAAAAAAAAGCAAAAGCCTACGCCAAACAGCATGCTCCCAAAAGCAATTGCTGGCCAAGAGTCGTCGTAGACTAGGTTCTATTGTCAGACCGTCCGCTTGTCCTCAGCCTCATCCCCAACTCCATCCTCTGCTCCGGCTCCAACTGCGCTGCCTGGGTTGACAGCTCTCCAAATGCGAAACAGATCAAAGCAAATTATGTGCAACGCCTCTTAGCTGCTTAGCGCTGCGCTTCGAGCCCGGTTTGAAGCTGTTGCCAGACTGAGCATGGAGCACTCAGCAATAAACCAAAGCGCTTGTTGCCAGATACAGATACAGCTACAGATACAACAAATACAACTCGCAGTTAAACAAACTTACAACGATGATATATCCAATGGATTTTCATTTGCAAGCACAGCCGACAAGTATTTCATAAATCAACAAATAGCAGCGTGGACATGCAGATGGAATAAGAAGGCACACAGTATGATGGCTCGATTAAATGGTTTCTCAATGCAAGTAACTCGAAGAGGAACTCATCAACAACCATCAACAGCAGTAGTTGGAGCAGTTGGAGCACCCAACAGAGCGAGATAGAAATATATATATATATATATATATAGAGAACTCATAACAAATTTGCGCGCTTTTATGCCCACAAATTGCCATGTCTTCAGCCAAGTGACAGCGCAATTATCGAGGACTTTGGTTTGGCCTAAGCGATGCGCTTGCAACTTGTGATTCTTCTGTTCATTCTTTGTCTCTCTCTCTCTCTCTCTCTCTATCTATCTATCTTTCTGATGGCTAATGGAGCGCTGGGGCATTCCACAGTGCCGCAACTGCATTTGACAGTTTGTTAAAGGGCGCTAAATTGATGAATTGTCTATTAGGGAAAAAATAAAGAAATCCCATTTAGCATTTGTCAGTCCATTACAAAAGATTCCTGTCAAGAATATATATATGTATATGTATATGTATATGTATTATGTTTATGAGTATCTTTATAATGTTTTACATTACATGCGGCATTTGATAATTGACGTCCCTTCTTTGTCAGAGTATATGCAGAATGTGATGTTTGAAGATTCTTTCCAATTACAGAATTCCTCAGTTTGATCCAAAATCGATGGCCAAATCAATGAAGTCGGTTCAAGCATTAAACTTGTAAATTGTTTTCCATTGAAATTATGTATATGTTCATTTTTTGGTTAATAAAACTACTGGATTTATAGTTTGTTCAATTGGTAATTGGAGTTAGTTTTTAGTATGCCATAGATATACGCGATGTTCATATCTGGCTATGTAGCTGTTCCTTAAATGCTTTCGAATCTTACGTATTTTTTATTATTTGTCTTTCGATAAACGATAAATGATTATGCCTACAACTTTTAAAAAAACAAATTGTATGGACACACTTAACACATAATAGTTTTCTATAATGACATATGCCAGATTTTTGATCACATTTTCATTTCGAATCTGGTCACACTTTGAGTTGTCACTCGGAAAAGCACAATTTAATTTGTAAATTCATACGCAGTTGGACATTTTGACGTGTTTTATTTGTTTTTCACTTTGGATTATGTGAAATATTCCGAAAGCACTGATAAGGATTGCAGAAAAACTATTATAAGGATTGCAGAAAAACAAATAAGTGTGTTGTATTTAATATCTCATTTGTATAATAATTATTGAGAAATGTTATTTTCAGAATTACAATCAACATTGCGCTACATTCATATGTATACAAAAGTATATGTTTTCATATTCGTAACTAAATCCAAACATATGTAAGTAATGTCCATTATCATAAAAAGCAACAAAATAATTCTAATAAGGGGAAACCCCAATTTGGAATACAAATAGAACAAAGAAAGGATAAACCACATTGGTTCGATTTGATAATCATGGCAAATGAAACGATGCAAGAACTTGAACAAAAACTGAAAGAACAAACGCATAAAGCAATACACTTGGAAAAACAACTGAGTTTGCTCAAAAAATTGATGCTGGAATGTTCTTTGGGCACAATATTAACAAACAGTAATGAAATAAAACAAGAAGTTAATGGGTTGAAAGAAAGAATTAAAAAGATTGAGTGCATAACCCAATCTGATCAAAATGCAGAAGATTCAGAAGTTACTGATAAAGATAAAGATAATGAAGAGCATCAGAAACAGACACAAGTTCAGAAAGAAAATAATGTTTTCAATGATGACACTTGGCGTCATTTGGAGGATCAGATCGCCAACGTGTTAACAATAGAAAATATTCAAGCGCAAGACTATCAGCAGCAATTACTGGAGAAAGATAAATTGCGACTGCAATTGCTGAACGATTTAAAAACACAAGAGGAATCCCATTTGTTACAAATGGAACAACTGAAGCTGCAATTAAAAAGCGAATTGGAGGCTAAGGATAAACTATGCCTGGAACTGGAGAATAAAAACGAACAGTTACGTGGTGACTATGATATTACTGTCTCCTGCTCCATCTGCTTTGAGCAGTGGAACTCGTCAGGAGATCATCGTTTGGTTTCGTTGCCATGTGGTCATCTTTTTGGTGACAAGTGCATACGTACCTGCATAGCACAATTGCAAGAATGTCCTCAATGCAGAGCTCCAGCCGGAGTTGATGGCCTACGTTATCTCTATGGACGTCCATAATAAGTTTCCCCTTCATCACTTTATATTTCACTTGATTTTGTTATTCTAATATCGATATCTAATGAAAACAAAGATATAAAGACATCGATTATGAATAACACTTGCACTTTCAATAATTGCTTCTTTTTTTTTTTGAAAAATGTTAATTTAATTTTTTTGAAAATTTGAAATTAAAGATTTGTTTTGTTCTCAACTGGTTTTTCTTTAAATATACATGGAATACAAGAATTATCATTAGCTATAGTCATTTTTTGACAAGTTTCAAGACGGCAGAACTTTTTTACTTATTGCATATCTTCAACTTAATAGCACATACTAAAGATGGATTCAAAACGGGAGATTCCCGCCTATTTCGGTTCGAGATTGCGTTTTCTATTCGATGCTGCAGTTGTGCTTTTAGGCATCCTATCGCTTATCTACAGTTTAGCTTTTGGGATATCTAGCATTTCGCTTAACATTCTGCACATAAATGCGATGCTTGGCTGGCTGACTGGAAATTATCATACCAGAGTCTACAATTATGCGCTGCCAAGAATGCGATACATTCAATAAAAACGCTGTGGTGCAACAGAAGCCGCGACAACAAATGAACAATCGAGCCAAACAATGGACACCGACTGCGCCGGATGCAGTTGCATTTGCAGCTTTGCTGTTTGTTGTTGCTGTTGTTGATGCAGCTTTGCTTTTTGTTGTTGCAGTTGCAGTTTTGCTGCTGCAAATGCAGATGCATGGTGAGTGCCATTTGTCCAAATTGCATTGAATCGGGCATCGAATGCCGAAAATACAATTATGGCCGCTGATCACAACACGATCTTCCCAATACAAAAGACTTAAGAACACAAACCAAAGAAAGCAAATCCAATGGATGCGTTAAACTGTAATCGACATTCCGCCAATGCGAGTGTTCTTTGCTTGTTCTGCTGTCCCCCTCAGCCTCTGCCACTGCCTCTGCCCTGGCATAGCTCATTCTAATGCAAACACTGACACGGGCTCTGAAAGCTCTTAGAGCAGCAACTGCAACTGCAACTGGCACTGGACCAGGCACCTTTGGCAAAGCCGACTCCCAACTGCTGCTGCTGCTGTGGCTGCCAATTGATGGTTATTGCCAATTTGTATGCGACTGCGGCGGCATTGGACAGCAGAGCCAGCATATCATTTTCAAACTGTAGGAAGTGGCAACAGCACAACGGCACAAAACAACCACAGCAAACAACAACCAACAACCAACAGCAACAACAACAGATGCTGGCGATAATGGCGATAATAATTGTCTTTATCTTTTTAGCTCAAAAGCAGCCACAAGGCCTCAGCCTCAGCTCCAACTTCAGCCTAAGCCTCCGACAGTTCCAATGCCGTCCGACGTCGTCGTCGTCGTCATCTAACAATGAAATCCATACAATTGGCCATTTGCCACACTTTCCCAGACCCGCACAATGGGCCCAAGCTTAGATATTTTATCATAGAAATAGTTGGAAATATTTCCAAAGTGTCCAGTTTGTGTGTGTAAAGCTGAAGCAATAAAATTTACAATATATATATATATACATATAGTAGTATGTGTTGAAAACAACAAATTTTTTTTATTTGCATATCAAGCAAATTGGGGGCGCCCCAAAAAAAAAGCTAATACACACTCACACACATAAGCACTCAGCTTTAAATGGAGTCATAAAACTTGATAAATGCTACACATTTACTGAACTTTTTCTAAATGTTAATGTTGTTGGCGACGCCTCACACTATATTTTTTTTTTGTTTTTTAATATAAACGCTTGCAAGTTGAAGCAACAATAATAAAATGTTAAATTTGTTGTCGATTTAAGCTTGAAAGTGTTTTAAAAGCTTTGGCGACAGTTTTAGATAATTATAATTTCTAAAGCCTTTTTGTGTTTTAAAGGGTACCCAGAAGAATTGTTAAGCTTCGACTTTTGCTGTTTTCAGCATGTTGTTTGACTATATAATTTAATTATATTTATTTAAATAAAGCATTTGCTCACACTTGAAAAACAATTTTTGTTTGAGTGAAGCCATTTCCGAACATATAAAGTGCATGTACAATACACTATAATCGATGTGCATACAATCGATAGTTGTAGTCGAAGCCATCGTTATTAATAGAACTTTCGAGAATAAAGTTGTGTTAAAATAAATATACAATTTTTAATAAAAGTAAATTTGACAATAATTATTTTGATATTCTAGTAAAGTGCACAGTAGAAATTGAATTGTTAAACAAACCCAAGATAATCGTTAATTAACATACATTAATTTTTAATATCTTTAATTCCATATAAAATTGATATTCAAATAATTTAAATCAGAATATTTGCTGACAAATAACATCGAATAGAACTCAATACTACCGATATCATCGAAGTTGACTTGGAAGTTTTGCCACCTCTATATGTAATCTCAATCGACATCAAAAGCCGAGTCCATTTGGTTACGGGGTATTTCGTAGTCGGGTACAGTTGGCAAAATCTTTCTTACCTGTTAAGGTTCAGTGTAATAAACCAGAATAATTACGATGAAGATTAAATGGGTGTATCTCAAATGGATCTTTGATTTTCATTGAGATCATATGAGATAATAGAGGTGGCAAAACATCGATGTCAAAATCGATTGTATCGATAGTTTCGATATCGATAGTGAAACTTGCATCATTTTTTACAAAGACAAATAATTCTCAAGCTATTTTTATACTCTTTTTATACTCTGTTTTCCAAAATGGAAAAAAGAGTATATTGGGTTTGTGAAATGTCCGTCCGTCTGTCTGTCCGTCTGTATGAACGCAGGTTTTTTCCACAGTTTTGAAGCTAGAGCAACCAAACTTGGTATACATGTTGGTATATACCATAGTAAGACAAAGTGTCAAGATTTCCCCCCCACCCTCACCCCTTCCCCCACAAACCGCAAAAGCCTATATCTTCCACAGTTTTACAGCTAGAGTAACCAAAATTGACATACAGACAACTGACCACATCCTTGACCGACCTGCCAAAAAAAAATATGCCACGCCCACTACCGCCCCCGCAAATGAGCTAAACCTGTATCTCCTACACCCTTATAGCTAGAAACCCCAAATTTTGCAGTATGACTCCATTTGAACTCTTCGATAGATTGGAGAAAAAAATTTTGCCACGCCCACCCCCGCCCCAGTAAACGAGCGATCATCTTGACATGTACGCGTCTCGCTCTGCTTTGGGAGTTTGCAGCGTTCTGCACTTAGTAGAAATAATTTTATAGTTTGTAGCATATATATACAAGTAGTCTTTAAAAGAATTTAATTTAATATAAGTACAGAAAACAGAGTATATCGCAGTTGGGTGAGCCCGACTGCAACGTTCTTACTTGTTTTAATTTTTTTTAAAGAAAAAAAGAGTATATTGGGTTTGTGAAATGTCCGTCTGTCCGTCTGTCCGTATGAACGCAGGTTTTTTCCACAGTTTTGAAGCTAGAGCAACCAAACTTGGTATACATGTTGGTATATACCATAGGCAGACAAAGTGTCAAGATCTCCCCCCCACCCCCACCCCTTCCCCCACAAACCGCAAAAACCTATATCTTCCACAGTTTTACAGCTAGACTAACCAAGGGCTACTTATCACATGCTTCATTGATCTGACAAAAACAATTCGGCCACGCCCACCCCCGCCCCCACAAATAAGCAAAGTCTGTATCTCCCCCACCCCTTTAGATAGAGTCCCTAAATTTTGCAGGTTGAATTCTATTGTCCTATTAAATAGATTGTATCAAAATAATTTTGCCACGCCCACCCCCGCCCCTGCAATCGAGCAATGTTTGTTTCTCCCAAACCTGTACAACGAGCCCAACCAAACTTAAATTGATGGCAAAACTTGAAAGATTTGAGCAAAAATACAATTGCCACGTCCACTTCTGGCTCCGCAAAGAGGCTAAAAAAGAGTATATCGCAGTCGGGTGCATCCGACTGCAACGTTCTTACTTGTTTTAATATATTTAGTTTTCTGAACTATTTAAAAAAAAATAAGTTCTTTAAAGTTAAATATCAAATTAATTTCCTTTTTATACTCTGTTTTCCAAAATGGAAAAAAAGAGTATATTGGGTTTGTGAAATGTCCGTCTGTCCGTCTGTCTGTCCGTCTGTCTGTCCGTCTGTCTGTCCGTCTATCTGTCCGTCTGTCCGTATGAACGCAGGTTTTTTCCACAATTTTGAAGCTAGAGCAACCAAACTTGGTATACATGTTGGTATATACCATAGGCAGACAAAGTGTCAAGATCTCCCCCCCACCCCCACCCCTTCCCCCACAAACCGCAAAAACCTATATCTTCCACAGTTTTACAGCTAGAGTAACCAAATTTGACATAAAGACTAGTGACCACACCCTTGACCGACCTGCCAAAAAAAAATATGCCACGCCCACTACCGCCCCCGCAAATGAGCTAAACCTGTATCTCCTACACTCTTATAGCTAGAAACCCCAAATTTTGCAGTATGACTCCATTTGAACTCTTCGAAAGATTGGAGAAAAAAATTTTTACGTACAGAAAACAGAGTATATCGCAGTCGGGTGAGCCCGACTGCAACGTTCTTACTTGTTTATATTGCTTTTGTGTTGATTTTTGAAAACCATAATTGTCAAAATGGCAAATTGAAATCCAGTTTTTTCTTAGGTGTTTTATAGAAAATTATTTATTATTATATTTGATTTGTTATTTGCAGTATGCCAAAATTATAAGCCATTTTTGTTTTTTCGATAGTACTATCGATAATATCGATGTTTTCGACTATCACTATCGAAAACTATCGATATTTTGTCACCTCCAATGTATATATGTATATATAAATATAGATACTCTATAGGATTCTAGAGGCCACCTTTAGCATGTTGTTTTTGCACAACTTTATTTGCCCATTTTTATTTGGGAACAGGTAGTAAATGGTAATGATGGCATGGATTTTAGTGGTTGCCTATGAATAGATTGTTTTAGAGAACCAGATGGGCACATCATATTGTTGTACATTTTCCTGTTGAGTGGTTGTTGTTGTTTATTTGCTACTATTTTCCTTCGCTCGACACTAAAACAGTTATGACGCCTGTGTCAAAGTCAAACTACTTTACAATATTTGCTGCTGCCTCGATCTACGTCACTCATAGAAACACACATACACTCATAGAAGCACACATAGATACACACATACACACAAACACTCGCATTGGAGCAGTTTATGTCTTTTTTAATTGAAAACTTAAATTTGAAGCGACATGGAAAGGCTTTTATCTGCGCCGTAGTCAATGTTACGGGCGCTGGGCTATGCCACTACCCTGCTGCCCCACTAGGTTGCAAGCTCCCTTTTAGGTTCTAAGTGGAGTTGTTGTATTTGCAGCTACTGCGTCGGCTACTGTCTGCTTGTCAGCGTTGAGCTCGAAATGATGTTGATGATAAATAAAGTAACGAGTTGGCATTAAAATGATGACAGCCAGTTCACAGTTGGGTTGGGCAAGGGGAAGGCGAAGGCGAGGGCGAAAGTTTGGAGCCAGAGCCAAGCCTGACAATGACATCCAACGTTGGCGTTTATTAATAATTAGGTTGACTCTCTTCACATTCTGGTAGCGCCAATTGACGTTGATGTTGTGCCCAGGCTCATTATAATTAGAAAACTTTTCCCCCCAAGTAGTTGTTGGAAGCTAGTCAAAATCGTTATATCAAAATTAAGTTGAAAACTCGAGTTTTTGTTCTGACAAAATGCAATCAAAAGCTTACGCTGATTTTCTCCAGAAGGGGAGTCGACATAAAACTTGCCACTAAATTCATATTCATCAACTTAAACGGCAGGGCAAAGTGCCTCATATCATAAAAGTACATGTACTCATACTCTTACACATATATATAAGCTAGTTTTATAAGAGCACGCACAGTGTTTGGGTCTTGTAATTACCCATCGTTTTTTGGCACAATCTTGACCACCTCGTTAAATGTTGCCGAGCGGTGCTTTCAAAGAAGTTTCTCAAGTTCCAGCCTCCAATCCCAGTTTCAAATTGCATGTTTTTGCTGTTTTCAGTGAAAACGAGTTCATTTAGACCACAATTCGATCGATGCTCATTTCAATAAAACGCTCTTTTTTTCCACTCATCATATTACAACGTGCTTTTTAACGGTCTTTTTGCGCTCTTCTGGCCATAATCATTACATGGGAAAGCCTCATGCTAAATAACAACAAAAACAAAATGGCATTAAAAAAAAACAAGAGCTTGTTATTGAAATGATCATATAGCAAACTGGGTTTATTGTTATGTTTCCCTGGGTAAGTTATCAATTTCACTTGGCTTGTTTACGAGCCTTAAGACTTTGATCAACACAATTGGCATACTTGCATTAGTAGATTATTTTTTAGTCTAACTAAAAAGTATCTGCACATATATATCTATAACAAGTAAGAATGCTCTAGGCGAGTGTGCCCGACTACGAGACTCCCTGCTCCCAACATGCATTTCAAGCAGTTCAGCGGCAACACAAGCAAGCAGTGCACTTAACTTGTGATGTGCCTGTCAAACTGTTGTTTCTGTCTGCTGAGACAGGGGTAATAGCTTCATCCATAACTTTGGTGCTATTGAAGTTTACACAGCTGATCAACATTGACATAAAATATGTGTGTACGAAAAATCAAAGCTTTATCTTTAAAATTGTGGCTGTGAGAGTTTTTTTCGATTTGCGGTGGTGCGGGGAGGTGCATCCGAAATATGAAATAAACTTGATCTGCGTATGGTATACAAGAACCTGCATTCCAAGTTTGATGCCTCTAGCTTTTATAGTCTCCGAGATCTGTGTGTTCATAAGGACAGACGGACAGACAGACAGACAGACGGACATGGTTAGTTTGTCTCGGCTGTTGATGCTGATCAAGAATACAAATAGTATATATATTCGGAAATGCCTCCTTCTGTCTGTTACACACATTTGCAGTACTTTATAACTTCCTTTTTTCCATTTTTAATGGGAACAGGGAGTAAAAAGAATTTGTAGAATTTCTTATAGTTCTTCAGTATATTTTTCTTTCAGTTAAAGTCTAGCACATAAGAACTTATATGCATTTAAAGAGCATATTTTCTTGACTAGAAAGATAAAGAATTTGTTTGCGAATCAGTTGATAGAAATCCAAAGTTTAATTATATTTAGACTAAATTTTTTTCTCTATTCTAAAAAATAATATTTTTCTAAATTTCTAAATCTATTATAGATATAAATGTTAAAGAAATAAGTTTACGAGTATTCTTGACGTTACTTTATATGAATAAGATAAAGGTTCTGTTTGAAAATTAAATCACAGTTTTTTACCTTTTCTAGGAGTTGCTTTACAAAGATAACTTTTCCGACTTTACTTGCTGATAAGCCTATAGAAAGAAAGGTTCTGTTGTGAAGCGAATTCAAATTATTATTTGAAAATATATTTATGGATTTTGTCAAAAAAAAAAAAATAATAATCGAATAACAATAAGTATGTCTTCAGCATAGCTTTGTGGAGCTGGCCAATAAATAACATACAGATTTATTGCTGTCTACTTAAAATGCTAGATGGTTTATCCTTATGTGACAGTTGAGAGCTAAGCGTTGGCTATCAGCTATAAATAAAAGTCTCCATACAACTCTTTTGCATGGTTGAGTCTCTCTCAGTTTCCGCGCGCTGTGAAGCAGCTGTCCAATTTCTTAAATGTCCGATACAAACACACACATACACAGACACACACACTCTGAAGAGGGAACTGTGCACAACCAGACTGAGGGCCGCCTGCTGCTGTCAATGTCAGCACATCAAAAGTTGTCAAATATCAGTTATCAGCAGGCAAAGTAACATGCTCCAAACACACAGAAGAACAGAACCGAACAGAACAGAACAGAACAGAACACAGGCCAAAAGAAATAAGGAAAAGGCCAGAACACTACCCAGAAAGTGCCACATAGTCACATATTGATGTCCAGTTGTATATGTCCAGCAATACACAACAACCAAACCAGACGACGAGTCGTCCCAACCCAACTGACTCTGACTGACAGTTGACAGTTCAGCCAGGGACTGCTGTTCAGACTCGGATTGTGACTTGGACTGGGACTGGGACTCGAACTGGCACTACTTTGTAGAAGCCAAGCTGTCTACCAAGTCATTGTAGTTGTTATTGTTGTCGTTGTCTTGTTGCTTTTGTTGGCTTGTGTTTTTTTTGTTAATGTTGCCATAAAGATAAAAGCAACCTTTGACAATTAAGCGGAAAAACAGAGTGTGAAAAATTATCGCAAAAGAACTGCCAATGAAATGGGTTGCACAAGTAAAATGATGAAAAAGCAACTATTCTTCAAATCTTGTCAAAATATGCTATTTAATTTGTGACAAAAAACCACCTAGCTCAAGATAGAAAGTTTCCGAATAGGAATTTGTATAGACAGATAAGAAGTTTCGAAAAGTTTCTAGATTATACACTAAAAGAAAAAAACATTCTAAATGCAACGAAATGTGTCGAAATCAAGAACAAACGATATCAATAGTAGCGTATTACCGTTTTTTCTTAAGTGGGGACGATGATCTTATCTTTGGAACGATTTTTTTTATACCGCGGTTCGAATTTCAACAGGAAATTCCGGAATAGGATTTCGTAAATAAATTTGGGTTATGTTTTGTTACAGCTCCCCACATAAAGAGCAATCCAAAAAAGTTTGGGCTCATAAAAATGGGAAAGGAGCTCACATTTTTGCTGAAAAAGCCATTTCAAGTTAAGACAATACTCTAAAACACATACACTCCAAAAAAATCTGGTATTTCCCACTCAAATCAATTACAAACGGTGAGAAAATTCCGCCTTGTACAAAATAACTTATTTTCAGTAAGATATTCATATATTAAGGATGGTTTTTAAAAGTTCGAAACTATTTTGTGCTTTATCAAATGCTTTTTATTCAAATTTTATGACATTATCGGTTGTTTTCAAATTGAAGACCCATTTGAACTTAATTTAGGAACTTATAAGAACGCATAATACTTAGAATTTGAAAAATAAAACGGCTGGAGTTCTATGCTGATAATTCCACAAATAGCACGGTAATTTTTTACTGAGTGGTATATCTACACATATCTTTAATTATCTTTGTATCTTTATAGTAAATGCAAAATTACTGACAATTGTCACAGAGCTACCGTCGAAACCATCCGTTAAGTTGATCCAAAATTAGCTTTTACCTTTGCAGCTTAAGAATTTATGGTGTTTGGCCTACGCATTCATTAGAAACATCCTATGTTTGGGTGGCTAGCGCACATTCCATGGCCACATGGACATGGTCACAACTCACCCAGCTCAGCTCAGCTCAGCTCCAAGCTCCAAGTTCCAAGCACCAAAAGTCGGGAACGTTGCCAGTCAGCTAGCAGGTATTCATTTCAACGCTGCCCGAGCTCGTAAAACTGTCAAAATGCACCGGCTACCGGACGGTTACGAGTACGACTGCGACTGCGAGTACCTCTCTCTCTGTGTCCATATTCATCCCAACTAGCATAACTGTCTGCTGGAGTCTAGCTGGCGGCTTGGAAATGCTATCTACGCCACACATGCAACAATTAGCAAAACAAACGCGATATCATAAAATAATATTAATTTGTAAAACAATCGCTAGCGTAAACAACAACGACAACGTACTCCTGGCATGGCCAATCCTCCTCCTGCCAGTTCTTCATCCTCCTCCAGCGATTCCAGGCACCCCACAATTAAAAGCAGCGCCGCTGACGTCGCAACGTCGCTGTGGACGCCGTCGCGCATGCGTAATAAGCACTTTTCCATCTGACAACACAATAAAATGTCATGATATGCCCCACGCTCTGTGGGATCCCGTACCCGTAGTGCCTGGCAATGAATGCCAAGCAACATCTCTTTACTCTTTACTCCATCCCCTCTGCCTCTCTATCTGTTTGCCTGTCTGTGGTACTCGTATTTGTTTTCAACTTGTCCAAAACTATGGCCACTGTCAGCCATGATCTTCCACCAGGCCAGGCCAGGCCAGGTCTGACCATCCAGTTAGGAGCAAGTTTTCTACGTAGTTTCGGGCCTTTTGCGCATTCTTATAGCATATAAACGTCTCAGGTTGCAATTAAAATCAATAAATCGGTAACTAGCCTGCCAGCTGGTTTATAACCGTTGAATTGCATAGCAGCCAAGATTTACTATATAAGTTCAATGTAGACTCAATACTAGTTGAGTTGATGTCGACTGGTTTCCTCTTGCATTTCATGTGCTTCGATTTCAAATTAAACGGTAACAGCTTAACATTTTATTGTGCTTTAACGAGCGTAACTTACATTTTTCTTTATAATATTTATTTTAGAATTATGACTTAAGCAGGTTTATTGTTAAATCATAATATAATTGCTTAGAGGGTACTATAATAAGTTCTTCAATTTACACTAAGTTTGAGACAATTCTATAAAGTATTTGTCTTTTATCTTACTTTTTGAATATTGTTAACTATAAGATCAAGCATCTTTTTGACCTAAGACCTCTTCCCAATTCTCGCACAAATAATTAATAGGGTTGTGAGTCTCAGCTATATTTTCTTTTGAAATCATTTCAATTATAAGACCTATATCCTGAAGTAAAAGTTTCTTTAAATGCAATTATGGCATGAATGCAAGCATATTTTATAGGGTTGAGGGTTCTTATGCAATAATTTTTATTCATAGTACCTACGTCCCTAATCCCTCTATTCCCTCTTATGTCATCTGTAAAACCCTCTACATCTGAACCTTAGCATGCTTCATTTTCACCATTTCTTTTCAAAGGAGACAATATTTATAGTGCAGTGGTCATACATAAGAAGTTAAGTTAGTTCTTCATTCGACTTAACTTTTTAATCCGTTTTTGTCATCTTGTGACTCTCCCAGTGAGTTCCTAAGTCATACTTAGTTTTTCACTCAAATTCACCAATCTTATTCTTTTTTTTATCAATTTTAATCTTATTTCAAACACAGTTATTTTTCAGACTAAACATAATTCCCATTCTCTTATAACCTGCTGATATTTGATCTGATTGTGTTGCTGACAAGATGAACTGAAGATTGATTGTCACAGCCGCCTCCAACATCGTCCTATACTCGATTTCTGATATTTGGCCTGATTATAACTGCTGACAGGTGAAGCCGACGCAGAGGCGGAGTCAGCGTCAGAGGCAAAGGCCAAGAACATCAGATTGATGCATGTGTGTCAATATAGTATAGATGGACACACGATCAACAGATCAACAGACCGACCACCACAGCGACAGTCAACTCCTTAAAAAGTGTGTGCGCCTTTTAATCGCTTCCAATGACGTATTGAATGATGCCTCACTTATGTGTGAACCTACCGGGCTGCTGTCAAGAGCTGCCGCTGCCTGTTTGTAACGATCGATAGAGATGATCTTGTAGCCCAGCCAATAGAATTGTTGTACGCTTTGGGATTGTACAGATTGTACGGACTCCAAGGCCTCAGAAAGAGTGAGAGAGAGACGTTGTTGCAACAACATCGCAGCTCTAGAACATTTTGTTGATCATGATTTTTGAGTTGACAAGATGTCACCGCCGGCGATCGATGGTAGACGTTCGTTGCTAGAATGTCGGTCTCCATGTTGCGTCCTTGTTGAGCAGCATTAACTTGTCGTTTTTCTTGATATTGAGTACTCTCTCAGTGGGTATATTATATTGCCACAAAATGTGTAACACTTTGAAAGAGTCTGTCCGATCTTAGAAGCGAATAAGTTCTTGATCAGTTTTAAAAGTTGATTTCATCAAATAAGTTTTTGATAAAAGTTCTAAAGTTATATAACTGAAATCTGTCACAGGTGCTTCTATTTTCTGCAGGAAGTACAAATATCTGAACCTAGTACTATATCAGATACCGGTTATAGAAGCAATCGATCATTAATTACTACAACTAGATTATAGCTACCGTTGGAATGATCAAAGAAATATTCATTTCATTTTATATTTTAGATATCGGAATCAAGTTCACTTATTTATTATAAAGTTCTTTAGAAGTTGAACTTAACTTGAACTTATCTCTGAATTCTCTTTTTTAATAGTTTGCTAAAATTGGATCAAAGTCTAATTGCCATATCGTACTGAACGATCGATACAAATGAAATGTCTGTGTAAAAATCTTTTTTGATTTGATCTGAAAGTAATTCTTTTATGATCTCTGTAAGAGTATTAAATCTTTGGCAGTTGAAAAGTAGTTGATCATGCTTGTTTCTGCTGGATTTTGTAGCCATCACTTTCTTTGCGCTGATCGCTTGGCTTAGATCGATGATGGCCACTCTGATCGCAGCTCAGCTGGGTACATTTTTTCTTTTTTGCTGCTGTGGCAATTTGGAGCGCAGCACATTTTGATTGCAATGCAGCTGATAAGCACTCTGGGATGCCGTGATCTAGCCTAGAACTTAATCGTGGCTTGGCTGCAGTTCCAATGTTGCTGCTGCAGGTGCCGCTGCAAGCGTGGCCACATTTTGGACATGCCTGGAATACGCTGCATGTCTTACAAGACACTCAAAAAAATAGAGTTGAAAAATAAAAGAGAGAGAGAGAGAAAGAGAGAGCAGTGAATGTTGCATTGGAATTTTAATCAGCTTGGGCAGCCTTTTAATTCAACTACAAGATACGCTTGATGTGTGTTTTGTTGGGTGTTGGCTCCGGGGTTAAGCAACTGGTTGACCTAATGCGGGCATCGGGTTACGAGTTTCGAGGTTCTAATAGCTTGATGAATGCGTGGGTAAAACGCTTAAAAGTCGTCAACTGGCAACGCTCTTCAATCAGAGCGTAAAGTGTTCAAAACTGTACTGCGTTCAATCGATCCATTGATTGATTCCCGATAAAAGGTGACCACCGCACTCTTGGTGACAGCTTTTGTAAATGGTTTCCGGCAACACTTTTGATTGCAATTAAAAAATGTAAGACTAGCAGAAAAAGGGCACACAGAAGGCGATCGCCGACAGAGTTTGCTCAGAATCGTTCGGTCTCTCACTCTCAGTCTCTATCGTTACCATGTATCTGTATCTTTAGCTGTTGCTCGAACTGTTGACTATTGCTGTATCTGTATCTTTTAGCTGCCGTTTTCTTCGGGGGCCTTTCGGGCGCACAATTGCGCGATTAATCATTGCGCGCTCAGTGAGTTGTCAGCTGTGACTGTGACTCTCTGTGCCGCCGCCGCCTGTACCACCACCGCCACCACCATCGCCGCCTCAAAGATCGCATCGCATCGTTCGTCACAAGCCATTGGACACCCAACAGTCAAGGGAAAGAGAAACTCGATAGAACCTTTGCCTTTGCCTTTGCCTTACCTCTGTTTCTGGCCATGTCTTGTCTTGGTTTCAAGTTGTGCAAAACAATCGTTGAGTCTATCGATAGTATCGATTTTGAGTGTTTCTTTTAACCTCAATTGAGGGTTAAGACTATCGATAATCTCATTGTTGTGTGTTTCTTTTAACATCAATTGGAGTTTTTATACTTTATTTTCCAAAATGAAGAAATGAAAGAATATAATAGGCTTGTGAAATTTTCGTACGTCCTTCCGTCCGTCTGTCCGTCTGTATGAACGCAGGTTTTTTCCACAATTTTGAAGCTGGAGCAACCAAACTTGATTTACGTATTGGTATATACCATAGACAGACAAAGTGTTAAGATCGGCCAGATCGGACCACTTTAGCATATAGCTGCGATAGCAACGATCGGTTAGAAAATAAGTTTTTGTATGAAAAAGTTTTTTGTTTTGCAAGATAACTCAACCAAACTCACTGAACCTAAGCTTAAGGACTGTTTATACAGTCTGACAAAATTTCATCAAAATCGGACGAATTAAAGAAGTTTTTGTATGAAAAACTTTTTTGCTTATACAGTTATCTAAATCAATCTCAAAATCGTATGACTACATCCTATAGCTGTTAAACGCCTAATCGATCAAATAACTAAGTTATAGAATATGACAAGTTTTTTGCAGAGAAAGGTTTTCTTTCTTGTCCTGATTAAAAATACATTTTTAGTTTTATTTTAATTTATAACTTAGTTTTTGTAATATTTTTAATTAACCATAAAACAGGTTTCTTTAAAGATAGATCCAAGCTTTCACTTTCACATTTCTGGTTCCAACTCCAATTATCGAAACTATCGACTATTTGCACTATCCTTAATAATTTTCAAGCTGTGAACTTTTGTTGTTGGCGCTGAGAAAACATTTGAAAATGCATTTCCAATGCTTTTGGCTCAACACTTTTTGTTTCTATTTGTATATATATATTTTTATGTAGTCTTCTATGTATTTTTCTATGTGCCGCCTTTTGCCATTCATGCGTTAAGAATCGCACAGCGACGTTTTTTTTTTCCATTCACAGCGCCGTCAATTTGCAGTCCCTATTGGACAGCTCCCCCCTCTTTCAGCCGGTCGGCCCTTGCTTTAGGTTCTTCTTTGTTTGCACTTCTTGGCCTGAAGTTTTGTGTGTTTTGCTCCATTTGAGCTGCGAGAACTGAGAACTGAGAACTGAAGAGAACTGAAAGCTGTGAGGAGAACTTCCGCGATAGCCGTGCCCACTGGTTACGGGCATGGAAACGAGGGCCAGTGAAGCGAGAAGCTGCCTCTGTGGATATGGATGTGGATGTGGATGTGGATGAGTTGGGTTTGCCAACTGGCAACTGCCAACTGGCATTGGGCATGGTCTATAGACGCGCTGCGTGCTGCTGGGCAATACCATAAAGTGTTTTATTTAATGGAAAATCTTTCAATTGTGGAAAATGGTGTTAATTAGCCGCCATTAAGATCATAAATTAGTCGCTACAAACGATTATGACGCGATTGTTGTT
The DNA here is from genome assembly GCA_949708635.1 of Hirtodrosophila cameraria. NCBI lineage: Eukaryota > Metazoa > Arthropoda > Insecta > Diptera > Drosophilidae > Hirtodrosophila > Hirtodrosophila cameraria. Next base: position 7,715,558 of record OX453091.1, on the reverse strand, counting down.
GTTGCTATTGTTGTTATTGTTGCTATTCCTTTGCTGCCGGCATTTCTACAAAGCGTTTTTCTTTTTAGACTTCCCTACATTTGACTTTATATGGTTAAGTGCCGCCTGGCTTGGCTACATGTTTGTTTTACGGTACATTTGCTGTTATGACTTCACTTATAAAGCATATATGTGCAGATGTTTGATTAAGAAAAGTGATTTTTCTGACTGATTACTTAAAACAACGACCCGAAATGAAAGTTGTTTCAAGAGAAAAGCTATAATATTGAATATTTTAGCTTTTTTAGTAGGGAATGCTATTGAGTTATTAGAAAAAATTTCACATGGTGAATCATTTTAATGATTTTCCATTTGAGTCAGTCTTATCGACTTAGAAAAAAGTGTCGCAAGAAGTTAACTTTTCAAAATAAATCAACTGTAATTCAGCTTAAACTTTAAAAAAAACAACTTGATGAGTTTTTATTAGATAACATTATTTATTATTTTGTTTTCATTATTATTTTAAAAGATTGAAATGGTTCCAAAAAGAAAATTTAAAGTGCGTGGTATCAACACCACATCCCGAACTGACAAGGTGAATTTTTTCTCCGAAACCAACATTGGTAAGTTTTATAAATCTGAATTGACATTCAGCTTAGGTTTTCAATTTGGACTTTGTTGTATTTGCACAGTTTTAAAATTTGTCTACAATTTCAAGAGAATTGACAGTTACGCTATACTCGCACAGGATTACCGTCACGATCTCATTTCTAATGTCAATATAAGATTTTTTTAAGGTCGGGCGGGATGCCGTTCTGATTTTCCTTATATATTTGATTGTTTTCATTATAACTATAATATAGATAAGTTTTGGTTACAAACTGTTAACACACTTTTATATTTCTTAACACGGGCATTGCCTGGAATTCAAACTAGAATATAAATTGTTAGAAAACTCATAAATTTAAAAATTTCATACAAAAACTGAACTTTCGGTGCCATAAAGCGGTTCATTGTACTGTATAACGTCGGCAGCAGGAAACGCAAAGCATTCCTTGGCTTATGTTGCACATACATTTGCAACATGCAACAACATACAACATACAACTTGCAGCTTTATTTGCAATCCTGCTAGCTGAACTGAACCTCAACCTACACCCACTGGCCCAGGCGAAACGAGGTACATAAACCTAATCAGTGATCACACTTAAGGTACTTCGTTGCTGTCCAGAGACCAGAGACTGCCCTAATTGAAGCAAGCATCAATGGTGGTGGTAGAGGGGGAGGGGACTAGGAGCAGGAGCAGGAGCTGCAACAGAGGATTCCTCGTATTTGTTAGCATCCAATCGCTCATTATCAGTTGTTTGTTGCCGCTGCGATTGGTAATCAACGTAGGCGTGCAGATTTGTCAAGCGTCCACAGCCATATGTATATATATATATTTGTATATATATATATATATATGTAGGTTAATTCCGCGCACAACTCAAGATATGGTCCAGACACACGTCCATGGGTCTGGTCGGCTGTTGGAGCTGCTTTGATTAGCATTACAAATGATTCGAGTAATGTGCACTTAAGCGGTCGCAGTGCATTCTGCAACCCTCGGAGTCTTTCAGTCTCTTTCAAAGTCTCTTCCAAAGACTTCTCCTGGCTTTTTATCCTAGACAGAGTGACGTGTGTTCTGGATATGGGCAATGGCCAACGCATTGCCATCCTCCTCCGATGACTTGCAATTCATTTTGGCAAAACTCAACGCATTTGTTGTGTGTGTGTGGGCAACACTGAGGCGCCTCAAGCCACATACATATAAATACATTGGGAGCACCAACATACGAGTATGCAAAACAAGCCAAGACTCCGTCTCCACATTCACACTTGCCGCCTCCAACGAGATGCTGAGGCATCCTCTTGGACTCCAGGCTTAGCCAATGGCCAACCATTGGCCATAAAATATCGGCATTTTATTAGCGCGTGCATCCCATTTGCCGCTTTTCATTGCGATTTTAAAAGTGTTCCCGTGTTTTGATAGCCACACTATCAGTGACCCATGAAAATAAATGTGGCCTATAGAGATTATGCCTTCTTCCTGGCGGACAGGCCAGGCAGCGTATGCTGCTGCTGCTGTTGATGGTTGCTCTTGTTGGTTGCTGTTGTTGCTGCTGAAGCTGGAGCACACACATGGCTAATGAAATATAGTCGCTATAATGCTGCATAACGGCTATTTAGGGCCACTCATCGCACTGTTCCCTGCTTAATCATTGTAGCCTCTGTCACTGTCTCTACCTCTACCTCTGCCTCTGCCTCTGTCTGCCTCAAAATATATATATTCACAGCTCTAATGCGTCGATCTGCTTCGCGCTTCTGCTGTCTGCTGTCTCTGCTACATTGCCACCAGTTCCAATTCCAAATCCCAATTCCAATGCCAAAAGACCACAAATTAACTGCACATCAAACATAATCATTTGTGAAAGCTCTCGGCTCGAACCCGAAAACAACACCTACGGTGTGTCCAGTCTGGCAAATTACTTAAACACACGGCGCAATTGTGGACTGAAGCTCCCCCAAAATGTATAAAGTTGGAATAACTGATAGGCTAGGGAATACCCTGTGTAGTAGAAGGAAAACAATACAATACAAAAGTTGCAGAAGTCGAAGATATTTTAAAATCTGCAAAAAGTTAGAGGGACAGATAGTGAAAGAATGGCATATATTTTTCAAAAGTCTCAAAAGTTTGAACTGCATATAAAAAGTATTTAAAATATTAATGAATTAGTTTATATAATATGCTAAGACAGATCCTGAACTACTATATCATGTCCTCTTATCAAAAGTGTTTTAGGGAAAAGTATTTGAAAAACGTGCAAAGCGACAGAAGCAAGGGGAAATATCTACAGCCTTTCAACTGTTTGCATATGGTACATACCGACTGTAAAGTGTGATATACCCACAAAGTTGCGCTTCTACGCATAGTGCATCATAATAATAAACTCACACTGTCCGACCTTGCTGCAGAGGAGAGTCGAGTTGATCCTCTACTGTCTGAGAGTTGTGAGTTGCACCCTTCGCCCTGCTAGCCAATTGGCCAGTTGACAACAAAATTTTTGGTGAACCGCCCGCCACAAGCGATAATTCTTTCAGTGCTATGACAACTAAATTGCCATGGCCGTATTTGCCAAGAAGCCCAAGTATACCAAAAGGTCTGGTCTGGTCTGGTCTGGCCCTATTCCGAGAGAGGGAGAGCCTATTGCCCAAAAAGAAACCGAAAAGCTGCAGTGCAGATAATTCGCATGATGATGAATTCCGGTGAAAAAAGGCTAAGTAAATGAAGCTTGGGAGAAGCGGTAGAAACTGAGCTTTAGTTGGGTACTTTGGTACGAAGAGTTCTTGGCTCTGGTTCTGTTTCTGTTTCTGGATCGGGGCTTGGTTTCGTTTATTCGCATCGACTGTAATTGCTGGTCCAAGTCCAAGTCCAACTTTAACTTTAACTTCAATTTCCAATTGCAAGTCCGATTTTGAGTTTTCAAGTCAAGGGTCTGGGTCGCGGGTCCCACACAACGGTCTACAGTTCTCACTTTTGTATAGTATATATACATAGTGCATATATAAGTACTACATACATATAAAGTTTTGCTTCGTTTATTTGAAAATTTCTTCATTTTTCGGAATTTGGTAATTGCCGGCTCTCAACTCTTTGGCTTTGCTTTGCGCTGCTTGCGGGTTGTTTGCTGATCTTTCACTGATTTTTCGGCTTTTTGGCATTGCTGCTGCTGCTTCTGGCTGACTTTAGTTAATGTTGTTGTTCCTGTTACTGATGTTGTTGTTGTTGTTGTTGTTGTTGTTATTGTTATCATTGCGCGCCTGGTGCCAGTGATTGCCACTTAAACCGTTAAGCAAACGCCAAGTTGGAGCTTGGCGACTTCGTTTCGCAAATGACTCTGGGGCTTGGTTTTTAAATGAACTTGGTTTTTTTTTGGTTTTTTTTGTTTTTGTTTTTGGTTATTTTTTAGTTGGGATGGGCTCTGCATTCAGCTGCATTCCAATGCACTTAACGCATTCTCTACTCAGATAAGTTTCAATTACAAATTGGCTTCGTTGTTTTTGGAACTTTTAATTGACAATGCTGCGTAAGATTTTGATATGGATCTTAGCTGAGATACTATCTGCTTGTGAGTATCAAATGTTTTATGGCAATGTGATTTAAAGATGAGTGTTCAGTTATAATCTTATCCATTTCCTTAAAGAGCTGAATTGATGTGGACGAAGCAGCACGAAGTTGTATCCATGTACGAATTGACAAATTTGGATTCGTATTGACGAATTTAAATAATATAAGCTGCAAAGTATGTCAAAATAATTTAAAAATATTACAGAATCTTTTAAAAATGATTGAGGTTGAAAGTCAGCTGTTTTCTACAAGAATTTTGTCATTTACTTTTTAATTCACATTCGAATCATGTCAATTTTCGAATTGGGAGCACGTCTGATCAAAATACTGGGAAAAATACTTTAAAAATCTTACAGATTATAGAAAATTCCTTTTTTTCGAATGATTTCGTTTGGTCTTCCATTATTTCACTTTGATATATCGTGGAATTTACAACTGTTTCAAACACAAGTTTTTAAAGTTCTTTTGCTTAAAATGATTTAATTTAGTTTCAACTTATTTCGCTTTGATTTATTGGTTACCTTTATAATATTGAATCTATGACTGAGTAGGCGATGAACTTTTCTGTTTTATGCGCAAAAAAAAAGAATGCTTTGTGGCATCTTTTGTTAAAACTGAACGCGCGGTGTCTCAAGTTCCCAAGGGCATATCTGTAAAGTTCCTTCGACATTAGCATTAACCTTCATCCAGCCAGTGTGCTCGTTAGCAGCCCATGGGCAATCGGCAATGGGCAATGGGCAATGGCCAATTTAACTACAGTGTGCTCTCCATGAGCGCGCACAAAAAAAACTGAAGGCGAAATAAAATACACGCATTTTACATGCTCGTAAACGTGTGTTACATATGCATGCCCCAACGGGGGAGCGACGGAATTGGGGGTGAGGTGTCTCAGACGCGGGAGCTTGGAAAATATATATATATGTATATGCACAATATATATATGTATAACCTCAACTACTTTATGCATAAATTTAGCAAGATTGCGAAGCTACCCCATGGCGAGCTAATGTTGTAAATTATAAATATGACACCTACTCCTAGTCAAAGGCACAAAAACCCGGCCCAAAAGCCGTGGGCAGCCAGGAACAGGCCAACAGGCTGTAGATGGAGTTGCCTGGGCTTGGACTGACTTGGACACAGCTGCCTGAAATTTATACGCGCCGACAAGCCCAACACACATACACATACACACACATACACACTTACACACATTGAAGTGACAGGAAATATCCTGGCTAACTCGTCTCAGTCTCCAAATGGGTCTGGCTGCGCCGGCGGCGACTTAATTGGTTGCCAAGCAGCGGGAAATCGCCGCCGGAACGCGCTTAATTAACCAAAATGCATTTCAAGTTTAGATCGCCACTTCTCGAAGTTGGCCAATTGCCAAAAGACACACTCACTGACCTAGCCAGGAATGCGCCAGCCAGCGTCTTTTCAAATTAGATATGCATTTGAGTCGATGTATGTTGTTTGGAAATGGAATTGGAATTGGAACCGAAACTGTTCTCTAAGATCAACTCATTACAGCAGTTAACAAAACTGGGTTATGGCATAACAAATAAAATGTTTTTCAAAATACTAAAATAATATTTTGCTGCTGATATTTTAAGTGATGTTTCAAAAAGATGTAAATGTAGAAAAACTGTTATTAAAATCTAAAAAACTAAATAATATGATAGCTTTTATAAAGAGTTATGTTAAGTTAGGAAAAAATAGCAAAATCATGATATTTTAATTGCAGTTGTTAAATTAGGCCAATTTAGGCCAAAAGTATGATATAATAGGTAATATGAAATTACCAATTTCCTAAAAACGTCAAATGCGGTTAGATCGAATTGAATATTTTAAACATGTTTTTGTTCCTTTTAAATATTACTTTATTTTACTAAAACATTTTTTAAAATTGTTGATCTAACTACAAAAACTTAATAGAAAACTTTTTTTTGGATACAGTATATATTTTGAAACATTAATCAATTATGTAATTATAAAACATTGTTATTAAAAGGGATTAGAAAACAGATGGAAATGATGATTAGAATGATAATTATAATAGGAAACTGAAAATCTTTAACGCTTTTAACTACTTACTAAGAAACTGGAAATATCTATATCTCAATCCGAAAAATGTATTTAAATAAAAATACAATTAATTTAATAGATATTCAAAAAGAACTGTTGAAAATTTAAAAAAAAAAGTTCACGTAAAAACTGCTCTAGTTGCATAACACTTAACAAGAATCTGTATATCTGCGACACATTAACTGTTTCCTTTTCTATGCTGATCAGTGTGGAGTCAAAGGAAACAAACCAATTGGAAAGCCTGCGTCTGCGTTTCTTCTAGATGCCTTTAGATGTTGCGCTGCCTACTGCGCTGCCTACTGCCTGCTGCCTGCTGCCTGCTGCCTGGCTACGCATGCGCCTTGGGTTCAATTTTTGGTCGCATGCATTGTTTTGTTTGTTAGCGGGAAGAATGTAACGGTGCTTTATGGTAAGTTGGTCGCCCGTTGCTGGCCAACTGATCTCTCTCTCTGTCTCTCTCTCTCTTTCTGTCGCTATTTCTCTATAATATTTTACTCTTTCCACACACTTGGTGATAGGCGAAGTAGATGCGTGTACTTGGTGCCTTCAGTTTTTTTTGTTTTTGATTTTTTTTTATATATACTATTTTGGCTGCGTTTTTTCGGGACGCAGAACAAAGGCCAATTTTCAGCAGATTTAATCACGCGCGAGAGCAGAGAGAGAGAGACGGCCAACAATGGGTTAAGAGTGTTTGGTAAGTGGCAAAAACGCATTAGAAAAAAAAGAGGAACTTTGCCGACTGCCAAAGCATTCGAACATTGAACCATCTGACCAACTATGACTATCGACTGTAGACTGCAGACTGTAAACTCGAGCCGACTCGCATTCTCTTTGGCATTTCATTTTTCCGCTTTGGCTTTTCCAATGAAAAATAATAATAATTGACAGGCAGGCGCTGCCAATGTGGGAATTTGGATTATTAACGAATTGTTGCTGCCTGTTTTTAGAGGACAACAAAAACGCAGGCAACAAGCAAAGCAGACGCATAAAATTTATGCCCTAGTCCAAGCAGGGGGTTGCTAACAGACTAAAGGGGCAGTTAGTAGTGGTGGGGGGGTGTAAATCCTGCAAATGCTTCGATCACGTACGCGACGCAATTAAATGACAATTCTTTAGCTACTACTTGGCGACCAGTTGCCAATTGGCATGCGCTCTGCTTGGGCACCAAGAGCCTGTGCCTCTGCCTCTGCCTGTGGCTGTGCCTGTGTTGAGGATGCTGCTTCCAGTCAAGAGGCAAACTAAGGCATAAGAATGATGCTAACTATTTAGCGCATCCAGCAGATACAGTAGCTGCTGCTGCTGCTGCTGCTGCCAACTGGTAGCTGTATCTTTTTAGCTGCCGCCTTGCCCCTCCTTCTACCCACTCTCTCTGCTTTTGACCAGATCTTATGCGCTAAGCAGCTGCCACGACAATTAAATCTTTGCAGTTGTTTAGCCTCGGCCAGAGCCGAGATTCCTCGATTCTTTTAACTCCTCCACTCCACCTCGACTGCGACTACAACTCCTCCACTTCTCAGACTGTGGCGGCTGCCTCTGATTAAGGGCTTGTTGGCTATAGATTGTTCAACAGGGCCAAGCGGCCTGGCGGCTGGCATTTGTATGGCTTCTCCTCGTATTGTTGCCGCCTGTTTGTTTGTTGGGGGAACAAAGAAATTGTCAAGTTACAGCAGCACAGAACAACAGCTTTTGGCATATTTGAGCTGCCTACTACCAACAAAAGCTATGCGGTTTCTCAATGAGTTTATACCAAAGGGTGAACGGAGCAGGGCAGCTAAAAGAGCTGCTGAAATGCTGGCATTGTTATAAATTTATGTTTAGTATTTATAAAAATTATTTTGGTGATGAATTCCTTAAAAACAAAAACTATTATTCATTTGTTCAAAGTCGAAAAAAACATCTCAAAAATTATTTTCAATTAAAAGCTGGTACATAATTTTTAAAACATGAAGAAAGTACTATATTATATATCATATTGGGCCAAATTATTGACTATATCTGAAGTTGAGAATTGAGCCTTTCTAGAATTAAAATATCATGTCGATTAGCCTTCATCGAAGAAAACTTACAATTATATATAAAAAGCATCTTCTCTGAAGTTATTTTTATTTTGTTCATATGAATCAAAAATAACTACAAATTAAATACATTTTTAAAAGTTCTTTACAAAGTTCACTTATATAAATGTTAAAAGTTTCCCTGCACAACTTTTTGACTTCCTAAAAACTAACCTAAATTTGAGTATTTGCATTTGCCGATTAAAAGTGCTGCAAGACTTTAAAAATGTTACCGTTTCAATACGTTTTTGTGTTGCCCAAATTTGATGGGTTCCGTAACGCTTCAATGATCTAGCACACCATATATACTACGTGTAGAACAAACTGCAAACTGTGTGCTGTGGCCATCAACTCACTTTCCACTCAGCAGAGTTTCCATTTAGAGAACTAACCTCGGGGATACTTCTAATCAGAAGTTGCCCTGCAGAACAACTACACAAGACGGAAGTGAAAACCGGCGGCACCAGCAGAAGCAGCATCAGCAGCAGCAGCAGTAGCAGCAAAAACCAAATATGGAAATGTTTACAAATTGCAGAAGACGCAAAGACTGGGTAAACTGGGGAATAGAGGCTGAGGATGATACGCAGAGCCTGGTGGTCAGCAGCAGCACTGGTCAGCAGAAATTTGCCTAGTGGTCGGCTTTTTGGGTACAGTTTGGATTTGGCTGCTCCAAAAATGCACAAAATCAGCGTATACGCAGACACACACACACACAAACACACACTAACACGGAATAACGATACTGACACCGATACAGTGAGAAAGAGACTCAACGCCAGTTACCGTCTCATCATCATCATCATCCTCCATGTCGTCGTCGTCCAGTGGGTTCTTTCTTTTGGCGGCGCATCCTTTGGCTTGCCTATTTTGTAAATTCGTTAGTGCTGCTGAAATATGTTGATTGAATTTTTCGGGAGCAACTGCATTTGATTATAACGACGTCGGCATGGACTAGACCCCAACAGAGCAGCAGCTGGCCAGCTGACCGTTGGAGACGCACCAAAAATGGTCAGGCAAAAAAAAGCTAGAAAAAAATAAACAGACTGATTGTTATCGTAGGCACACATTGCCAGTCAGCTCAGGTCAAAGGTCAGCATTTGCATACACACAAACATAATAGCTAAGCATTGAAAGACAATGCTTAGCCCACTTCCTGCCAAGATTTATGAATTCTTCAACAATTTACAAGTGATTTACACTTAATTAGTGGCACCCGGGCGAAAGTTTTTTGTTTTTTGTTGAATTTTGCGTGGGTTCGACAAAGATGAGGGCGCTTCCGGTGCGGAGAGGAGGGGTATTAAAGCTTGTCGACACGAATTAATTGTTAAAAGTCGGTTATTTATTGTTTCAAGTCTGCCCCATGCCCCAAAAAAACCAGTTGCGTTGGCGTGTTTTACAGGAAATAAGCCAAAAGAAACCCGCTTCGTATAAAGGTATTTTTATGGTTTTCGTTTTTCTTCAAACTCTTATTACAATTAGAATTTAAAACTTTCAATTGGTCAGCTGATGTGGGCCGATTGATTTGCTGATAAGCCAGTCTCATAATCCATTTTCCATATGTAGTACCAAGGTATTATAATATTTTGGTATCTGCGTTTAAATTTTTGTGTAGGTGTCTTGCGTTTATTTTTATAAATCATCAGCTTGCTTTTTATTTCTTTATTTTATTTTTTTTTTTTGATGTTTTATTTTTTGGTCACATCTGAGTGGGAGACGGGATGCGGGTTGCAGACAGCAGCTTAGCCGCAAAATGACTTCATTAAGTTATATTTCATATTTCGTTGTTTTTTTCTGCTCTTTTGGCTTTTTTCGTATGCTCAACCTGAAGCGTTCGCGTTTTCTGCGAACAAATTAAGCTGAAATGCACCACATGGAAGCAGCAACAAAAGCAAAAAAAAAAGGGTAAAGCCACCACACACGGCATTAACATTTTCAGTGGTTGGCTGTCCCTCACTCTCTCTCTGTCTCTGTCCCTGTCTCTCTCGCTCTGTGACCCCCTTGGGGCAACTGGCACTGAGCCGCTAAAAGCGCTGTTAAAAACTTCATTATGGTTGTCATATGGTCAGCGATTTAAGTGTGACATATTTCGGTTGCAGTTGTATGTAGGTCGACTCCATACGGACAGATTTAAAAAAAGAACAGCACTCAGTTTTATCATTTATATATATTTTTATATGATTATGCCAACATACAACTAAAGCAGATGACAACCCAAAAGTGCTGCATGCATGCCGACTTTAAGCTGTTTTTACAAACCTGCAATGTTATCTCTATTGGCAATTTAAATTTCTCTGTAACAATCATAGATTGTTTATAATAAACTTATGTCAACTATGTGTCGAGTTTTCGCATTTCCTTCAGAATTCTTTATCTACTTCAAACACATTTAGCTTGAAATACAATCAAAATTAATATATTCACCATGAAAATCGGCTTGGTTTTGAAAATTGAAAATGCAAAGGCTTGCACTAATTAGATTGACTTTTAACCGACAACATTTTTCAAATAACATCTTATTTTAGTTTTCCGACATCAATTAAAAGTAAAGTTTCCATAATTTAATTTAACTTTAATCTTTTTGTTCAAAATTATTTCAAGTTCCTTAAATACATTTTATTGAGCCAACTTTTAAGGAGCCAAATGTATCTTGTAGATAAACAATGTCCAAATAGACATCCATAGAAATTTATACAGTTTTATAAAATATAGTTAACTATGTTTTGAATCTTGTGACATTAAAGTTCTGTTTCCTGATTCTTTCTTTATTTCTACAATCTCTTAGTTCTTTATTTTGTAACTATTTTTCAATATATTCCTCATTCTTGAAAATATTATATCTAATTCATACAACATACGTATAAATCACTACTTTTTCTCAGCATTTTCTGATTATTTCCTCAAGTTTATCTGATGTTAAGATCTCTTAATACAAGATTTATTTATTTCCTTAAATATACACTTTCTAAACTAAACAAACATCTGCAAGTCCTAATCCTCAACCTTTTAAGAGCTGGCACAATTGTTCCAATCAGAATCACAAATGAAATATAAACAAGCTTCAGGAACTTACGATTTCGTCTTTAGAATTTAACCCCGGATCAGCACACTCCAGAGAAAACGAGACTGGTTGAGAGAGGAAGAAGAGAGGAAGGTTCGAACTACTTGAAACGTAATCGACAGTGGAGCACTTGAATGACCAACTGGTGGACTGTTGGATTGTTGGACTATGGTCGCATGGTCGCATGGTCGCATGGTCGCATGGTCGCTTGGTCGACCCTTTCAATTATTTGCTGTTGGCTCTCCGAAAAATGCCGAAAAGCAAAACAAATGCAAACATTGCCCCGTTGAACAGCAGCACAGAAGCTCAGAGAGCTGGCAATCTGGATGTTGGATTGGGATGGTTGGGTAATGAAGGTCTCTCGCCTGCATTGTGTATTGGACGAAGGTCCCGGTGCTGTTCTGTTCGCCAGTCCCAAAGGATTTCCTTGTTATGCGTGCGACGTTTGTTTAACCCTCTCTTGCCGGCTGCAACAACAACAACAGCAACGGCAATGGCAACGGCTGCCCTTTGTCCAGGCTTGTGGTTCAGAACCAGGTCGTTTGTTTTCCCCCGCTTCGGTCGCTTCGCCCCCTCTCATCTCTGTGTCTCCCTGGCTGCACTCGAATGGTTTCGTTTACATTTTACGTGCGAATGTTGCTGTTTTTTGAATTATGGCGACAGGAACACACAGAGCCACAGTCAGAATTGCTGTCGCAGTCGCCGTTGCTGTTGCCGTTGCCGTCGCAGTCGCAGCTTCAGGCTCAACCCCTTGCCGCTTTGCCGCCTGCGGTTTGGCCTTGCCCTGCTCTGGGCTCCTCTGCTGCTCCGCTGCTTCCTTCCTGCCATTCAGTCCACTATAGTCCAGTCCAGTCCAGTTCAAACGTTCGAGGCTGAGCTGAGCTAACCGCAGACGAAAGTGTTGTGTTTCAGCAACGACGACGACGACGTTCCCGTATTTTATTCAAAATGCTGCCACGTAATAGAATTTTTGATGCCAGCATGTCTGGGCACCATAAAAATGCCATGATAACGGTCAACGCCCGGACTCGTTCCCGGTCCACGCACTCCAAACTCCTAAATCAAAACAGAGAGAGGCAGCTCCAGAGCCAGACTAAGGCTGAGCTTTTTTCGGACCTGCCATTTCAATTGCAGTAAAAACTCAACTCAACTTGAACTGAGAACCTGGTACTGGTCCTGGCCAATTGGCTACTGGCTACTGGCTTTTTGGCTGCTTCCAAAATCTCATCATAAATTCATTAGTTGCAACTCTCGTCGCTTGCACGCAAAATTGCAAGCCAAATGTCGGTCCAAGCCAGGACCCTACTTGGATGCTTGTTGTCTCGTTGGAGGTGTGGCCAAAACAGCAACAGCAGCCGCCCCAATGATTTATGCGCCAAGTTGTTTAGAAAATATGCCAAGTGCTGGAGTTGTAGTCGGGAACGGAACTGTGGCTGGTCACTCTGCGCTAAGCCCAGAAGGGATTTTACCAGACGTTCGCACTCGCCCATGGACTTGTCATGGCGCGCGGCTCCATGTTTGATTAAGGCCAACAACTTGCAACCGCTAAACGCAAATCAACGACGGCGTTGATAATGGCCAACGGACATTCCCATTCCCATTCACATTCACATCCACATATCCCATCCCATTTCGTGTCCATGTCTATGTCCAGTTTCCCAGTTCATGGTCCACGTCCACTCATGTCATGACTTGTGAAAATATACACCTAGCTAGTGTTGCTTTCAGTTGTTGTTCTTTCTTTCAGTTGATTCTAGGGTCTACACTGGACCAATGGACAACTGGACAATTGGACAACTTGGCCACGACCACAACGATCAAAAGACGCGACAGGTGTTGCTTATTTCTAATCAGAGGCGTGTCTACAGTCTCTCACTTTTTAACAGTCTCCCGCAGACAGTTAAATGGCTTGTTCTACTTAGATATGTATGTGTATACTATACTAAAACAGACTTTCAAATACTTTAGGCAGACAAGACAAATGGTATTGGTACAAACTGAGTGAATTTTTCAATACCTAACATTGACTAAGAATGCGCTATTTAAATAGATCTTTGACTGTTTTAAATTTTTAGAGCTTTACTTAGCGCTTTATATATGATGATGATGATATTGAACTGCTCAAATGGCTATAGCTTGAAACTTTTACCATAGATTTTAACGAGTGATGACTTTTTCAAAAACTTATAAATGAATTTCTATGCTCAAAAAAAATTTCAAGGAACTACATTTTTTTCGGGTTTTACCTCGAATTTTCAATTTAATTTCCAACTAAAAATGTTTGCAAATAAAATTAATTTCGTAATGTAAAGCTCAATATCTCGAAAACTATTAGATACATGTATAAAATGTAAGGAATTTATTTGTAGGTCCACATATAGATTTTCATTGGATGTATCGTTTTTTAATATCGGTAATGGCATCCACAAGTAATAGTGAAATGTTTGAACACAGTTCTAAAAATCCTGTTGGAAAAAAAAAAATTGAAATTTTTTAAACAAAAATAAATGCTCTCTTAGTAGATAGTATTTTATATGGCCAAGAGGAACCAAGTAATATTGGGAAAAAAACGATGTATTCTTTCCGTCGCTAAGTTTTTACTCCCTGTTCCCATTAAAAGAAAGGGAGTTATAAAGTACTGCAAATGTGTGCAACAGGCCGAAGGAGGCATTTCAGACTATATGAACTTTATATATTCTTGAACAGCATCAACAGCCGAGACGAACTAGCCATGTCCGTCTGTCTGTCCGTCTGTTCGTCTGTCTGTCTGTCCGTCTGTCCGTATGAACACACAGATCTCGGAAACTATAAGAGCTAGAGGCACCAAACTTGGCATGCAGGTTACTGTAAACGTATACGCTGTATACGCAGACCAAATTTATTTCAAATTTCGGATGCACCCCCCCGCAGGCTGCACAAGTTAAGTGCACTGCTTGCTTGTGTTGCCGCTTAACTGCTTGAGATGCAAGTTGGGAGCAGGGAGTCTCGTAGTCGGGCACACTCGATACAGCATTCTTACTTGTTTTTTTGAAGATAGTATGTTTTTTGACTGTCAATATTCTTTTGTAGCTATTTGTTGGAAGACTTTCGATCTCAATTGTATACATTTCAAACTTTTAGTAAACGTCTCAATTAACAGCCCAAATCTATACAGTATTTTCTCAGTTATCAAAGCTCATTTACCTACCTGTATATAAAGTTGTTTCTAAGCACGAAAATTCCAATCTGCGTTGATATTTATTATATTTGTATGCATACATTTATATCCGATAGGTATATGATCATATGTAAATATATTTATAAATATAAGCACTGCGACTGCAATTCCATTTCCATTTCGAATCGTTATCGTTAATTTAGTTAAGTCTTTTGTTTTGTGTTGTTTTGTTGTTGTTGTTGTTGTTGCTGTTGTTGTCTTTGTAGCTCTGCATTTTATTCGCTTTCAGTTTTTGTAAAACGCTCTCGAGCTTATGACCATAAATTGCCCAGCAAACCGTGACCATAAATTGGAGCTAACAAAGAAATTATGAAATTCAAATGAAGTGCGTTTACCTTGCATCCCAGCCCATTCCGTCCCATACTCGACATCCTCCCCAGCCTTGGGTAAGACTAAGGCGCACCTGCCCCATGCCCATGTCCAAACGTGCCACATCCCATGCCCCCCCGAGTGTACCGTACCTCTCGCAGCTAGGCAAGGTCTTGTGGCTCAGATTAATCCCCACCGACATGCCAATATAGCCAAGTCGGACCACTTTTATAGAGCAACAATTGGCCCGAGCCTGCTGTCCTGGTGGCTGCAACTGAAAAAACTGAAGTTGGCGACTTTACAAGAGTAAATTGTGCAACTTGTTCACTTTTTGCATAAAAATTGTTCATTGAGAATGCATAAATGTGCAATCTGCACAAAAGAAATGCGCCAATCGGCTGCCTGTTTGCCTGGACTGCCAGCCGCCTGGACTTGTCTGGACTGCGGTCCTGGCCATTGAAAGAATTATTATGGGTTGGAACATTGAACCCAGTTCGATATCGATGCAATTGCTGATTGCTGTGCTGCCCTAGCCTGGAATGCCTCAGGTACAGGCTCAGGCTCTGTCGCTGTCGCTGTCTCAGTCTCTGCCTCAGTCCTAGTCGCAGGTACAAGCTCATGCTCAGGTTCAGTTTCAGTTGTTGTGGCTAAGCTATGAATTGTCTTTAAATACATATCATTAAATGGCATTTATAATATATTCATGAGCGATCCGCTTCCCGGTATTGCTCGAAATCTAATGTACATACACATACATACATACAAATGGCTGGCCATATCGCGGACCTATCTCTGCCTCCAAAACCTCCCCCAGGCAAACAGCCAAAGACTTTTAACCGTAAGCGTGGCCCCAGACAGTTGCATGCCCCATTTTGTGCGCCCCGAGCAAGTCAAAGCCTAACACAATAGAGCAACAAGCTAGGAAAGCTATTTCCGACAGTTAAAGCACCGACAGCTGAATGCTCTATACAAATTTTGCAACTTTCAACTTACTGCAAAACTATTCAGAAAATATCAAGCTATTTCTCATTTCCGAGAACTTTTCGTTCCGAATCGTTTACGATTTTGTTTTTTTTTTTAATGTTTCGAAAATAAATATCAATCGCTCTGCCTTTGTGAAGAGAATATCGAACACCTCTCATTTCACTGCCTCAAAAGTTCAACTTTTTAAACTGGGTTTTCCATAGATACTTGGAATTCCAAACAGCTAAGTTCAATTGCAAATGCTTGAATCGTAATCGGAAATGGGAACAGGTCCTTTCAAGCTTAAGCTATTTGGATTAAGATGGATCTAACGATCTAACCCATTATTATTCTAATTCAGCGAAAAAATGTTCAACATTATTATTTTCCAACTGGAATTTCTTTGAAGTGAGTTTAAATGTTTCGCTTTAAATTGCGTATAGCATTAGCGATTTATAAAAATCGATACACCAATATATGGGACTACAAATAAGTCTCTTACATTTTAGACATATCTACATCTAATAATTTTGAGGATATTGAATTTGACATTTCGAAAATATTTTGTTGTTTTCATAAACTGTTAGTTGGATTTGAAATAGAAACTTGAGGAAAATTAGGTAAAAAGTGGCAGATGGCAATTTTTTTCTTTAATCATGTATTTAAGGTTTTCAAAAAGTCATCACTCGTTAGTTGCATTTTGTAGTTTACCTTTTAGACAAGTACCGATATATGTAAAAGTATTATTATTTTGTCAGTCAGATTCGGAATATATTGCCGTTACTAAGTTCTAAAACTTTCAATTTCAAAGGTGATTTAAATATGTTTGTTTTATGTTTTCGATTCCATACTTAAATCGATTTTAATTTTGAAAGCTTGGATATTCTAAGTATCGATATTTTTGCAGCTCCAGTTTAACGGTCTAGCAAAGCCACAGCCAGGCATCAAAGCAACTCTCCCCATTTATATGGCCCGTTTTGGGTAGCCGTCGACCCAGGCCTGGTGGGGCCTGAGAATTGTGCGTATACGTATTGTATATTGTCTATTGTGCATGGGGCCAGGCCAAGCCACGCAGCGCAACGCAGCGCAGCGCAGCGCGTTTTCTATATTTGGCCAGTCGTGAAATCTACGCAATGTTGGCAAGGTCCGTTGCCCGTTCTCTTCTTGGCCAGCATTCCATGTGCTGAAGCTGAGCTGAGATTTGGCTTTTCGGGTTCCTCTATCAAATTCAATTCAATTACATATTTGCTGTGTATGCCTTTGGCTGCAAAATTGGCTCTATTGTCTTTATGCGCTCGCTGGGTGCGTGAAATTTATAGTTATGACCAACAGACGGCATTATGACCTCGCCTTTGTGACATTTGATTTTTCGGGGTGACAAAAGTCGCTGCTGCCACAAAAGTTATGGCCAGGAATGCTGAAAACTTGCGCACATTCACTTCTTGAATTAGGCTGGAAGTAAGCTAAGGTTGGGCAATAAATATTAAGACATATATATATTGTGAAATACATTCATACCTACAAATGTACATTTTACAAGATCTCTTTAAAAAAAAATGCATTAATTTTCAGCAATCCAAACCAACCAAACATGGGGCTGCTAACTTGTTTCATATAAAAGACATGGGCTTGCCCACTTGCTTCAAAATTTAAGTGCTGCCATACAATTTGTTAAGCTTGGCGGGCAACAAATTTTAAAAGTTTTTTGTTTATAATTTCAAAGGACAATTGGAAAAATAAATAATGTCACTCAAAATTGAATACAAATGAACTTAATAAATTAGTTCTTAAAAAAGTATAACAAAAGTGAGCAAATATATAAAACAAAATTATTAGTATAAGCTGACAGCCCTATAGCCCGGCAAAGCCAACCGAAGCCAAGTCTTTGCAAATTTCCAATTACCTCCGATAGTAAGATTAAAATGACCAACAAGTTAAAACGAACTTGATGAACTTCAATCGGTGATATAGTTCGCTTTTTCAGTTTGGTGAGTAGTTCAATAGAGCTTATTCTGAATGTTTGCTGAAAAGAAGAATATCCAGAATTTGAAGAATATTCATTGCAAATATGCGCTGGCAGCCATAACCGTAAATTAATTCTGCTCATGTGGTGTGGCAACACTGAAAGCAATTTGGTTATGCTATAATCTGGCAACGCCTGCTGACAAGTGTGTACACACTCAAAAATTGGAGGAAAGGAATTATGCTTAGCGCAATGTGCTTTTATTTGCTCAGCAGTTGATCGGATTTGTATCAATTAGACAAAGTAAATGTGTGCAAAGTGAAGATAACGTGATATAAAGGTATGTATTTATGCATTGATGATGCTTGATGCTAATTATTTTTGCTTACAAACGCTTGAAAAGTTAAGATAAGTTGTCTTTGTGGTATGTATATAAGTATTGTATATAAGTATTGATGAGTTTTCTTTTTCAAACGCTCAGTTAAGGTGTTTAACCAGATGTGCTGGCGAATGGCGATCTTTTGGATTCGTTTGGCCTTAAGTACTTGCTTGAAAAATTCAAATTACCTGCAGTAATCTACGAAAAAGAGGGAAATCAGCGCAGGAAATCAGGCAGACAAAGGCTACTCTGCCAACATGGGCCAAACAGCCGTTGTGCCGAACAAATGCCAATTCATTGGCAGAAGCTTGGTGTGTAAGAGAGGGAGGGAGAGATGGAGAGAGAGAGCGAGCGAGCGGCAGCAGCGAGTGCAATTCAAAATTGAATTCGAAATCTCAAAGACACATCTTGATGAGATCATTATCGCCGCAACAACGACAGGCCAATTACATTAATTAATTATTAAGGGAACGCAGCTGGAGCAGAGCGGAGAGGAGTTGCAAGTTGGAGGAATCGCTTGAGTTTGTAGAGGAGCAGTCGGAGTGTCACGTACAAAGCGCCGCAGCGAACGCTGCTGCTGTTCCCAGGCGCAAGGAGCAGCAATCGTTGCCTCTGCTTGATATCAAGGAATGCAATCAGCGATCAGAGCGAAATCGAACAAGCTACGGCTCAGGTTCAGGCGCAGATTCAGATTCAGTCTTTGGCTCAAGCGCATCGTTTTGGCTGGGGGCGTTTTTGGCAGCGCTGACTAAGCAAGCTGAAGTGCAGCAGGCGGCCCCAAAGATCGATCGCCAGTTCATCTCTCGCCGAGTCGAGCAAGCCAGCGACCAGCCATTCGCCTTGTGATTTGCAAATTTTCAAATATGCAACTTCTGCTGCCTGCTGTTGCTTCAGCCTGCTGCTGCTGCTGCCTGCGTTAGGTGTGCGATGATTAATTGCTGCCGGTACACGCAATCCTCATCCTCAAGCTCTGCTGCAGCATCAGCAGAATGTGCGTTGCGTGCACTTGGCTGCCGTTGCCGTTGTTGTTGCTGTTGCCTTAGCTGCCTTTGAATAATGATCTCTAGAATGTCTTGTTTCAAAAAAGCTAATAAGATCATTTATAACACAGTTAGTTCAGGTTGTGGTCAGCAGCAGCAGCAGATTCTCTGGTTAGATCTGGTTGTCGGCATCGGCAACTTCCTGCGTCATCATTGGCAACCATTTATTATGATACCCTTAATAATAACTTGTTTCGAATCACTTTTCTCTTTTGAAAGTGTGAAGGATTAACCTGCACATTTTGTATGAAAAAGAGTGTGCAGCATTCGTTGTAGCTTTTTAACATCAACTTAAACGGCTCTGCCAACGCTTGGCCTAATAAAAATGCCTCAGCTCAATTAATCGGCAGCTCGGCATGATCACGAATCATTGAGCAAGCGATCGATAGTTGTGCTTAGCCAGGCAGGCCAGGCACCCACTGTGTGAGTGTGACGTCATAGGGTAACTTGGTTTGATCTTCGTTCTATTAACGCCTAGACTGCAGACTTTGGAGCTTCATAGTTTTATAGTTTTTAGCAATTGGCCTTAACAGGAAGTGGGCAGATGCGTGCGGCTAAGTAGGACACTTGTAGCAAACGCTGACAGCTGATTGGTTTGTGGAAACTGAAACTGACCCAGGATGTGCGTGGCACAAACGGACAGACAGACAGACAGAGCCGTAGCCTCAGTCAATTAAACTGCCAACACTTGTTAACAAGCTGCAATCAGGAACACGCCCCGAGCGCCAAGTCAAACGAATTATCACAGCACTGCGTTCTGTCCCTCTTGTTGTTATTATTGTTTTTTGGTTTTTGGTCCTGGCCCCTAACCGTTTTGGAAGGGGCGTGCATTGGGCAGTTATTTTGAAATCGCCTTTTTCGGTTGTTGCTGCCGAACCAAAGCAAAGCAAAGCAAACCGAACCCGAACCATTATTGCATTTGTTTGTTGTTCTTTCTCACACGCTGGGCAATTTTTTATTTATTTGCAAAAGCCAATTTAAGCCACGGCCGACTCTTGACTCCAAACTCCCGACTCCAAATCCGTATTCGCAAGCCCAGCTCGGCCAAAAACTTTTGTTTCGCATTGAATTTCAATTTGTGTTTCCGCATAAAAATGCGCATCGTATTTATTTTTGTGGGTTACTCTCTCGTATCTCTCGTGGCTTGTCTCCTCGCCTCAGATCTTTTATCGCTGATAAAATGCAGCCCCAAAACGTTGTTGACTCTGTGTTGTACCCCCACTCCCCTCCCCCCACCCTGCTGCTTCTTCCAGCGGGTCACTCCCTGATAGTTGTTGTTGCTGTTGGGCCTGAGGCTCCTGGGGGGCGTGGGCGTGCAATGCCAGCCACGCCTTGCTTTCAGTTGTGTTGTCGTTGTGTTGTTGTTGTCGTTGTCGTTGTCGTTGCCGTTGTCGTTTGCTGTTTTACAATTGTTTGTTTTGTTGTTTGTTAAACACCTTCCTCTACACGTTCGCTTCCAGTCGCCTCCGTTTGCCTCCCGCCGCCTTCGTTCTTCCTGCCTCCTTGCCCTTTTTACTACCCATGTCCATGCACATCCTTTGTCATGTTCGGCTGCTAAGATTTAAGGCCCTGCTCAGCCCCTGGGCATCAGCAGCAGCAGCAGCACCAGCCGGTGACCTCGACGCAGTCGCTCTTTCTCTCTCTCTCTCTCCATCTGCTGCTGTTTGCTTGCAACTTGCTTTCTTGGAGCCATCTTCTCAAGATTTAAAAAGGCTGTGGCACTGCCCTTTGATGTTGCCTGTTTGCAGCGTCGTCTTCAGCTTGCTTCGCATAACTTTGCTTGTTAACAATTGCATTGTACAACAGCAACACAGCTACAACTACAACTACAACAACACAGCTCAGAGCTCTGAGCTCAGCCTCAGCTCAGCGATCCTCTCAATCTGAACCGGCTTTTGCCATTTTAAGGCACTCGTATCAACAGCAGCTCGGCATCCCAGCAACCCGGCACCCCAATGACCAGCCAGTCAGCCTGGGCCAGGACACAATGGACACTCTTTGAAAATAGGTGGCTTGATTTATTTGTCTGCAAATTCGCTTTCTCAAAAGGCATTTGGAGCCTTACATTTTGGCTTGAGCAACTACTTAAGGCAACTTCCTACGAGCCTCTCGCAAGTTGTCAAAACACATTCGCTGAGCTGTTCCAGATTTGGTGTGCCTGTATGTGTATGTGTGTGTGTTTTGTTGTGTGTGTGCGCTCAAAGGTGAAGCTTTGAATATGACGAAGCGTTGTTGAATGCCGCATTTATCAAACAAATGCCTTGAATACTATTAGGCATGGGAATCTGAAGTGCGCTTTTGCCTTTTGGTTTTCGTTTTCTTTTTTTCAAATTTAAGCAAGCCATTTTTTCCTTTTTGTTTGTGAGCTGAGAACCTAACGAAAACACAACAGCCTTCAATTAGGGGGTTTATCAAAAACTAAATTCTTAGAAGCTAATTATCTTCACACTTTGCTATATACCAACATTTATACTAAGTGTGGTTGCTCTAGCCTTAAAGCCCTGGAGAAATATAGTGTTTAGACGGACGGACAGACAGACAAACCATCCGTTTGGCAATATAGACTTATTTTCAATTTTTGAAGAAAGGGCATAAAAACTGCTGCAAATCTAGGTAGTTAGTTTTTGGGTAAAAAAGCAACATTTTTTCTTGTAGGGTTCCACAGAAAATGGTCTTCCTAAATTTTCAAATGAAATAAATTTCCCAAACCCGTATCGATTTTCAATGTTTATTTGATCAACATTTGTCATTTAATATGATTTACCAAACAAATCTTTATTGATTTCAGAAAATCATTTTTATTCAACTTTTTTGATAAGCATTCATGTTTACACCTTCGAGAACTTTTCAATCCATATAATTTTCGATTTTCTATTACTGTTTTCGAATAAAATAGTTATATTTCTTACTTTCTTAAAAATAAGTTCAATTTCTTTTCATTCTTCTTTTTTCAGTCTTGAAAGAAAAACCTAATAATCCAAATTTTCCATCGATATGCGTAATTCCTGAATATAAAATAGAGATTTTTCTATATACTTTGAAAAACTAGTGTTTTAAAGCAACAGACATTGCTATATGAAATGCAGAATGTCAAATTCGTTTGTGGAAGCATGACAAAGAACTAAGAATTGTAACTTTTAAGATTTGCATCCTTTGGTAGGAACTTAAATCGTAATTTAGTGTATGTACTCTATCGGGGAATCATCTGGCAGGCATCTAAATTTAACAAGCTTCTGTGAAATCGATCCTTAGCCGCGATGCGGCATAGTTGGACTGTTAAGGTCGCTGATTCGATTGCTCCGATTACAACACACAGACGAAAGCAAACACTAGGTCTTGTAAGTATGCTGACTGCACGGCTTAAACCTTCACTTTAACTTTAACATTAACTCGGTGTCGTCGTCCGTGTGTTTAAAATAAAACTAAAAATGTTCTTGTTGCTGCTATTTCATGGCTGAGCGGTTGCCAGCAATTCCTTAAGATTGTCACACTGACAAGCCCCGTGTATCGATCTCTGGGTACATGAGAGGAGTACGAGTACGAGGAGTACGTATATTTGTACATAGTTCAGCATAAAGCCAAGTCAACGCGTTCTACTTAAATCACAACAAGAGAACGCAGAGTGCTACAAACATAAAAAATAAAATAAATAAAATAAAATAAAAAGAACCCTAGCGAATCCAGCAAGCAAGTGTTCAAATTCCATTAAAGAACATTTACAAATTTGGCAAAGATCAGCAGCAACAGCAACAACAACAGCAACAACAAGAAGAGCAACAACAGGCAAAAAGTGCAAACGATGCTAAACAAAAAGCGGTTGTCTAGCGACACCTTCGATGGGGGCTAAAAGAACTGCAGCCAAACTAAAACCAAACCAATTGCCACAGAAAGACCTTGAGATCATGCCCAAGACAAACAATAACAAACAGCAGCAGCAACAGCAATGGGCAACAATGCCGCCCAGCAACAGCAACAACATCGAGTAAACAGCAACAAGGATGAGAAGAGACTTTTGTCTCCAACAGCGTTTTCCCTAACAACCAAGGTGATAAATAAAATTCTTTATATGCAATCTTTTAATGCAATTTACAATAAAATCAACATGGAGTTTAGTTGCGGCAGGCTGTCTACTGTCGACTGTCGGCTTCGGGGCAGCAGCAGCAACAGTAGAAGCAGCAGCAGCAGAATCGGCAGCAGCAGCTTCTTCCTTTTGGGTCTCTCACTCCGCTGACTGGCTAAATAACAAGGGGGCACAGCTTGATTTGACATTAGCACAATCCCACAGATCACCTTCCCAAAATGGATTTTGCTGCTGCCGCCGCCGTCGTCGTCGTCGTCCTCCACAGTTGGCATCATTGCTGGGCCTGAACTTTTGCGCAGGCCAACAACGGAAATGGTGGCCCAGACCGCGATGATCATTGCGACCAGGCAATAAATACACCATAGAAATGATGTACGGAAAATGATCGCGCGAGCTCTAGCTTCTCAACTCTAGCCATCCAACCAGCCATCGCAGCCAGCCATTCAGCCAGGGACTACTCCACACAACTCCTCAGCAGCCAGCCAGCCAGCAGCAGCAGCATCACAGCTCAACGGGGGTGCCTGGATGCCGGTTAAACGCTGCAGCACATTGGTAACACATTTTTTGTAAAATGCAACCGAAATCATTCGGAAATTATATCTATTTCTTATTTGACTAAAATCCGTTTTTAAAATAGGCATAATTCGATTCTAAATGTAAGCTATGTTCTAATTTCCGATTTCGATCATTACATGCGCTTTTGGAATTATTATCTATTCTTAATTCGAAAAATTAATGAAATATTCGATTAAAAAGTTTTGTTTTGAGACAATTGAATGCGATGTATTCAAAATGATCGTTAAATTAAAGAACGATTGTATTTTCTTTCATAAACATGGTTTCTGTTCCTAAAACGGAAACGATTGGGTGTGAAAAGCTAGTGGAACTGGGAACAGGCTTGAGTATTTGTTATTTCTATAATCTGTTTTCGAAAATTTGGAAAACTATATCGGCTGTCTGTGTACATTCGAAAGTAAGCAACCTAGTCCTCAGTTTTTAAACCAGAACAATCAAACTTGGGATTGACAAATTGTCGTAATACATCAAATTTGTTTATGCAAATATATAAATTTCAACTATTTTTCAAGTTTTAATCGACTTACAATATATATTCCCTATAATTTCACAACTCTTTACTCTACTTTCGGTATTTCAGTGCTCAAATAAACTAAAATCTGTTGAATTCGTTGGATTATAATTGAATTGCTTTAATATTTGATTTAATACCTCTTTTGGTTTCATCATTATAATGTATTATTCATCATAATAAATATTCAACTCTATTTGCAATATGCTGTAACCACTGTGCCCGCTTAGAATCTAGCAGCTGCCTAGATGCGGATGAGGCTAGAGGCTTGAGGCCGCTGCCGTCGCTGTAGATGCTGTCGCTGCTGCTGCTGCTCGTTTGGGCTAGCACTTTGCGTCTGGCAGCGGTGGCAACAGCAGCAGCAGCAACGACTGAGAGACTGCGGTTGCGGTTGGAGGCAGTCGCGGCATTATTAATGATAAATGTGGCTTGCACTCATGATAAATACAGAGAATCGTTGAAAGGTATAAATCAATAATAGAGAAGTTTGTTTGCAGTTAGGCGCAGGATGGAGCCGTGATTTTCCAGCCAAGGCAACTGGCAACTAGCAACTGGCAACTAGAAAACTGGCAACAGCCTGCAGACAATGAGTATGCCAAAACATAATTCAAGTTAAAGGTCTTCGTGTGGAAGCTGCCGTGCTCATCTGATTAGAGCCACTGAGCAGAAGAACAGGACGTGAGGGAAGCTCTGGTCCTTTTGCCACTCTGTTTATTGATTGACTAATTAATCGAGGCCAGACACTGCTGCCAATTACATCAAATTCGAACAGAGACATAACAGCGACACGATTATCAATAACAATTAGCCGACGCCTGCGACAAGCACTGGCCTCCAATGTGGCCTCCATCCGCGGTGTCGTCCAGTGGCCTGTCAAATTTATGTTGGCCTCTCGTCCGCTTACGTCTTTGGCTTACTCCTACTCCTGCACCGCCTCTGCCTCCTTCTGCGTCTTGCATTTGAATGCACGAGTTACGCATCCATCAAATGTCAATTGTTTGTCTTGGCGCTCCACCTTCTTGGCGTCAGCTTTCCATCCAACATCATCCAGCATCATCTCCAATGGCATCTCTACTGGCCCATTGCCATTGCCATTGGCCATTCGCATCAGCAGGCAAACGTCTCGAGCGCGCTTTGCCATTTCTCATAAATCATTCCAAGGCTCTGGCGAGCATTACGGCAGCCTCCTCTGCCGTCGACTTCGACGATGACGACGACAACGACGCGCCGTCTTGTGGCTGTCAGTAGAAGTAGAAGTAGAAGTAGAAGTAGAAGCAGGAGGCGAGGCCCACTGCAAACGCTTCTTTGATGCCCATCCATGGCATTGAACTTGTCTAGCGCTGAGTGTCAGCCGGTTTGTCCAACTCGTCTCCAGTTGCTATGGAAAGTATTTTAGATAGTGTCCAGGGGTGAAGTGGTTAAGATTTCTTTGCTTTTCTAATAGTTGACATATGCAAAGAAAGAAGCAAAATAATTAATATTAAATACTATAGATAATCCAATATATTTCTAAACATTTTTTCGCTTTCAATAAACATGTTCTGTGAAAACTTAGAACAATAGCGCAAAACTAAGGCTAGTTTTCATTAAATCAAAGTGAATTATAAAAGGATTTTGAAAATGTTTTTCTAAATCTATATTATATATTTTAGATATCCCTTGAATTGCTTCAGAAAGTATTTTAGATGTGAATACCTTTTGGAATCAGTTGAAATGTAAAAAGTTCTAACAGTTTCAAAAGTTATAGAAAATTTAATATCATTAATGTAGTGTTTATTTTTGTGGATACAAAATATTCAAAATATATTATAAAATTATCAGGTAATTTAAAACAAAAAAATTACATTGATTTCAGTGTTGCTTTTATAATTTTTTTATAGCAAATATTAAACACAACGCATGAATTTAAGTTTATAGAATCTATTGTCTCTTTTTTTAACAGGGTTCTTTCATTTCTGCTGTGTTGTGGCCAACAGGAGCTGCATGAGGGCTATTAATAGACTACATAGTCTGGACTTGTGTGTGTGTGGCAAGTATTTATGTATTTATAAGCCCATGCGCTGCAGGGTGGGTCACCTGTGGTTTAAGCACTGCCAACTTTGCACATTAGACCAAATGAAACGGACGGTACGCGTCCTTTTTCCGCATTGAATATTCCAACGGCATCAGCAGCCACCTAAAAGCGAGTCCAGTGCAAAACTTTGCATAACAAAACAGGTGCACTCGAGTGCTCCGGTAGCTCTTAGCCCCTTGCCCTTGTGGCCAACTCCTTCTTGGCCCCGTGCCCTGAACTGGCCGCCCACGCGAATCGCCAGACACACTCGGAACTCGCAAATCAGCTGAGTCATTGTGCACCGGAGTTTACTCCGTAATTCCCGACGCTTTAGGCTGGACTACTGACTTGGTACTCAACTTTCAGCTTTGTCCTTTGCTTTGGGCCATGTGATGTTAATGACCTAAAATAGAGATGTGAAAAGAATTTTTAATTTTCAAAATAAAAAATCGATATTTGTTAAGTTTTTCCAGAAGAAGATATCGGAATTGTTAAATCATCATCGGTGTTATCGATATTATTACAATATTGTAGAAAGATTTCAAAAGTTTTCAATGTTAAAATAATCAGGCCCATTCTCATTTCCGATATCGATCACAACATTCGGAATCGGCACTGTAAACTGTTCTGAATTCCGAATATCAATGAAAAACTCGCTTTAAAAAGTTCTGATTTTGAAACAGCTGAAGAAAGGTATTCAAACATATCTTTAAATCTCCTTTTTTCAGAAAAAGAATCTCAAAATCGAAAACATATCGATAACAACCTTAGAAATTTTGTCCAGCTCTAATCTAAAAGCATTTTGGTGACCATTTCTTTTCATAATTTTCTTTATAGGAACATTTATATCAGTTGGAAGCTGAAGTTCCAACCAAAGTTCGTTTCAGCTCACTTTCTTTTGGCCAAAGAATTGCGCTCGCTGCGACGACCCACATAAATCATTCACAATTAGACGCGGCAGCAGCAGCAACAGCAGCAATGGTAGCAGCAGCAGCAGTGGCAGTGGCAGCAGCAGCGGTCACGGCTCTAACACCTGACCGAGTTGCCGTCTGCAACTCCAATTGGACTCACTCAAAGTGGAGGGCCGCACTCGGGAAAACTCAACTCGAGTCGACTTGAATGGAAACGAATCGAATGAGTGCACTCGCCGAGTGTGTTTCAATGTTCGAAACGTTCCGCATGTGTAGCTGGTGCGAACATGTTCGAGTTTGATGTAACTTGTATCCGACAGATACAATATACAAAAGTATCTGCAATGAGTGGGCAAGCGTCGTTTCGGCTCGAACTCGCAACTTGTTCTGTTAGCTCTGAATCGTCGAGGCGTGCGGTACTGAAAGCCGGACAATACACAAAATACGTTCCAAAAAATAGCGAAAATTATAACCGGTTGTTTCGGGATCGTAGCGAAACGAAAACTACGGCGCGCGTACCACAACAACAATAACAGCAACAACAACAAGAATAATATAATAACAACAACAAAGATAGCTATCGAAATTGGGCAAAGCAGCAGCAGCAACAACAAAAGCCATTCAAGTGCCCCCAGACGCGTGTGTTGAGTGTTGTGTGTATATATCCGTATCCGTAAATGAAACCGTAAATGCAATCCATGAATTATTTTGTGATGATACGTTGTTGTGATCTATGTGATCTTTCATATGTGTGAGTGTGAATGTGTGTGTTTGTGTTTTTTGTGGCCAAAAATCGCATTAATTGAGCTGTAAGTGCTGATTTGTAATACAAATTTGCATCGCTTGCAACACGAGGCAAGCAGAGGAAGCGGCGAATGAAGAGTTACCTGGAAACAACACGCTGCTGGCCGCATAAACAAATCTGCCTGCGCGTCTTGGTTCACTGATTTAATGCCACAAACAGATTGCAGATTGTAGCTGTAACCACCGTCGCAGCAGCAGCACCACCACCCCCCTCCTAAACCCCCTTTCGCGTTGCAAGGCGCGCCCTCTTGTGTCTGTCCTGCTTGCAACATTGCAACCTGCTTGCTGGAAGCTTGTTTCTGCGGAAGAACAGCCGCCAGAGTTGGAGTCGAAGTCGGAGTTGGAGGCAGAGGCAGAGTCAGAGCGCCACAGCGCGCAAGGTGAGCTGAGGTGAGCTCAGCTGCGAGGGGAGCAGAGAAGACACTCTACTCACAGAGTCAGAGATCCGGCGCAAAAAAAAAGTAAAAAAAGAACAAGACGACGTCCAAACATTTTGCCATTCAGCAAAAGAATTTCTTTAAAACAACAACGCGCCAAGATTTACAACGCAGACCAAGCAAAAAGTGTAAAGCAAGCAAAGCAGCAGCAACAACAACAAAAACAACAACAAAAAAAGTAAAAAATATAAAAAATTAGCGCATACTGCAAGTGCATCTGTGTATGTGTGCGATTGTGTGTTGTGTTTGCAGGTGTGTGCATAGGTGTGTGTGTGTGTTTGCCAAGTGCAGACAAAAGTTGTTTAACTAACCAAAAGAAAAAGTTTGAAAAGTGTCAAGCTAAGCGACGCGGCCAATAACCTAACGACAACCACCGCCAACAACAACAACAGCAACAACCGCATTACTGCCAAGGCATGCAATGGCGACCCCGTGGACGGGCCAGCCTGCGGTTTAATTACCGTTATCCTTGCAACAGTGCAACCAGCAACAACAGCAACAACCAGCAACTAAACGGCACTCAAGTCTTGGATTACGTTTACGCCTCGTTTGAAAGGAAAAGGACAATCAACAGCAACAACAACAACCACAACGAACAGACATATTGAGACAGGTGAACATTCCAATTGGCATAAGCAACCTGCTAATTGGCACAACTACACAACACATTTAAACCAGGTGAGTTTCAAAGACTTGATTCCTGCATAACTGCTTAACTACAATTTAAACGCAATTTTGTAAAGCTATTTCATTTCAAAGTGCGTTTTATAAATGAACTATATCAAAAAAGTTTATATTATATTAAGGTTGAAAACTGAGAAAGTTATTAAACTAGTTCTGCTTATATTGTAAAGTTTGAAAATTGAAGAACTTAGTTCTAGGAAACTACTACTATCCATTCTTTTCACATTTTCTTAGAGATTCAACTTATACAACTTTGATACAACTTTGTTGTAATTAAGACGGGAATTCAGAAAGTACAGCAACTGTTTTTTGCTCATATTGTTAGATCTAAATCTAAAGATGACATTCCTTATGAACTAATTTTTTCATTGTTAAAAATTGAAGGAAAATGTTCTTAACAACATCATCTACCGTTTTTTTCATTCGCTGCTGGTAAATATAGCAAAGTTATTCAGTTTTAAACTATATTTTTGAACTATACTTTAATTTCTTGTGTATTTTAATAGTTGGATAACTGAGTTTATAATTCCACACCTAAAAGAATGTTGCTTAGTTATTTAACTTTCCTATAATAAAGCTGTAAGTTGAGGAAGTACTTAAAGTAATTTAGCTAATATACTTAGATTTTGTAGCCTATATTTAGCTTAAGTTGACCAAAATGTTATGCAAAACTGCTGTATTATAATAATGATTTGTAGTAAAGGAAGTATCTTAAATACCTTTATTCCAACTGCAAAAGTTCTGCAAAAAAAAACCTACTATTCATACATTCCTGCGTATCTTCGATTGAAATGACTCATCATTGTTAAACCTGCCTATAACTAATTTCCTTTGAATATAAATGTTTGTGTGCTTGTCTGCTTATCATGTTGTTGCCTGGAATAATGTACATTATAAAGTGTTTCTTCGTTCAAACTCTCTGCAGGATGCCAAAGCCAAAGAGAGAGAGATCAATCGGCTGTCAGAGGCAAAGAAGGGAGCCTCTTTAGTAACTAGGCGCTAAGTTGCCTCGCAACATTTGCGTACCACAATTCGTTGCACGCTCCCTATTATTGCTCACGGATCATGAATCTTCCCGATCACGGATCGATGCAATGCATTTAGCGTAACATTTTCGATTATACACAGCAATAAGCAGGCACTTCTTCTTTCTTTGGGCTTGTTAGACACAGCTACAGCTACAGACTCTTGGGATCCATGCCAGCTTTGGATCTTTTGTTCTATGCAGATGCTTTTGGGTCTGTTCTCTTCCCTTCTATCTGTCTGGATCTGTCGAGTCGGTATTACATTAAAGGCTGAAGCTTTTTTTTTTTTATTTTTTATTTTTTTTGTTCGAACGTGGCATTTCAAAGCCAATTCCAGGGAAGTCCACTTCAAAAACGAATGAGACGAGAACCTATCGACTCGACTTGTACTCTCTTGTCCATATGTGTGCACTTGGACAATCGACTGACAGAAGGCAATGCAGACTGCTCCCAAAAGGGCAAACGCAGACAACTTGGCTGCGTTTCTCTCTCAGTATGTCTGTCTAACTGTCTGTTTTGTATCTCTCAATTCCATTAGATAGAAATGCGGCTTGTCGTCATCTGAAAAGTGAATTGATGCTGAAAAATGATGGCAATGACAAAGTGATTACTGCAGCCGCTTAGAAAGTGGAGAAAGAAAATGTATTTGAAAACTACGCACAAGAAGCAATCAAAGCTCAAGTTGAAAAATAACAAGTTTCAATTCTAAATTTCTGAATTTCTGTATTCTCAATTGAAGCGTTAACATGGTCAAATGTTTCTGAATAGTTTGTTGTTGGGGCGAAAAAGTGAAATGCGCTACAGACAAAAGCAGGCGTATCATTAATCATTTAGTTGTTATTTTTACAACGCATCGAAAGTATATATATATATGTTTTATATATATATCTATAAGTAGTTACCTACTTATATAAATTGACTTGAGTCTTTTTTTTGGGGATTCTGGCTGCTGATTCTGAAAGGCGCACGTTCTTGATTTGAATCTCACTCTACCTTCAGTATTTGGCTTTTGTAAATTGCTCATCGTCATGCTTTTATGATTTGGTATTTTTTCTGTGTTGGTATTTTCTTGTTGTTGTTTCTGTTTGTTTTATTTTTGTTATTTTCGTTTTTTTTTTTTTTTTTTTACCAAATTCGATGCGCCCAACTTGATAAGCACCAGCGCGTTCTTCTCTGCAGCATTGCTGAGTTATTGTTATACCTTTTTGTGCATGTGTATGTGTGTAGGTGTGCCCAAAAAGCCCAGCCCTCAACCCAGTCCCAATTTTAGTCCCAGTCCCAGTTTCAGTCCCAGTTCCAGATACAGCTCCCAGCTCCAGCTCCAGCTCCAGCCTCGAAGAAAGCTCCAACGACAGGCAGCTAAACTTTTTTGAGTGCCTGCGCGATATCAAAATGTAAAATGTCTCGCATAAGAAAATGTTGTGGAAAAAATATTAAACTTTAAGCTTGACAGTTATTAAATACTCTTTAGAATGGTATATTTCAAAATATGTGTGTTGATCTTCTTCACGAATATATTCAAATTTCTACTATCATTATAATTTAGTTAATATTAATCTTCTATATCTTCTTCCTGCTCTCTCTCCTATAACAGTTAATCAGTTTCCTTTATCATATTATATAGTATTATCTCTTAATTTCAATCCGTTATCACATTTTCATCCCTGTCTGTGAAGGGATATATTATAACATTACATCTCAGTCTTAATTCCTTAAAACCTTTCCTTATTTTGAAGTTTTTCCTCCATGGCTTTTCCCAGCAAGATGTTTATTCTAGTTTTACTTCTTAGTTGTAATTAATTACATTTAAATTTCCGCCTTTCTTAAGTTGGCTCTTTTAATATTATTGTCTTATATCTCAGTTTAAATCTCCAACTTATATATTATCGTATTCTTTCTTCAGTTTGCAATACCTTTACATATTTTCCTCCCTTACAGCTTTTCCTGTATACCCACTTTCCTAAAAGAGTATTAAAATCAACCTGCACACGCAAAAGTTGTAGACATCATTGCTGCACATCAAAAATTTTATTTTAGTTACATCAAATTGAAGAGCAGTTCCTCTTTCCTTTTGCTTTCTTCTCTCTCCCCTCGCCTCTATTCGTTTTATGTGCCGCAACAAAATACAATAATTTCAGTTTGTGTACAGTTTATTATATAATTTTTGTCCCTTTTTGACTTTTATCTTACGTTTATTATGCCCCATGGAATATTTGTGGATATTCAGGGGCTGATGCTGCTGCTGCTTCTTCTTCTTCTGCTGCTGCTGCTGCTTGCAGGTCAATGGCTCTTACCACCAAAAGAAATGGCAAAGTCAAGACAGCTCCTTCGCCCCTTCTGCCCCACAGTCAACTCCTGCCTAGAGTTGTAATAACTTTGGCACAACTTTTGTTGTACATTTTGTTAGCCTTAGTCGACCAGCCTTCCCTTCTACCCATCTCTTCAGCTCCTGCTAAAGTGCTAAAATACTTTGACGCATTCTTTGCACTTCTTTCCTGAAGCAGCTGTCCAAATGCCAAACTGCGAATACACCTACCAACCACCCACACATCCACACAAAGATCCACACACCCCCTTGGGCAACCCTGCGGAATGAAGGAAAACAAAAAAAAAAACCTTGACTTGTAATAATCATAATCGTAAATTTGCAAAAAGCTGGCCGAGCTGCGTCCTTACAAACGCATAGAGAGTGGGGCAAGGTCCTTTGGGGCCATTTAGCATTTTGCGCAAAGCATTTTGGAGTGAAGCTGAGTACGATGTCTCTGCTGGCTCTCTTCATCTATCTGCCAGTGGGCGTGGCCTGTGGGCGTGCTATGTTTGTAGGCGTCGTCATCATTATTAGGAGCCTGCTTCTTCTTCTTCGTCTTTGTCCTTTGCGGCTGAACAAGTGCGTAGAGGTCCACGCCCCTGCGGCTCTTTAAAAAAGACTTAGAGCACGCTATTTACAATTTTTGTTGTTTTATATTTCGTTCAGAAATGATTAAAGTTTTTCATAAATGTAGCAAAAAAGTTTTTAAAATTAACAAATAGTTTTTCTTTAACTATATATTGATTTATTTTACATTTTAAGATTTAATTTTTCAATTTGTAAAGTTAAGCGTTTTGCCTAGTTTGTCATAAGTTTCCTGATTGATTCAGCAGCTTTAATTTTAATGCCCTTGTAAACATATTTCTTAGGAATTTATCCCTAGTGGCATGGGTAACAAGTACTCCACTTGCTGCTCCTTGTCGAGCAAACCATGCCATGCCTAAAAAGGCATTTAAAAACTTTTCTAAACTTCATTTGGAAGTTTTATTACCAGCGCCAGCGCCAAGAAATAAAATAATAATAAAAAAAAAAGAAAGCAGAAAGAAGAAAAAAAGGACGAGCTGCTTCGCATAGCATTTTTGCACTGAAATTTGCTCTATTAAAATTCCAAGGCGCCGTTATGGCATCGCCTCCATTCTCTGGATGCCAACGTGCCCAAGCCCCCTAACCCCTAAGCCTGCAAATCGCTTCCACATGCAGCAGATGCCACACAATCAACGCGCAAGCAAACAGGAGCAGCAGAAGGAACAGGAGGAGCCGAAAGAGCCAACCCATCATGCAGGTTGTCTGCCTGACTGCAAGTTTCTACTCCTTCTTTGTGTTCCTTATAGCGTTATCCTGGCTGTGCGGCTTAGCAGTTATGTTCTGAGCACAGCTGCAGCAGCAGCAGCGACTTCCTCGGGATTCGTCGTCGTCGTCGTTGTCTCTGGATAAGTCTTAGTTATGTGGGGAACTGGCATTTATCTTGCGATAATAGCTAGTTGTGCGTTGCGAGCAGTGGCGTCTGTTAAAGGGGTTGACTTAAACAAAGTACTTGCAATGAATACAGTGTTTGTTTATAGGAACCTAACCTAATTGGAATTGTCCTTTAAAATGCTTTGAATGTTTTAAAATTATTATGATGAATTCTAATTTGTATGCATTTTAAAGTTTAGTCTATGTTTTCTCCTGTTATCGAAGCATTCCTCTTTGCGAGCAACTACTGTACTATTAGCTGTTTTTGATACTTACTTTAATCTAAAATCAATTTCATGCTATTTATCATATTTAACAATCTATATTCAATCAGTGATCCCCTCCCAACCTCTTTTTTGAGCACAAAGTTAGCTTGAGATGGGATATTAGAAATAGTATATCTCTCAAATAGTACACCTTTAGATTCTAATACCTATTATAATTTACAATCAAAGGCATATCATTTGTCATAGTTAACATTCTATATCCAATCACAGTTCCCCTCCCCCCTTAAGGACATTGGCATATATGCAATAGAATACATTTTTCTAACATATACTTTTCATTAATGTCTTTCATATCTTATATTTATTATAAATATCAAAGTCGTACCATTTGTCATATTTAAAATTCTATATGCAATCAGTGAGCCCCTCCCACACCATTTCTAAAGCAAAGACTTGGTTTGGGAGTGAAAAATGGAATATAAGAAAAAGTATATCTTTTTTTATGCCTAGATTCTAATACTGATTATAATATAGAATCAAACTCATACCATTTGTCATAGTTAACATTCTATATCCTATCATAGTTCCCCTTCCCTCCGAAGGACATTGGAATATATGCAATATTATACCTTTTTCTTACATATACTTCTTTTTAATGTCTTTCATATCTAATATTTATTATAATATAGAATCAAAGTCGTACCATTTGTCATAGTTAACATTCTATATCCAATCAATGCACCCCCTTTGAGGAGCACCTGGCCATATGGACGCATATGCTGCCTGCTCAGGCGCACATTTTACATTTTCCTGGCATAATATGCATTCACAGACAGATATATATATATGTTATATATACAATGTAGTCTGTTTGAGTTGGGTTTAGCTTCAAAATATTTCTTGCTACAATGCAAGTTGCTCAGAATCTACTTATTTGGTGGGACTCCGGTGCGCGTGCAGCTGTTTCAGCTAAAATGTTTATCTACATAACTGTAAGCATACAGACAGACAGACAGACAGACATACTACCAACAAAAACAACAACTAAAATATATCTGCTTTAAGTACAAATAGTGTGCAAAAGACTCCTCCCTCGCTTTTCTTTGGCATACTAGTTTTGAGGTTTTGCTCTTGGTTTGGCAACACACGCACCATTTTCTATTGTTAAACTTTAATGCCTTTGGGGGGGCGTGGCGTTGCAAATTTTCATGAAAATTGTCCTTTGCGGCAGCTAGAGAAAAGTTTTTCTCTTTTTTCTCTCGCTCTCTCTTTTAGTTTTATTTAGTTTGTCGCTCAGACGAAAGCGTTATTTTATTGAATTTTTTTTTATATTTCGTATACTTTTTTTTTTCCTGCTGCTCTGCCAAAATTGTTGGTACAAAGTTTTTCATTTCATTTTCCATTCTTGTCCATTTGACTGCCTTGCCTGCCTGCCTGCCTTTTTCACACTGCTCATTTACTTTGTTGCTGTGCCACACAGTGTGGCAGTGGCAGTGGCAGTGGCAAGTTTTTAAGAACTTGCTAGTTTTGTTGGTTTTGCGTAGATTTCCTACCCTCTTTGTTTTTTTTTTTTTTGTGTATTTTACTTTTTCTCCTCTTGCTTTCCTTTCTTTTATATCTTTGCACTTTTTTGTTGCATTAGGTGGCCGTTGAGGCGTAAAGTTCAATGGCGGGTTAAATGGACTTAATACAGGAACTTTTTAGAAGTTTTCTTCTTTTTATTTCGTTATTGTTGCCACTGCTAAACTTTTGGCGTTGATCGTTCTCATCTCATCCCTGTACAGAGAGCCCTACTCTTGGCTGCAACAAAGTGAAAGTTTTTGTTCAACAGCTTAAAAGGAGATTGTTAGCTTTTTTTTCTTTCTGTTCTTTTCTTTTCTTCTCGTTTTTTTCTCTAACAGGATAACAGGTTGAAATGTGTTGTGCTACGTGATGGCTGGCATATGTGTGTACTAGTTTGAGATGAGTATAGATTGTGTGGGCTATAAAGTTATTTTTTGGGGCATGCTGCTACTGCATAGCAAAGTTGTAGTTAAAGATTTGTAAAAACTATTTTTTGGCTGCTCAATGTTTGGCAGATAACCATAAAATGGAAAGTGTGGGTAAATATTTCTATTAAATTTATGGCTTTTAAGTTGCCCAAGCAAAGTTTTTTGCAATAGGACAAAGTTTTTTTCTTATTGGGAAACTAGTTTTAGAAGATTGAAACTAGTGACTAGGTTCAAATAAAAGATACAATTTAATCTACTCACCTTCTAAATATTGAATTTGATGAATTTTAATAATTGCCTTAACAGCAGGTCTTTTTCCACCTGCATTTTTTTGCAAATATTCCAAATATTTGTAATGCATTTGCAATTTTCACAATTTTGGCAATTTTTGCAACCACCTTAGCAACAAATTCGCTCAACCTTTTCACATTTTGCAAGTCATTCAACAAACAACAACAATGAAAAAGGTGCAAAACGCTTCAGCGCGTGTCTAAAAATTAGTTTCCCTCACGACAGGACCCTTCTCCCCCTCCCCACCTTTTGCACTCTTTCCGCGTCCAACGTATTCACTTACAAAACTTGGCCCAACTTCAGCGAAAGAAATTTGTAGCCAGTTATGCAAAAAAGGCCAACAACAAAGCCGTCAACAAACAATAAAAAAAAAGTAAATATAAAAAAAAATGTAGCAAAGTGCGGCCCGTGTCAACTTTTTATGCTTTTTGCCCAAAGGACATGCCAGCTATTTTTTGTGTATGCGCCTGCCAAAAGGAGTAGGGAGTGAAGCATCGGGAGGGAAGAGTTGGAGTAAGGGTAAAGGATTGGGGTGTGGGTAAGGGTGAATCGAGGCGACAAGTTGTTAAGTAAGCAGCAACAACTCAAATAAAACGACGTCGAGGGGTGTCTTTTGGGCGTGTAGACGCCCCAAATATATATTTTTTGGGATAGTTTGTGGAGCGTAAAAGGTTTGTGTGAGAACCAAGAAAGAAAAAAAATATGACAAAAACAAATACCCACAAGCAAAAAAGGGGAGCTGAGGGAAAAGAGAGAGGTGTGAAAAAGGTAACCATACCGGACAAAAGACCAAAGCTTATTTGCAGCTCTTTTCCGCTGAGATTTTACTTGTTATACTCTTTGTGTAGGGTATTATAATTTTCATAGAGAATGTGTAATGCATTGAATCAGGAATCGTTTTGAAGCTAAGTTAATGAAATTCAACACAGATATCGGTTCTATAGCTTTCAGCTTGATAAAATTTAATGAAAATCGAGTGACTATATCAAATAGTTGACATAGGAATCGTTTTTTTGTTCATTAGAATCTTAGCTAGGGTATCAAATCTTCGGCACAGCTCCTCGCTTATTTCGCTTTTTTATGACAATGCAAACAGATCCCGAACTAAAAGTGAGAAAAGCAAGCGCCGTAGTTTGCAATCGTTTCTCGGTTTGAGAATGGCCAGAAGAAACAGCGGAATGTCTTTCTTATACATTATATATGCATATTAAAATTTGCTTATGCCAAGAGTGGAAATGAAACCTGGAACAAGCTGGTGAAGCTGCTCTTGCTCTTGCTCTTGGTCTTGCTCCGGCTATGACTCTAGCTCTGGTCGTGGCTCTGGGGACTCGGTGTGTCTACCTGCAGTTTGTCTTAGGCGGCTTTTGTTTGGTTTCCGCTTCACACTTCACTTGAGCAAAGAGGAGTAGTGGAAGGGGTACAGAGAGGGGTAACTGATGCGGTTTGTGTGACATGCGGGCGACGGCGACGCGACATTCGCTGGCAGGTGAGTGGCAGAGGCGGCATGGCAGGGACAGAGCCAGTGGCAGGGGGGCAGAGGCGTGGCAAGCACAGAAGTCATACAACAGACGCAACTGCAACAACAACACAATGCCACAAAAACAACAGACAACAACAACAAAAGGAAGACTTCCAACTTGTCATACAAAACGGCTGGCGACAATCAATGGAATTTATATGCCCAGCCCCGAGATGCAGAGACCAAAACTGAACCTGAATCCGAGAACCCCTCTCTGCAAGTGTATGTATGTGTGTGTGTGTGTTGTATCTGTGTGTATATGTACTTAAACATTTTTAACGCCATTTGATGCCTTTTCACACATCGAGGAAGCGAAAAACAAACAGCCAAACTCAAGAAACACTTAGTCAGGCGAACCCTCCTACAGACTACTCCTTCATTTTGTCGTGGTGTGTGTGATGTGTGTGTGTGTGTGCGTATCCTTGAGTTCATTCCGGCACACACATTTGATCCTTGGCAGAGCAAGTCGCTTAATGCTTTCTGTGGTTTTGTGTTTACACTAAACGGAATAGCAAACCCAAACCGAAAACCAAACTCAAAACCATTTCCAAACCCAAGACATCATAGCCCTTGCCCCTTTCCCCTCCCGCGCTGTATTGAATTTCACGCATCATTTGCCAAAGGCTGGCTTTGCTACTCGGACTTGGATTGGAAGTTGGTCCTGCGTTGCGCCATGTCCCATGTCCTTTGGCGTGGCTGTAACTTTGCGACTTTGCGGCTTATGCGTTGTGCCCCAAAAATTGTTGTTTAAAATAAAATTAAAACAAATAGACACCACACACGTCTCACTGAGTGGAGTAAGGTGGCATGTGGCATGGGGAAAGCGGAAAGGGGAAAGGGGGAGGGTGAGGGGGCCTTTGGGCTGTGGTTAGGTGTTGCAATTTGGCATTTAATTTCAGACAGGTGCCGGGCTGTGAAAGGTAGACGAGTTAGGAAATGTAATACGTTTTGCATATTTGAAAATTGGATTTTGGGCTTGGGTTATCTTGTGGCTTGCCAAAATGAACTGGCAAAGCTGCAGATATTTTCAAATTACTAAAAGGGTGAAAGGGGCCTTAAACTAAATAAGTTCTTAACTTTAAACATGACATGCTGAATAATAAGTTAACAAAAGAATGCAGCAAGGAAATTTAGCTCAAAATTAAAAGAGAACTCTAGTTCTCATGAGTTCTAAGATCGAACCTTTTATAGATTTACTATACCTCTACTATTCATTTTAAGTACAGTCTATACTCTATCTATACAAATTGAGTTCAGAGTCTATATAAATACATTTTTGCCCTTTTTATTAGTTGTTGTTAAATTGCGTTGATTTCTGTTCGCAATGCTTTAAAACCCCAAAAACCGCAAACAGACATTTCGTAATTAACGCTCAGAGACACACATACACATACATATATAACTTTACAAACATTGTACAGATTAATATACTTTTGTGTATACATTCTATATATCCATCCATATGTTGTAGTTGTTGTTGTTTTGTTCATTTGTTTGTTTTTTTGTCTACTAAAATGTGCGCTCCCGAATGCTGATTAATGTCGATTGAGGTCCAAATGTGTGCACGTTAGCATTAAAATTTTTTCAACTTTTATTAGACCAATTAAATTGCGGTTGAACAAAAATAGTACACAAATAAAATCAAAACTTTTTTGTGTTGTTGTTGTTGTTGTTGCTGTTGTTGCTGTTGTTGCTGTTGTTGCTGTGAATGTATGTTTGCCATTTAATGTGCAGCAATTTTCACTCAACAATGGGACAACAATTCAGAGCCATGTAAGTGAGGAACTATTAAGAAATGAAGATATTTTTTGGGGGGGACGATTATATGGTTGGGAACAAGAGCAGTGAGCAGGGGTTGGAGTAGGGAGGGGGTAGGCAGGGGAACTGTGCTCAACTAATTAGCCATCATCATCAGCGGCGGCGGCTCTACACATTTTCCATCAGACACAAACAGTTAACTGCAGTCTGGCTGGGGTTCTGGCCAGGTCTGGTCTGGTCTGGATTCGGGTCTGGTCTAACCGCAGGTACATGAGGGCTTAAACAGAGGCGGGGGAGTTGGAGTAGAGTGTTAGTAACTAAATTAGCGGCTGGCCACAGCAACAAATGCTCAATTCGTGAAGAGTTTTGTTACGTTTTCAGTTTGTATTTTTTTTTTCGGCTATCTCGGATTTGTTGTGGTTGCTGCTTCCTTCTGCCTTTTTTTTCGGTCTCAAATGCAACCACAAATTATTGAGAGTGTGTGTGTTTTAGTTGTTGTAGCTGCTTTTTGGTAGCTCTTCTTCGTTTTTTGGGTTACATTGTTGTTATTGTTCCATTCCCATTGTCTGTGTTTCTGTTTTTGTTTCGGCCGCTTAATTTCCAGTTGCATTCTTGTTGGCTAATACAGACATCTTTCGGTTTTCTCAGTTGGACAGGCGCACTTTTAGATAAAAGGTTTTTCATGTTGTCTCAATTTCAAAAAACAAAAAAACAAAAAAAATACAGAATTCATTCTCATAGGCAGGGTGCAAAAAGCATCAGAAGAAAGACAACGGTAGTCGTTAGACTTGAACTTCTCTTTTCTTTCTTTTTCTCTTTCGCTCAACGCTCAGCTCTCGTCACTCGTGAAAAACTTTTAGTGGAAAACCGTTGGACAGCAAATTATGCATGCATTTGTTTGGTCAGGGAAGTTGGGAATGGAAAGGGGCTGGGGCAGCACTCTTAAAAGCCCACAGTTTATTAATGTTTGTCCAAAATTTAAGTGTCTTCTACTGGCATTTGCCCTCGTCCCGAATGCTGCTGCTGCTGTTGGCCACTTCTTCAACTCTCTTCACGTCTTCTCGCCAACTGCGGCTCGGCTGCCTTTTTATGTGATTTAAGTTGGCTAAAATGATTTGGTCTGTCATTAATTTAACCAACGTCAAAAGCGAGTTATTAGCGTGCGGGTCTCCCAAACACGTTTCTACTGTCAGCTGGCTGTTGTTGTTTTTGTTGTTGATGTTGCTAATGGGGGGAACGGATTGGGGAAGAAGTCGCGACAGAATCGCTGCAGGCCTTTTGCCGCCTTATTGCGCTATCTGCTGTCTACTGAAGAAGCTCTTAAACGTGACAGCGACAGCGACAGCATCGTCGTCGTCTGCTGAAATGACAACAAATTAGACAGTTAATGTTAACAATCTTTTATGATATTTACATTTGGAAAATTGTTTATGTTGATTCATCATATATCAGTCGACAGGTATGTGAAATTTTTCCAAAGAATTTTCGAAAGCTGCTGCTAAGC
Organism: Hirtodrosophila cameraria; assembly: GCA_949708635.1. Lineage (NCBI taxonomy): Eukaryota > Metazoa > Arthropoda > Insecta > Diptera > Drosophilidae > Hirtodrosophila > Hirtodrosophila cameraria. The sequence goes on along the minus strand of OX453091.1, from coordinate 7,674,211 downwards.
TGCATTAAAAGCATTTAAGTCAATTTTCACAGACTTTTCTAAGCCAAGGCGTTTCTAAATGGGGCTTACAATCTATCATGTTGGGGAGATTATTATTTGCGAGACTGTATTAAGTGTGACTTATCTAAAAATAGATAATGAAAAAGTAAGATTTATCGATAGTATTTCAATTTAACTAATATCAAGTTTTTCCACTATTTACTATCTTTTTCATTTCAATCAATGGTATGGAATTAAAGATAGTTGAAACTTTGTTTATAGAAAAACTATCTTTTCAGCTCTTCTATAACTGTAACAAATTGTATCTATATAAACTTAAATTCGAAATTGTAACAATAGATTTAAGTACCAATACTTGTAAGCCAGCATTATCAGAGTAAAGCCGAATAGCTGTCATTGCCATTATTTGGTTTACTTTGCAATTCGCGTCGTTATCTAACGTATATTTTGTTGCTTTTTTTATTTTGGCCATTTTAAAGTAGAGCATCGAGCCGGGCCCATCAATCATTTTAGCCCGGAAAAAAGTGTCCAATGCGCTTAGCCTCAGCCGCTCAGCTGTCGACTCGAATGCGTATCTGGCATATCATATGATATGGCTGCCTGGCACACGCCCTCCACCGCCCCCCCACAACATGTCAACAATACAAATGATGGGCGCAATAGCGGAAAAGAGGCGTGGCAGGGGGAGGGCAAACAACAGCAGCTAGCTGTAATAGAGATAAATTCGCGTCATTTTTTGTTTCGCTATTGTGATAAAAAAAAAGAGAGAGAGACGTGCGAACAGCCGCAAGTAAACTGGGGCATCTGGAATTGAAGTTGAGTATGGATGCCATGGATACCTCCAGGCAGGCTTTCTGTGCTCAATCAGCGCCCCACATTGTCATTTGGCGACTACTTTAATGAGGGGCGACCAGGTGGGCAAACAGCTGCTGCTGGGCAATAGCTGGGCCTGAGCCTGGAGCTATTCCTGGAGTGGCTGTAAGTCGCTGGCATCAGCGTGCTTGCGTTGGCCATGACCATAAAGCTCCACCCACTCCCAATGCCGCCCCGTTACGTGCGATTATAATCATCAATTTTCAGCCGACTGAGTGAGTGATGATTGTGGCAGTGAACGGCACGGAAAACCAACTCTCAATTGTGGGTGGCAACCATGAATGAGGGGGGCAACAACATTGTAGATAACAGATAACAGACAAAAAACTCCAAAGCCAACTTCGACTCTCTCTCTCCTATCTTCCAACTTCCAACTTCCAACTCCGAATTGCGACTCCTTGGTGCGGCCCGAAAGCGTTAAAACGAACTCAAGTGGAAAACAATCTAATTTGCTAAAATTCCTTCCGCTTAAGCTCAGCTCCTGTCCCAGCATATTGCACTCCTCTTTTGCCGCCCCCTCTTCTATCTCTTAAGATATTTGTACCGTTGTCTTCACTTGTATTGCCTGCCGTTTTTCCTTCAACTCAATTAAAGTTGATGGCAATTTTCCTCATCGTCGTCATCATCAACAACATTGTTGTTGTTGTCGTCGTCGTCGTTGTCGTTGTCGTTCTTGTTGACGTTTTCTTAGCCAATATTGTTGACTGCTTTTGGTTTATTTAGTTGGCTTCTGCTTGTTTTACGAGCTTAAAAGGCATTGCTTACAACTAGAACCGAGTAAATATATTGAAATTTATTTGCTTATAATTTAATTGAAGTAAGTCAAGTGAAATATGTTTAGGAGCTTTAAATGACTTTGCATTTAATAGATTGGCTTGTGCCTGTTAATTTTTAAAGAGTTGTGTCAGTAAATATTGTACTTTGATCTGAGATGGTCAGAAGTATCGAAAGCATCGATAGTATCGAAAGTATTTTAAGCTTTAGGAATAAGAAATTTAAAAGTAAACATTATTAGGCCTGTTCCGCATTCAGTATGTTTTTGAAAAGTTAAGACGAATGAATTCCGAACGATTAACGATTTACTGTTCTAGTTTCCGATTGGAATGGGTTCGAGTTCGCGTTTCGAGTTCGAACCCGAGTTTTAGTAGTAAAAAGTCTATTAAGTTCACCCAATAGGCATTGCTGAATCGAGAACACGTTTTCGCTTCTGTTTTACTGTCAGTTTTCCAAATTAATATTCTAAATCTAATGTATAAATTTAATATAATGAATAAATTGATTAATTCTTTTCCAAATATAATGAAGACTATAAGAAAATTGAGTTTAAGAATTTGCTTGTGTAATTTGGCAATTAGTTTTCAATCCGCAGGCATAAAAGTTAAACTTGAGAACAGCAATCAATTTCGTTTCCGCAAATTTCGAACAGAATACGAATTCGGAGCTGGCCTATATGTTCATTTAAGCAATTAAGTCTTGTGTTGAACTCTTTATTTTCTATAGACATCTTTTTCTATTTCTACAAAGACTTCAATTCATTTAAGAACTATATATATAATTCCAAATTTGACATAATTATACGCGACTTCACAGCCCTTCTTAAGTACCTACTTATTCTCTTCATATCTTTTCGAAAACTGTTTTATGACTTGATAAGAGTTGTGCATATTATATCACAATATATCTTTTTCATTGGCTTACAGACGCTTTGCCAATTTCTTTATAAGTTAGCTTGCCATGGGTTGACCTTTTCCTCATTTTGCTGAGTCCCAGCAAAAAATCGAAAAAAAAAGAAAAACAGGACATGCGTTAATCTATTGTTTTGGCAGTCAAGCAGGCAACTGTACCCCGCTGTTCACTGCTCTCTGCTGGTATTATCACTTTTTGCCTGACAAAACAAAAAATATAAGAATACATATGTGTATATAATACATATGTATGTGTCTGATATATACTCGTATTTTGCCATTTGGCCATTAATGTCATGTGAAAATGTTTTGCTTGCGATTGGAAATTGTTTGTCTTTGTTTTTGTTCTCTGGCTTTGGCTTTAGCTTTGTCCTGCCCAGCTTGACATTCTGTTGTTATCCTTGTTGACCGCTGGCCAGTTCTCTGCCTCTTCTTCTGTTCTGGTCTCTGGTTTATGACTTCACGGCCCCGTTGATATATGGGGCATTTGCATGTGCTATAAATTATTGCTAGCCCAGCCTTGGAGCGCTTGGCTTTTCCTCATTTAATATTCATAAATTTTAGAGTTGACCTTCCAAAAACAAAAAAAAAAAAGGAGAAAAACAAGAAAACAAAAACAAATGTGTAGAAATAAGGCAGACTAATTTCGACTGCCGGATTGTCATTTGTTTTAGACGCACCCACCCACTTTTGCAACCTGCTCTAATCCACATAATCCCACCATTGTCCCCCTTTTCTTTTCCACCACCCTTCCTTTCGCCTGCTAATTGTTTTATGTGCCAAGATTTGTGTCTCCTGTCGTGTTGGCTTTTTCTCTATGCCGCCTCAGCCGCCCTAAACATGTTTTTTTGCCTGCCACGCCCACAACTCACATGGAAGTTATTGTTTTATGCAGCTTAAGAGGGGAGGCGTAGGGGGGGTTGGGTGGTAGGTTGCCTTGTTTTCACTTGCTTTTCGATTAGACTTGCGTCGCAGTCGCCTCTGCTAACAACATGGAATTAATTCGCTTTTATGTTTCCTGTTCCAATAGTATTTATGTATCTGTAGCTGTAGCTGTAGCTGTATCTGTATCTGTAGCTCGTATATGTGTATCTCATGGATACGCAAGCCCTGGCTGCTGCTGCTGATGCTGCTGCTTACGCCTACATATTGATTTTCGTATTTATTTTGCCTGGCTTTCATTACTTTTTCGCTGATGACTTCTATTGGCCCTGGTTCTGGCCCTGGCCCTGGACCTGGTCCCTCAATCGAATCCGGAACCCGGGATCCGCGACTTTGCCTGCAGCGCTGCCTTTGTGCGTGCCCTTTATCTCTAACTCTCTTTCCACCTTTCTCTCTGTTCTCTTCCTCGCTCTTTAATTCTATTTCTGGCCTGGCATTGTTCAAGAAAAATGATTGCAAGCCAAGTGCCTGGGCAAAAGGTGAGCAGCACCTGGAGCAGCTTCAATTCCAGCTCCAGCTCCAACCTCAACAACAGCTCTTCTTGCCTGTGTGCCTGCCTGGCTTTTGTGCTCTCCGCGTGTGTGGCCCGCGGTTGCCTGGCAAATCTATCAACTGCTTCTACCATACACCGCTTCTCCCGCTGGCATCCTTTCTAGTTGGATTCTTTATTATTGAGTTTGTTCGCCAACAAATTGCATTAGACACTTGGCGCAGAGACTCTGGGCAAAAGCACTAGCTGCTTTAAGAAGCGCTAACTTCATCCTCAGCTTCTGCTTTAGCAGCTGCAACTTGAAATTAGATTTTATATAAAAATATGAAATATATCATAAATATACATGGCATGTTCATAATGTCGCCCAAAAATATTTCAAGTGGTTATGCTTGTTGAAAGACATTTCGAAACTTGCAGGAAAGTTAGCTACGGGCTGCTGAAGATCTAATGTCCTAGCTCTTTTATCAGCTATTTGTTCCGATTTTATTTTTCAATCAGAATCTTTTTCAATCTTGAATTCCCGCTGTTTGTCTTTTGAAAATTATGTTTTGTATAGTTTTCATTCCACTGACTGAAAGGAAAACATTTACTCTTTCGTAATTTAGAACAACCAACAATTTCAATTAATTACGATTTGATTGGATTCGGAAATGAGAACAGGTTTATAAAGATTGATCAAGATAATAGAAAGACTCGGACTCGGCTCAACGTCCTGATTAAGGGTTCAGAAACGCATCTTGCATAATAAAATCCAAACACCCTCTACAAGAGTATAAGAAAATGTTCCTTTTTGGATTCATTTTTTATGGCTGTGGCTCAACAAGTGTAGAGAGATTTATTGTGTGGGTGTGTGTGTGTGTGTGTGCAACTGTCAGTCCTTGGGCATCCTTTTTCACTCATCAAAGGCGCGAAGAACAAAGCAAAAGAGCAGCGATGCGTTTGTAACTCGATCGCCCACATTTTCAACTCCAACTCCAAGTTCAATTCAAAACTCCTCCTCAATCCTCAATGCCTCTTGAAACGCTTGCTGTTGAGCAGTTGAGCTGTGTGTGAAGCTGAAGCATTAATGTCTTATTGACAGCTAAGGATTAGAATGAAGCCAAGTATCTGGCTGCCTGTCTGGCTGCCCCTGCTAACTGCTCCCGCTCCACTGCACTTTGTGTGTTTGAAAAGGGATTATAAAGCGATTTGTTTGTCGAAAATTATGAATCTGGGAACAGCAGTCAGGCATCTCAGGCTCAGACTCAACTCAACTCAAGCAGCTCTCCCACACGCTGTGTGTGGTGTGTTGTATGTTGTGTCAGTCATCGTCATTGTCATCGTCAGAGGGAACCATCTCTCGTAAAGTTGCTCAAATTGTTTGAAATGCCTGCTTTACGTGGCTATTTTATGTGCATCTGATCAATTTCAACTTAAGCTCTGAAGCTTAAGGAAATTGCTTTACACTTACAATTGAGCTAGTTACGAGCTGCCAAGTAATGGGGCTCTAAATAGCTATTGCTGCAATAAGTCATAAGATGTTTGAAGTAGAGCTGAGAAACAGTTTCCCCAGTAGGTTAGTAAAATTTTCAATATATCGTGTGCTCATTCTTATATGCAATACCATTAAATTTAAATAACAATTGCTATTTGATAGTCTTGAAAGAGTGTTTAAAGTGATTAAGAAACAATCAAAACTAACGATAGTATCATCAGTTGCTTATTAGCTTCAACTATTGATTATATTTTGCGTTTAGTTTCATAAGATACTATCGATAGTTCAAAAGTCTTCTATTGATTATCAGAAATATTGAAATAATCGATACTATCGATAGGTAACTTAAATATGCTTTCAAAAGCTGACTTAACTTAACTCATGGGAAGTTTTACACTCAAGACCTTCCATATCAACAGCTGATTTTATAAGCCACTCTCAACAATCTACGCTTATCTTTAGTACCACAATTTACTTTAATCTAAGCAACAATTTAATAGCTCTATTTAGACTGAGCTACACAACAATGTCTCTTTTCAAAGCATACTTTACACAAAAACCTTTAGCTTATCTAAACTTTGCCCCTCAAACTTAGCTATGTATATAGTATTTCTATTGCCAAGTCATGGTTCCACTCTTCCACTTCCACACCATGACCAATTGTCTATGGCCTTCATTAGGTCTGTTTATCAATGTTATGCATATGTTGAAAATGCTACAACTACTAACGATCGATGGATGAAACGATCTGTCTGGCGATTCGCTCTGCGACAACTATAAACAACCGAAAAATTTCGTAGCTCTTCATTGATTTGAATTTGAATTGGCAATAAAACGCCAAGTTTATCAGTTGTTGAAGTGCCTGCCTGCCTGACTTCTTCAGAGCGATTTCTTTTTCCAGTTTTTCCGGTGACTGGGCCACAACTTGTTATACAACTCTATTAGTTTTTCATGCCCAGGCACCGACCCAGCTGCTGCATACAAATCAGCTAATTTGCTTTTGAAATTCCAAATTCAGTTCGAAGTCGGTGCAGCAACTAGTTGAGGCAGGGTATTCCTTTATTTCAAACAGACATGCTCATAATTAATGTAAATCTATCTCTCTCTCTCTGGCTATTTGAATAAAATTTCAATTTTCAAGCATTCGAATATCTTGAGTGAACTGAAAGTTTATCCCAGTTTGTCAATCTGAATCTCTCTTGAGCTATGCCATTATATTTTTGCTAGTTAACTCAATTTCTTTTACCATTACCTACCACACTTCTAAGTATATAAGGACGAGAAGTTTTATTTCCGCCTTTGGTCCAGTCATCATGACAGGACAACGGACAGTCCGTGTCCGAGTCCGAGTCTATCTATTTCCCAGTTGCTTCATTATTAGTGCAAATTATGGTGTAGTTCGTTCTCTGCTCTTCATACACCCACAGTTACTCGTCCTTTTTGGCTGCTGTTGTTTCATGTTCTGGGAATTCGCTCACAATCCAAAGTTCCTTTTCGAAAAAATAAAAACAAAAAGAGAAAAGCAAATTCAAGGCACGTTTTGTGTGTGCCTGAAACATGAACATCCTTGTCTATGCTTTAAAATGCCAGACAAAAGCAGACAGCAAGTGAAATCAAATTTGATTGTGGGCGTCATGTCCTTCATGTCCTCTTCATGTCGAGAGTCCTCACACAACATGCTCTAAATAATTCGACTACATATTTTGCTTGTGCGCGTAAATTTGGTGCTTCATTATATAATATAATATAATATTATATAAAATGGCTAGCTTGTTTTTCTGTTCGCCACTCGTGGGAAAATGAATAAATTTATATACATTTGTGTATATAATAAAGTCAATTTGATGGTTTACCAGTGTTTTGTACACTGTTTGATTTGTTCAAGACGTGGCTCTTGATAAAATTAACAAACCGTTTCCATTTGTATAAGCTAATCTTATATAAACTCTGGCATTTAATTTATGGCATTTTGTTTTTTTCGTTTTTCATTTCAACTTTCTTCATTCTTTTGATGATTTTTAGCTTTACAGTTTGATTAGTGAAATTCTGTTGGAGACATAGTTAACAGTTTATTTCAATTTGTACAAGCTTATCTAATAAAATCTTACTGTGCATACGATATTATACGGAATTCGGGTTTTGTTTTCTTTATTCTTATTCAAGAGTTTGAATTTGTGAACTTTTGAAAGACCTTTGCTAGTTTCAAATAGGTTTATATATTTTTCCTACTTGTATTTTCCTTTTACTTTCATAACTATCATATTAAGGTTTTGAATCAAAGTTGTATTTGGTTTTTCACTACGGAAAACTGTAGCCAAAAGAGCTAATTTCTTAGATTTTGTTATATACTGATGTAGTTGAAGAATCTTTAGTTCCAAAGGTCAAATCTTATAATGTAATTATTGTACATCTTATTTACTTTCTTTATGCTTATGACTTCATTTTGGTTTCTTGAACTGTGAAAGAGATTGGCTTAGTTTAGTGTACTTTACAGTTCGATAGGTCAAGCTGCTTTATTTTCGACTAATTTGCCAATGTGCTGTTTTCCTCATTTTCCATTTCCCAGCTAATATGATTTGAGCAAGTGTATAGGAAAGGGAGCCGTAAATTTTTGTATTAAATTGAAAGCCAAAACGCATTGTAAACATTTGGCAATTCTCCATGTTTATGTAGTTATTGTCTGCCATGTTGGCATAGTTATGAACGAGGGGAAGGGACGGTGGATGGGTGTGTGTGTGTGTGTGGGGGGGAGGATATACTGTACTTCGCTTGGCTTCATATCGTATTAAATTTCAATATGTATGGCCCCATTTATATTTACACGCATTTTATGCGACTCTGGGCAAATAAAAATATGCGAAATATATGTATATGTATATATAAGCGAAAATAATGTTCAAACATTTGCACTAATTAAAAAGCTGTGCGTGTGTGGGTGTGTTTCGCTCTGTCTGTGTATGTGTGTGTGTGTGTGTGTGTGTGTTTTTGGGTGTGTGCGCTGTGTAAATACAATTCGAAATACAACAAAATGCAAAGCATACAGCGAGGCGGCAATCGTAGGACATGTGTAATTGCTTTTCAGCCCAACAATGGAACGAGTTATTGTTGTTGTTGTTGTTGTGTATTGTCAATTGTACAGTTACATTGTGTATTATTTTTTTGGTGGGCGTTTGTTGCCAGCTCCATTCAATTGGCAAACATTGGCAGCCGCTTCGAGGCACGAAACGATTGAAACTGAAGACGCTTTGGACATTGGACGCAACGACGACGCCCACGCACTTGGAGGCATGTGGCAAGCAAGCAGTTAAAGCAGCTGAGGCAGCTGGGGCAACTCTGGCAGCTGACAGCTGTCGCAACATTGCCCAGAAGACTCCACACGACAGGCAACTGCTGCTGCCATCAAAGGCAAATCAAACATAAAAAAGAACAAGCAGAAATAAATATAAAAAACTCACGTGACTTTACAATTTATTTGAAGCATGCAGCAAAAATAAATTTATTAATAGCCAACGTCAACGTCGCCTCGCACAAAGAAGAAGAATTACAGCCACCCACACGGAGGCGACTCCAGCTCCAACCCGGTTAGACCAGGTACTTCACCAAGCACCAACAGCAACATCAACAGCAGCTACTCACTTATACAGCTCAGTCACAGTCGCAGTCAAAGTCTCAGCTGTGTGTGTTCATTCATTCAAAAAGATTCACATTCGCATTCACATTCAAGTTTGAGTTTGCTTTTGCGTTTGGAAATTTTCGCTTGCGTGAAGCGAAAATTCTCTCTTTCCGAGTCAGAGTCGCGTCAATTTATGCGCATCACGTTTTCTCATTTTCGAGAATGACTAAATATCGTTTACTCCACTCAACTCAACTCAACTCCATTCATGCCTCACTCCACTTTATCCCCACTCAACTCTGCTCAACCACTGCTGCACCACCTTTGCCCACTTTTTGGCCTTTTTCGTGTGCTATGCGGCTTGGCTGAGTTTTTGGTTGCAGTTGCAGCCATTGGCGAAAATATTATTTAGCCATTTGCCACGTGAAAACTTTTCAGCTTATATATCTTGGTGTCTCGCTTTATATATAAATATATGTATATATATATATGTACGGTGGGCGTGACGGGGGCGCGTGGCAAGTGCAACGGCAGTTTTGTTGCTTTGTTTTTGGTAGCATCGAGAGACCTCACCTGAAGTTGCATTTCTCATTTGGCGTTGAAGTTGGGCAACTGTCGGCAAATGCCCGGGACTGCTAATGCCAGAAACGTGCCGACGACTGCGACTGTGGATGCCACCGATTGCTGTCTTTCTGCATTTGCCTTTTGGACACAGGCGTTGTCTTTAATGGGGGCTTAAACAAAGGAACTTACTTTGCTTTGATAACATACTTTATTGTGATTGTTAAAAATAACTATGTAACAGATTTTTATAATTGTGCTTGATTTTGACTATAATATTGAACTAAACAAATATTCAGTATTTTTATACAAGTTGCCACAGCACGGGGTTAAATTTGCCTCACCTTTCCATGCCACAAAACTATGCTGAACTCATAGTCAACTTTTGTGTATAATTACAATGCATAAAATGACTTTTCTGCACGCATTTTGAATACTATTATTATAATCCAAAATGCTGAGAACAATTGTGGAGTATAATTCAACCAAAACTCAATTAATTTCTGCGTACAAACTAAAACTAAAACTCGCTACAAATCGCTACTTCTCATGTGCAAATATTTCCCACATTTTGTGTGCAACACACGCAACGCGAACATTGTTCGTTCTCAGCTACTCATTAGCTTATTTAGCAAATGCTTATGAAATACCAAATGTAATCAACACCTGTTATTAACAGCGCTTGTGGCAGCACCCCCTCTGAACTAAGCCGCTGGTTAAGTTGGTTCTGGCTAAAGTGAAAATACGAATGCTGCACTTGGCGCTTGCAAATTAGTGTTAATTTATCATGATTATTGTTTCACAACGATTCGCAAATTGAGTTCGCTTAGTCAAGTGATAGAAACAGTTGCGAATGCTCTGGATTGTCTGGGTACTGGGTTCTGTGTTCTGTTTCTGATTCTCTACTCGAGTTCGAGTCTGGGGTTATTTTTAATAAAGCAAATTCGAGTAGCAACTGTAACTAATGCTGACTTCCAGACTGATATCAAACTGTCAAGCTGTCAATTCTCGTTAGCACAGCATTTGGCCATGTGGGGAGTAGCTAACAGAGAGGAGTACAGTTCAGAGATAGGGAGAGAGAGAGCTGCCAATGCTGCTCAAAAATTCAATTTCCAGCTGAAAAGATACGACAGCGAAGGAGGAAGAGATAGATAGATACGAGTATCCTGTCTATCTGTGAGATACTTTTGGTGGGGGCCATAGCAGGCGAAGCGAAAACAAATTGAAAATAGGTACAAAACAGTCGAATGAATAACGATTCCGCTGACATTGTTGTTGTTGCTTCTGGCATACGATGCATGACCAGGATTAGTAGTAGCAATAGCAATAGCAATAGCAATAGTTGTGTTAGGCTTACAGCTTGGCTAAAAGATATGAAAAATGTGAAAGCCTTCGATATTGACAGCACAATTAAGACTTTAATTGGCATTGCAACGTAAACGTAAACTAACATTTTGCTCTTTCTCTTTCTTTTTGTTTTTGTTGTTGTTTTGTTGCAGGCTTGAAGCAAAGCTGGGGCAAATCCGTTCAAAATGCAGCTGGAATAGACAGCGGTGATAACTGGCGATAAAGCGCAGTCAAAGGATTGGCAGCAACCCAAGCTAAACCCAAGTCCGAGCACTCCAACCCCCCCCCCCCACTTCTAACCCAGCATGCCATCAATTGCCAATATCAGCGTCAGCGTCAGCGCCAGGACGACAACGACGTCGTCGACAATGGTCAACTTCCTGGCCGGGAACGATGCGCGCCTTAGTTACATTGTAAATCAAGTTGCATCCGCAGTTGGCGCATCCGCCTCGTCCTCCGCCTCCTCGTCAGCCGATTCGCCCGCCTTGCCCACATTTAGTCCGCCGCGCATTGAGAGCTTGGTGGCCAGCTCGGCGGAGGATTTGAGCAGCTTTCGGGATGTGACATTCGACATCTTTGATGACGATGACGATTTGTTTGGCTCGCCTATGGCCTTCGATGCCAGCGAGCAAGGCTTGTGGAATGGACGCTTTGTGCCACCACCGCCACGTCCGCCCTTCTTCGTCGATGAGCCTGTACTCAGCGATGGCCTAACCACATGTGATTTATGCTCCTGGGCCATGCCCACCAAGACAAAATTCATGTTCGAGGGCACGATAGGTAAGCTAACACACAATTTTCAATTATTTTGAGCTCTCAAAACTATATTTTTCTTATGCTTTAACTTTGCTTTCTTTTCCTTTTTCTACTTTGCAGAAAAGGCCAATGAACTGGGCTGGCCGCTGACGTTGATCATTGTGTCCGTGCTGTCGGCACTGCTCGGCGCCATCATCATGATTGCCGTTGTACGCTGCCGGCGCAAAAAGTCATCCAACAATCGCAATGGTGAGTATTGAGCGGGCGATAAACAATTGCAGCTCACTGTTAGCTCATAATTTAAGCCCACTGTGCAATAGAGCTGGCAAGTGATCGATAGTATCGATTTGAAACTTTAAACGAGCTGTTTTGGTTTCCGCTTTCGCATAGATTTATGAATGTTAAATTCTCTTAAATGTGCTGTTTTGTGAAAGTGAAAATAACATCATTTAAAGAAATACATTTTTAATATCGATGCGATCTCTAGTTTAAGCAAACTACTCTTAAAACTATCGCTTAACGGCACTATCGATGCTTTGCCAGCTCATTTGTTTGCCGATAGTCACTATTCCTCCTTCATTTTGTGCATCTCTGTGAAAATAAGAATATTTAAAGGAATACATTGTCAATATCTTATCGAAAGTAGAAACCGAAACAGCTCGTTTGTTTCAAATTTGCTGTTCCGATGCGATCTACTCTGAAAACTATCGATTAACGGCACTATCGATGCTTTGCCAGCTCATTTGTTTACCGTTAGTCACTATACCTCCTTCATTTTGTGCATCTCTGTTAACTTTCATTACAGACACACATGTGCAGTGGTGGTCGCGCAACAAACGCGCCCACGGCAATGGAGCGGGATCGGGCAGTGGTGGCAGCAGTGCTGCGAATGCCGGCAGCAGCGCCCACCACAACAACAACAATCATCTAAGACGCAGCAACATATACACAGCGCACCCGGCGGACAGTATACGCGGATTGCAACCGCTGCCGCTGCCATTGCCACTGCCGCTGCCAATGCCTCCCACGCTGGCGGCCACATCGGCGTCAATGTTGTCCGTGTCGCCATCAGCGTCAGGCAGCGCGCCACCAAGCCAACAGCAACAGCTGCAACATCAACAACAGCAGCAGCAGCAGCCACCACACTACTTCCATCCATATCATCATCATCATCATCACGCACCGCTGCCGTCCTCGTCGTCGCATTACCCGCATGACTGCGATGAGGATGCCGCGTATGAGGAGCCCGAGTATCATCAGCCGCATCAGCAACAGTTGCAGCCGCTGCAGATGCAGTTGCCGTTGCACAGCAGCAACTCCAATTCGAACTGCAATTCCTTGTCCTCAGTCACGTCATCGCCAGCGCCCACTGAGTCCAGCCATTGGCCGCAGGCCGGCACCATGGTGGTCGCCAGCTGAGAAGCAGCCAAGAGCTGCGCCTGGTCGCCTCAATGTCATCAGCAGCGGCAGCGTCGGCATAGCCTGAGCAGTGGCTGGATCTGGCAGTGACATGTTGCACGGCAACATGTAGCAGCAACACATGCCACATCATCATCATCATCATCGTCGTCATCGTCATCGTCAGCTGTGGCCACACTGCTGCTGCTGTCGCTGCCGTCTGCTTAAAATGCGGCGCACAAATTCTGGTGCAGATCATAAAAAGGATTACACGTAACATTTTTGTGAAGTTGATATTTGGTGTGCCAAAGCGAAACAGTCCATAAGCGTCTAAGGATACACTGCTCCTACTCTCTAACTATCCATCTATATGTGTGTGTGTGTCTCTGTGTGTGTGTGTGTATGTGTGCAGTGTCTGTGTTTCCCAATTGGGAAAACCGAAACGAATTTAGTGTCACTTCCACTTCCGCTTTTGCAAACTATCTATCGAAGCAGCCAACGAAACCAAAAAAAAATCACGCAAAAAAAGAACGCAGACACACACAGACTGAAAGCAGGAGGAGATGGAGGTGCAGTAGGAGACTGTGGGGCTGGTTATGTGGCACCAAGCTCTTTACATGCCTTGCACGTTCTATCCTTTATTGCCGTTCGGCATTAGTACAGGGATTTTGTCAGATTAAAGCAAATAAAGGGCGTGCTTTTTGTTTCCAGCTTGCAGCGAGCAACCAGCAACTGGCAACTGCCGACTTTGTCGATGATGCCACAAGTTTAAATCGTTGTGTCAGTGAGTGTGTATGTGTGTGTGTGTGTGTTTAATATCCTGCAAGCCAAGCAATAACTAAGGGCATATTGATACTGATGTCAATCGAGTTTGCTTTTGTTATTTTGTTGTGAAGCATAAATATGTTTGAGCTGAGCAGGAAAAACACAAGAGGCAGCTTTCCCAGTTAAAAAGTATGTATTCTTAGAAAAACTTTATCTAAAACTACGTATCTATCACTATATATACGTATCTAAAACTATACAAGGCCTGTTTCCATTTACAATACCGATCAAATCAGACGAAATCAAAGTTTTGCCCCAGAGATTGATAAAGAAATACTGTTAAATGATTAAAAATCAAGAATAGTTTTTATAATAATAATTTTTATTAAATATTTATTACAGTTCTGAGTCAAACTTTTCACTTCTTACTTATTAAAGTTTTTAATTTGATCCGCTAAAAAACTTTTTGCACAACTATAACTCATTTTAACAGTAAATTTTACTCAACTTTTCTAAAGACACGAAGTCAAGGCATAGAAACAATGCAAGAAAAGTTCCGTTGTCAGTTATTATGATCTTGCAATGCATAAGAAAGATCATAAAAACCATATAGAATGCGAAATTGATTCGATTAACGAATAGAGAAAACAAAGAACCAGATAATTGCTTCATAATAACTTATATTCATAATAACATATTTACAATTGACAACAAAGACTCGATTTCATAATAAAAAACTTCATTCCTAGATAAGATTTGAAAATGATTGAAAATAGGCCTAACGCATTTGTTACTTTACTGTGATTTAGTCTTGTTTAAATACAGGGTATTTATACATATGTCAAACATTCTCAATTGAACAGTTTTAACTTGTTCGTTTTTCTAATTCCTAAATAGACATTTTCGTTTAAAGCCATTGTCATTGTATAGCAGTATGTGTGTGTGTGTGTATGTGTGTTAACTGGGATCTGCTTTGTATGGCTCTGTGTTTTCAACTGGCATGTTCTCTCGGCTGCAAATGGCACAAGCAAAAGTAGAAAACTTTGTGGCTTTTCACTTCATTCCTCTTGTTTTGTAATTACAAAAGCAAATAGTTTAGATTGCCATATACTGCAAACGAGATAGAAAAGAAAGTAACAAAATAACTTTTAAACTCAATATGAAAGCTTTCGCAAATATCATGGAATCATTGTGTGTGTGTGTGTATGTGTGTGTGTGTGTGTGTTCTTTGGGCCTTAGAGCTAAAGGCTTTGCCTTTATAAAAGGCTAAAGCTTTGTTGCCCCAAAATTTACCCAGTAAAATAATCTTAAAAATTACTCAAATCATTAAATTGTTGCATTCAACACAAGTTAATAAAAAATTCATGTCATGCATATCAAATAAGCTTAAACCACAACAACTACAAAGTACTTAAAACAACAATCAAACAACAAAATAATATAAATACAAAACACAAAATAATACATATATAAAACTGTAGAGCCATTGTAAATACATACACTGTAAATAAATATGTAATTATTTGCAATCTGCTCCAATTAGCAATTACTTAATTCAAAGAGCGTGGCAGCAAAAATAAAAAATAAAGTTTCTTCAACTTAAGATTAAATAATTTATATATATATAGAATATATTGTATAAGCGAAAAAGGCAAAAAGCAAACAGAACATTCCTCTTCAAAGCAAAAGCAAAAGCAAATGCAATTGCAAAAGTTCAAGTTTTTCTTTATACAATATTAACAACAACAATTTACAACAACCAAAGACTAGTCATTTAAGTCATAATGTTGCTATGTACAAACTATTAAGTAAAAGTTAATATAAATATAAAAAGTTACAACGTTTAAAATAACAACTCGATTTTATATGGATATGCTTAATTTTAATGCATTTCTGCATTTATTAATTTTACGAGCTAAAACGAGAAGAAAAACAAAAAACCAACTGCAATATTGTATTTTAAATATTTATTCATTAAATGCACATTTCACATCATAACAATAATAAAGTTAATTAGCTTTTATATTTAATAACTCAAACATCAATTTAAATTAAATTAAAATAAATAGCAAAAGAGCGCAACAAATTTAAACTACTACTAAAATGCAACTCAAAATGTTCCAATTTAGCATATAGCCTAACTAATTATGTGGAAAATGTAAACAAATGGAAAACAAAACAAACAACAACTCAAATAATAATTTTCACGACAAATTCATTCGATTGTGCGAAAATAAATTAGGCACACACACTACAAAAAACAAAGCAAACATAAAAAAAAAGAAAACAATAAAAAAAAAAATAATAAAATAAAACAAATAAATACAAAAACATTTGTAAGCGCCTTGTTTTAATTTTATTTGCACGTCATTTAGCAAATTGACTAAATGAATAATTTATTAATCTATTAAAACGCATCAATTTAATTTTATTGTTTTCCGTCAGTTTCCACATACAAAAAACTAGTCTGTTCGGAGTAAATATACTACAAGAGCTTATTCATGTTGTGCAAAGTTGAATCTGGCCGAATCGGGCCTGTATATTATATATCAGTTGTTTTAACGAAACTTTTTTTGTATACCAAGATTAATTATGCTTTTAAAATTTTAGATTTATTTGATCAAAGTTGAATTTAAGCTAATCGGGTCAGGTTGTCACTTTAATCAAGATTAAATTTGTTTTAAAAGTGTTGAGGATATTTGATAAAAATTCGAAGATACTGATACCTGAGCGAACCTGGTTTTTTTAGCACATGGAAGTCATTATGGTCAAACTTATTTCAATATTAGTTATCTCAACTTATTTGAACAAAGTTGTAGACATATGCGATATCACTTTCTATGCATAATTGTTGAAGGAAGTATATGTTTAGATATTTTAAAGAATCTTTTGAAAATTGAAAATGGGAAAAAGGGAGCTATAAAGTACTGCAAATGTGTGTAACAGGCAGAAGGAGGCATTTCCGACCATATAAACTATATATATTCTTGATCAGGATCAACAGCCGAGGCGAACTAGCCATGTCCGTCTGTCTGTCCGTCTGACCGTATGAACACACAGATCTCAGAGACTATAAGAGCTAGAGACACCAAACTTGGCATGAAGGTTCCTGTATACCATACGCAGATCAAGTTTATTTCAAATTTCGGATGCACCTCCCCGCACCCCCGCAAATCACAAAAAACTCCCACAGCCACAATTTAAAAGATAACGCTTTGATTTTTGGTACACATATATGTTTAATCAAGGTTGACCAGTTGCGTAAATTTAATTACGATCGGATCAATAACACCAAAGTTATGGAAGAATCTATTATCACCGTCTCAACAGGCAGAAACAACAGTTTGACATGCACTGGACAAGTCCAGTGCGCTGCTTGCTTGTGTTGCCGCTGAACTGCTTGAAATGCAAGTTGGGAGCAGGGAGTCTCGTAGTCGGGCTCAAATTGAGCTGATTTAACTTTTTTATTTAAATAACTTATTTGATTATTAAGAGTATGATAGGTAATATAAATCTTTTAGCTACCACATAATGTACATTATTATAATCCATTGCCAAACGCAGCTTTTCTTGATTGCTTCTGTTTCAAGTTGTCCTGTCTGAACCCGGACCTGCCATAAACTTAATCTTGACTTCTCAAGCTCAGCTTGCTGACTCCAATGCATAAAAATGAAAAACGCTTTAATTTCATTTTCAAAAAATAAATAAAGATCTGAGGCTGATGCAGAGGCTCAGCGAGTGAAAAAAGTGAAAGTTTTCGGATCCGCACATTGTTATAATTTTTCTCTCTTATTGCGAATAATCAATGACAGGCAAACAGGCAGAAAATATTTAGGTTGCCCGGTCAAGATGGAATATTTATGCCATTTATGACACGAAAGGCCCTCGAAACGTGTGCCATGGACGTGTATAGCTCCCCTGCTGCTGCAACCCTCTCTGGGATTGCCACATTTTTGCATATTTGCAGCACGACGAAGCGAGCGAAATGAAATGCACAGAAAATCAGTTGGCAAGATAAAGCTGAGCCGAAAATAAAGCGCAGCCAGATTGGCCAATGGTGCTCAGTGCACCCTTCCTGCACCCTGCTTCGTTTCTTTAGTCCACGTTTGTTGCAAAGCCAATCGAAAGCGAAAGATCTCTTTGGGCGATATGAACATATGGACATATGGATCGTCGTCTTGGTCCTCTTTGTTGTCGTTGTTGACGTCGTCGTCGTCGTCGTCGTTGTCGTCTCGTTGTCTGTGGGTGGCAGCGGGCGGCGGTCCATTTGCATATTGGAACGATTGAACCAGGTCCAAGGCTTGGACTTGGCCATACTCTGGACCAGACCCAGACAATTGTGTGTACGACACACACACAAACACACAAGAGACAACCAGGATCGTCTGACAAGCACAAAAGTGAGATCTGTTGTTTCTCGTGTTGTTCGGGGGCTTTCCTGAGGAGGTAGCCGAAAATGTCATGCGGTTTTATGACTTCATTAGCGACAACCAAGCAGGAATTTAATGGACGCTACATGGGCACTGTTTATTTTGTTGCAGTTAGCAGTTTGTTCGTTTCGTCGATATTCCGTTGACAAACAAATTTGTGGCACATTTTCGTGCATTTTCAGTGGGCTTGATGAGCAGCAGCCAAAACGAAAGTTTCCACTCACAAAACTAATCAGCAGAATTTAGCGAGCAATCGCAGAACCTAGTTAAAAGAGTCTAGGCCTCATGTCACGAGCTGCTAGCAATGAGAGTAGTACAAGTAGTTCCAACTTACTAACTTACTACCTGGATGATGATAATAATGATGATGATGTTGTTGTTGATGCATATGAGGTCGCCTTATAATCAAGTCGTGCATGCTATTTGTGCTATATTTGTTTTATACGGTTCGACGATTAACAGAATCGCTCAACAGAACAGTTGACACCTTTTGTTTGTGTCTTGCGGGAATTGGCGCATGTCAGTGAAAAGGAGTTGATAGGAAAATCATGAGAAACAGAGAAAATCAGAACGGTTGATTAATGTTTTGTAGGCTCAGTTTGAGATATTGAGTGTAAGACTCTATTGCTGAACAGGTAGAGTTTTGATAAGAATCTTGTAACTCAAACTGATATATTATTTCCTAGACAGTTGTATTCTCCTACAATGATCTTGCTTGAAGCCCATCACGAGACCCATTTGCAACTCGAAATCTGCTCTCACGTCTACTTAACTATCTTAAAAATATCTCACTATCTAAATTCTTTGTTATATCTATAGATATTTCGATCGATCTTTGGTGTCTATTTCAGAAACAATTTTGTAGAAACTTTAAATTTGATTTAAAAAGTATTGAATAGAAAAAGTTGAATAAAAGCTTTAAATTTTATAGATGCTATTAGTTGTTAAAATTGTATTTGGATCTGTCCAAGATCTGTCAAACTAATGGAACGATGTGTTTAGCTACGATCTAACTAAAAATTAAGCTTGATTAATTG
Source organism: Hirtodrosophila cameraria (assembly GCA_949708635.1). Taxonomy (NCBI): domain Eukaryota; kingdom Metazoa; phylum Arthropoda; class Insecta; order Diptera; family Drosophilidae; genus Hirtodrosophila; species Hirtodrosophila cameraria. Next base: position 7,654,837 of record OX453091.1, on the reverse strand, counting down.
CTGCAACAGAGTTGAACTGTGTAACCAAAGCAATATGTACTTGTATATATATTTTTTTTGAGCCAAACAAGGTACAATAGATTGACGTTTACAGGCTTTCAATAACTTTCCATTGCTTTCGGCAAGCCCACACTGAAAGATACATTGTCGGATAAGAAGTACTACAGAGAGTCTAGCTAAGACTTCGACTTTGACTTCGACTGAGGCTGAGATGGAGATGGAGACGAAGGCATCGACTGACATTGCTGACTTCTGACTGCAAGCTGACGATAATGTCGTCGTCGTTGATGCCGACAGTCGAATCATTGGGCTATCGACAGTGCACTTTGTGGCCCGTTCTCCTTGCATTGCCATGATCGAGAGTTGCAGCCACATGCATCATCATTATTATCATCATTGTCAGCTAGCTGCATGCAAGCGAAAAATCCCCAATCCCCGAGTACTACTGCGCATGAATGAATCACTGAGTGTATTTGAGTATATTCGTACTCGTATCCAAATGCTGCAAACATGCCATGGAATCAGGCTAGGCACGGGCACGCCGTCTAACAAGATCGCTGCAGAGATGCACATCTGTAGGCCAGAGGTGCGGGATGGGGAGGATGGGAGCAACTGCATCATGCAAACGTCTAGCGAAAGTCGCGACAAAACTCTCATTCAACTCGAAAGGCAACTCTGCCTGGTCCCGTGTAGCCATAATGATGAATTAGGCTGCTGTCATGTCATGACAAAGGCGCTGCATCTGCATGCGATTGCTGTGGATGGAGATGGGGATGGGAATGGGGATGAGGATTGGCACAGGGTGACGGGTGACGGGGGCAGTGGACATGAGCTGGAGTCTGCTAAGTAAGTAAACACTGGTAAAATGGCAATTGCGAATTGTTGCGAATATTCCAAACGTAAGTAGGAAGTGAAGTCTTAAATGAGCTAAAAAACTGAAAAGATGCCGTCTGACAAATCGTTTGGCTGTTCAACTTAGCCAACGTTTACTGTCTGTCCCTCTGTCTCCGTCTGTCTAAGATTGGCGCTCCTTGTGCTCCTAAGTGAAATTCGGTGTACAATATGCAAGCTTTTTGTTCGCCATGTTTGTGGCTATGCTCGTTTTTCACGCCGCTTTCCCCAGCTGATCGCCTCGTGCATACTTATGCACGAACGTGCATGCAAATGCAAGTTTGTCTGGCGTTTTGCTAATTAATTGAGGCGACTTGCCAGCTGGCAATTAGTTTGGCATAAGCAGATGACATGTTGTGTCATGTGTCATATGCTGTCGCTGCAAATGAAGTTATTAGCTCCATGGATGATTGTGCCAGGATATGTTGTACTGTTGCTGCTCTTATTGTTGTTGTTGTTACCCTCCTAGCTGCGAAGGTTAATTGCCAACAATAAGATTCAATCAAGCTAATGATGGAGCTTGAAGCAACCCAGCAGCAGCCAACATTAAACCAAACCAGCTTCCAGTACAACTTCCCCCCACGTTCCAGCACAATTGCAATTTATGAGCACAGTTATTTTGACTTGGTCTTGGACTATGGCGTGTATGGGGTGAGGGGGGTTCGACCTTACGGGGTCGCATGCATAAAATGAAACCTCGTTGCAAAAAAAAAAACTTTCTTCTTCGCGCTGCCCCAAAATTATTGATCAAAATGCCAGAGTACAACAACATTATTTAAAAGAAAAACGTAAATAGTTTAGTGCCTGACTGGCTATCAAAGTTAAACCACTACTCCCAAAAGGGGTAAGGGGCTGTATTTCCCCTTTTTAACGAGCGTGCTCAAATTGAGAATGTAAGCCAAGTAGCTTGGTTTCCTTAACGAGCATCGATTAAGACTTTACGCGGTAGGAATTGCAACCTATATTTATCAAAAGGGATAACGAAACCAAGTTATTTTTGGAAAATTAGAAACAATTACAGTTGTTGAGTATTTAATTCAATATATATTTTATCAAAATTAAAGCAATATATCTTCAAGTTTTTGGTTTTCTAGATATCTTAACCAAGCTTAGCAATTACAATGTAGTTTGGTCATATTTGATCATATTTGTTTTATGTTATGTTTGAGAAAAAACTACTCTTGAGTATTTAATAAAGCTTTAGCCATATTAGCCACTGAACTCGAATTAATATTACTTAATCAAGGCTCTCCATCAGCAAAGTCAGTATACTATAGCACTGCTTTAGTACCTGGAAAATATTGTGAGAGGATCAGTTAACTTAATCAACAGCTTATATTTTATATACTTACACACATATAGCTTGTCAAATTTAATGGCAGAAAAGGACTAGCCACCATAAGGAGTGGCTTCTGTGATCGCTGTAGCATAAACATGATATCTCGCTTGATAACTGGCGATTTGGGTGACCATTCGTAGACATCATAGGCAGCATGAGCCACTTGCGTAGATTCATGGGTGACCATATCGCCAAAATAGCAATAATAAGAGAAATGGAAAAAGGTGAGCAACATGAAGATCACAAATCTGAGTGCCACAGTGGGATCATGTCGGGCAACAAGTGTCTCAAAGGTCACCAAGGAGATCATCAAAAATGCGGCAAACATTTGCATCATCATCGGCGCATAGAATACTTCGTTGGTGCGAACAACAAGCCTGTTTAAAATCGAGTAGGTGCTACATTAATATAGGCCTTTTTAAAGCTAACAATTTTACTAGATTACCCAATTATCCGTTGGTGAAACATTATCAAACGTCCTAGTTCGGATTTGAACAGCTTCTCATCATCCTTGCACAACTCGGCAAAAGAATTGAGCTCAAAGCACAGGATCTTCAGATTGATAGCCAGCTGGGCAAAGCAGTGCGAGGATAAGAGATCGGTATACAGGATACACCAAGTATTGTAGATAACAAATAAACATTGAAATACGTAAACGAACTTATGTGCTATGTAATGCCTGGATGGCTCGTGCCAGTGAAAAGGATACACGGCATGGAAAGGCAAATTCTGGTTAGTCCAAGCTGGCTGTGTAACGACCAGGATAAGGAACATCGAGATGCCAACATGCCAAGTTATACCCAAGAATGACTCAATTATAAAGAAACGTCGCTGTTCGGAGCGTATCTTTGCTTTAGTCGGTTCTTTCTTTGATTCACAATGTAATAGATCCAGTGCTTCGATAATTTCGTCAACCTTATCGGCATGGAAATGCAGGAAGTGCCATTTAAACATCATATAGAAACACTACAACAACAAAAACACATTCAATTGGATAAGTCATATTAATGTACACCATGAAATCCAACCGCAATTGTCCATAATAAATCCTGACCCAAATCGATCACATTGTCCGATTCCGGCAGCGAAATTACAAGTGTTAAGAAAAAGAATTGAATATGCAACAAAACAAAGACATGCCAAGCCCGACGAAAGGGCGATCGACGTTGCTCCTTGTTTGGATAGTTGCCCATGACACTGCATATGGGAAAAGTGATGTAAGTTACAGTTCTGTTAGATCCATATACTTATTACCTTAGTTGTATTCGATTATAATAGATTGAAGAATGCTTAGGATGGGTCTTTTGGCGCAACACCACCTTCAACTCCTCAAACTGTTCATAGATGCGCCTCAAGCTGTTACCTGGATGATCCTGACGAGCTTCCATTGAGAATGATTTGCAGAGATGTACTGACAATAACGTAACACTCGTATAGCTGCTTATATAGTCTAAGTATCAGGGCTGCAACGCTGTATTACGGAGGGTTAGTCATAATATTCACAATCATAAAATATTTATATCTTCAGTTTTCAAATATTTATAGCCTCATGCAGTCCTGGTTATTGTAAATTTCTCATGCAAAATTACAGTTAACGCCCACATAATGAAATTTAATATAAAATTTCCCACGTGCAACCCACACTTAGAAAATTGCTATGACATTATGTCATAAAAAAAGTACATATTGTAAAAATTATAGACCAAGCTTCCAATTAGGTTTGTTGTTAATACGCAATAAAATAGCAGAGAAAAACTCATACCTTCAATTTTCACTTTGAAACAAACATTGATGGTCTATCTGTCTGCAGTGTTGCGGAAAATTTTGACAGCAAACTGCCACGCCCACACTTAACTCCCATATAAGCCACAAACTTGCCAAACGGAGAAATGAGCTGTGAAATGTCCGTCTGTCTGTCCGTGCACATGAACGCAACACCACCACACCCATTCACCACGATTTGGCAAAAACCCATTTCTTCCACAGTTTTATAGCTGGAGCCACCCTCCAAATTCGACATTGATTAACTCCTTGACAGACCTAAAATCATCATATTTCGCGAAATAATTTCTGAGATAGATTGGATACAAAAATTGGCACACTTCCCTCCGCCACTGCGATCAACCAAAACAGGTACCTCCCCCAACTGTACAGCTGTAGCTATTAAATTCAAATGAATGGCCACTAAAGACATTCTCAGCAGACTTCACTTTCGACTCCGAGGGTAAACAAGTAAGAATACTCTAGTCGACTGTGCCCGACTACGAGACTCCCTGCTCCCAACTTGCATTTCAAGCAGTTCAGCGGCAACACTAGCAAGCAGCGTACTTAACTTGTCCAGTGCATGTCAAACTGTTGTTTCTGCGTGCTGAGACAGGGGAAATAGATTCTTCCATAACTTTGGTGCTATTTATCCGATAGTAATGAAATTTACGCATCCGAAAGACATTGATTAAACATACCAAAAATCAAAGCTTTCTCTTAAAAATTGTGGCTGTGGGAGTTTTTTGCGATTTGCGGGGGTGCGGGGAGGTGCATCCGAAATTTGAAATAAACTTGATCTGCGTATGGTATACAGGAACCTGCATGCCAAGTTTGCTCTCTAGCTCTTATAGTCTCCGAGATCTGTGTGTTCATACGGACAGACGGACAGACAGACGGACATGGCTAGTTCGTCCCGGCTGTTGATGCTGAGCAAGAATATATATAGTTTATATGGTCGGAAATGCCTCCTGCCTGTAACACACATTTGCAGTACTTTATAACTCCCTTTTTCCCATTTTTAATGGTAACAGGGAATTAAAAGAGTCTATCACAGTCAGGAGCATCCACCTGCATCGATTCTAATTGTTTTGATATTATATTTGAGAAAACATCTACTAATGAGTATTTTATAAATTTTTAGGCATAATTTAGTGAATATTACTTAATCCAGGCTCTCCATCAGCACCGTTAGTATACTATAGCACTGCTTTAGTACCTGCAAAATGATGTTAAAGGATCAATTAAGTTGATCAACGGCTTATATTTTATATACTTACACACATATAGCTTGTCAAATTTAATGGCAGAAAAGGACTAGCCACCATAAGGAGTGGCTTCTGTGATCGCTGTAGCATAAACATGATATCTCGCTTGATAACTGGCGATTTGGGTGACCATTCGTAGACATCATAGGCAGCATGAGCCACTTGCGTAGATTCATGGGTGACCATATCGCCAAAATAGCAATAATAAGAGAAATGGAAAAAGGTGAGCAACATGAAGACCACAAATCTGAGTGCCACAGTGGGATCATGTCGGGCAACAAGTGTCTCAAAGGTCACCAAGGAGATCATCAAAAATGCGGCAAACATTTGCATCATCATCGGCGCATAGAATACTTCGTTGGTGCGAACAACAAGCCTGTTTAAAATCGAGTAGGTGCTACATTAATATAGGCCTATTTAAAGCTAACAATTTTACTAGATTACCCAATTATCCGTTGGTGAAACATTATCAATCGACCTAGTTCGGATTTGAACAGCTTCTCATCATCCTTGCACAACTCGGCAAAAGAATTGAGCTCAAAGCACAGGATCTTCAGATTGATAGCCAGCTGGGCAAAGCAGTGCGAGGATAAGAGATCGGTATACAGGATACACCAAGTATTGTAGATCACGAAAAAGCATTGAAATGCGTAAACGAACTTATGTGCTATATAATGCCTGGATGGATCGTGCCAGTGAAAAGGATACACAGCATGGAAAGGCAAATTCTGGTTAGTCCAAGCTGGCTGTGTAACGACCAGGATAAGGAACATCGTTGTGCCAACATGCCAAGTTATACCCAAGAATGACTCAATCATAAAGAAACGTCGCTGTTCGGAGCGTATCTTTGCTTTAGTCGGTTCTTTCTTTGATTCACAATGTAATAGATCCAGTGCTTCGATAATTTCGTCAACCTTATCGGCATGGAAATGCAGGAAGTGCCATTTAAACATCATATAGAAACTCTACAACAACAAAAACACATTCAATTGGATAAGTCATATTAATGTACACCATGAAATCCAACCGCAATTGTCCATAATAAATCCTGACCCAAATCGATCACATTGTCCGATTCCGGCAGCGAAATTACAAGTGTTAAGAAAAAGAATTGAATATGCAACAAAACAAAGACATGCCAAGCCCGACGAAAGGGCGATCGACGTTGCTCCTTGTTTGGATAGTTGCCCAAGACACTGCATATGGGAAAAGTGATGTAAGTTACAGTTCTGTTAGATCTATATATTTATTACCTTAGTTGTATTCGATTATAATAGATTGAAGAATGCTTAGGATGGGTCTTTTGGCGCAACACCACCTTCAACTCCTCAAACTGTTCATAGATGCGCCTCAAGCTGTTACCTGGATGATCCTGACGAGCTTCCATTGAGAATGATTTGCAGAGATGTACTGACAATAACGTAACACTCGTATAGCTGCTTATATAGTCTAAGAATCAGGGCTGCAACGCTGTATTACGGAGGGTTAGTCATAATATTCGCATTCATGAAATATTTATATATAATTACTTTACAGTTATTTATAACCTTATGCAGTCCTGGTTATTGTATATTTCTCATGCAAAATTACAGTTAACGCCCGCACGTGCAAGCCACACTTTGAAAATTGCTATGACATTATGTCATAAAAAAGTACATATTGTAAAAATTATAGACCAAGCTTCCAATAAGGTTTGTTGTTAATACGCAATAAAATAGCAGAGAAAAACTCATACCTTCAATTTTCACTTTGAAACAAACATTGATGGTCTGTCTGTCTGCAGTGTGGCGGAAAATTTTGACAACGATCTGCCACGCCCACTTTTAACTCCCATATAAGCCGCTGTCCGTCTGCCTATTTCTGCACAAACTAGCCAAACGGAAAAATGAGCTGTGAAACGTCCGTCTGTCTGTCCATGTACATGAACACAATTCTTTTCTACAGTTTTACAGCTAGAGCAACCAAATTTGGCTTACACGTTGGTTACACCAAAGGTAGACAAAGTGTTAAGATCATTTAACACAACCCCCACCCATTAACCACGATTTGACAAAAACCCATTTCTTCCACAGTTTTATAGCTGGAGCCACCCTCCAAATTCGACATTGATTAACTCCTTGACAGACCTAAAATCATCATATTTCGCGAGATGATTTCTGAGATAGATTGGATGAAAAAAATTGGCACACTTCCCTCCGCCACTACAATCAACCAAACATGTACCTCCCCCACCTGTACAGCTCTAGCTATTAAATTCAAATGAATGGCCACTAAAGACATTCTCGACATACTCTCGATCCTAATTGTTTTGATATTATATTTGAGGAAACATCTACTATTGAGTATTTTATAAAATTTTAGGCATAATTTAATGAATATTAATCCATGGTCTCCATCAGTATCGTCAGTATACTATAGCACTGCTTAAGTACCTAAAAAACGGTGTGAGAGGATCAGTTAAATTAATGAAGTTCAATGTTTTTAATCATATGTTCTTGACTTACGCCCATGTAACTGATTAAATTGAATGGCGGAAAAGGACTAGCTGCCATAAGGAGTGGCTCTTGTGATCGCTGTAGCATAAACATGATATCTCGCTTAATAACTGGCGATTTGGGTGACCATTCGTAGACATCATAGGCAGCATGGGCCACTTGCGTAGATTCATGGGTGACCATATCGCCAACATAGCACCAATACGAGAAATGGAAAAAGAGGATCGAAAATCTGACAACCTGTGAGGGTTGTAAGTCAACGAGTAGCTCAAAGGTAGCCAAGGAGAGCATCAGGTATGAGGCTATCATCTGCATTACGAATGGCGCATAGAATACTTCGTTGGTTCGATCAACAAGCCTGTTTTATATCGAGTACATACTGCATTAGTATAAGTTTTTATGAAGTTATCAATTTTAATAACTTACCCAATAATCCTTTGATGAAATATAACTAATCGACCTAGTTCGGATTTAAAAAGCTGCTCATCATCCTTGCACAGCTTAGCAAAAGAATTGAGCTCCAAGCGCAGGATCTTCAGATTGAGAGCTAGTTGGGAAAAACAGTGCATGGAACTAAGTTCGGCACACATGATACTAAATAGATAGTAGGACACATTTATGCATTGATACATATAAATGATCATATGTGCTATGGAATGCTTAGATGGATCGTGCCAATGAAAAGGATACAGTGCACGGAAAGGCAAATCCAGACTGGTCCAAGCCGGCTGTAAGCACACCAGGATTAGGAACAAAATGATGAAAACTTGAAAGCCCATACAACAGACTGACTCAACTATAAAGTATAGTCGCTGTGTTGCGCGTATCTTTGTTTTAACCGGTTCACTTTTAGGTTCACAATGACATTGATCCAATGCATCGATAATTTCGTCAACTTTATCAGCACGGAAGTAGAGGAAGGTCCATTTAAACAACATATAGAAACACTATAATAGGAAAGTTTTATTTTAGCTTGTCAGATTACTTTACCCCTTTGCAAACACAAACCGAAATTGTCCATAATGTATCCTGACCCAAGTCAACCACATTATCCGAATTCGGCAACCAAATTAGGAGCGTTATGAAAAAGAATTGACCATTGAGCAAAGCAATGGCATGCCAAGCCCGAAGATAGGCTGAGCTACATTGCTTCTTGTTGGGATAGCAACATAGGACACTGTTATATATGGAAAGTTACGTTAGTTAATAATACAATATATACATATTTGCTTACTACCTTAGCTGTATTCGGTTATAATAGATTGATGTATGTTTTGGATGGGTGTTCTTGTGCAAAACCCGCTTCAACTCCTCAAACTGTTCATAGATGCGCCTCAAGCCGTTCCCCGAATGATCCTGATAACCTTCCATTAACATTGATTTTCACAGATATACTGGCAATTGCGTGACGATTTTATGCCTACTTATATAGACTTTTAGAATAAACTGAGGGAAAGTCATACTATTCACTGTTATAAAGTATTTACAAATTTTTTTATAAGTAAAGAAATTGTTTTACAATTGTTGGTATCTCAGTTTTAACTAGAACTTTATGGCTTATACAAAATTTCCCATGTTAAAATGCAGTTAACGCCCATAAAGTGAAAAATTATATAGTAATTCTCAGCTGCACGGCAGACATTAATGATTGTTACGGCATTATTGCATAGTGAATGCATATTGCTAAATTATAGGCTAAGATTATAATTAGATTTGTTTTTATGCTCTTTTTTTAATTTAAAAAAAAAAACAAGTAAGAATGCTCTAGTCGAGTGTGCTCGACTACGAAACTCCCTGTATGCGGGTTATGCTGGCAGCAATTTATCAACGGTGCTAAGTCTAAGATTATAATGGAATGGTCGCCCTTACATACATATGTATGTAGAAGTGTGTGTAAAAATGCAATGCTTACAACAGCACACTAACACTGCACACATGCACGACCAAAAAAGCCGCCAAAAATGTATTGTTTTATTATGCTATTAGAACATTTTATTCTATTTTATAATGCTTACAAAATAAATAAGGTGTACACAAGCTAATGTGCAAATTAGATGTACTCGGGCTAAAATCTTATTGGTATAACGGGCAGTATTGTAAAATGCTAAGATGCCACATCTTCACATTTTGACAGTGGCAACGCTGAGAAAATGCAACTGCAAAATGGCAACGCTGGGCAGGCATACGTGTGTACATACGTACATACATATTTATATGCTAGCCATTGGCATATGTGCTAATGTATATATATAAGCCAACATGCATACATACATAATCAATCACATTTATATGTACTTACATATGTACATACACGCAACTTTGCACATTGAGTGTATATGTACATATATGTATGTGCATACTACATACATATTTACTTAAATTTTTAAGTTCGCGCTCGCTTGTACACTTGCTGTGGCCACGCAGTAAAAATTCTATTTTAGTTTTCTTTAATAACTTCTTTGCTTATGAACCGATTGTTTTGAAACTTGCAGTATCTGTAAACTACATGAAAATTAAGATGCTTGTCAAATAACAAGACTGTATCTTTAAAATTGTGGCTGTGGGAGCTTTTTGCGATTTGCGGGGGTGCGGAGGGTGCATCCGAAATTTGAACTAAACTTGATCTGCGTATGGTATACAGGAACCTACATGCCAAGTTTGGTGTCTCTAGCTAATATAGTCTCGGAGATCGACGCGTTCATACAGACAGACAGACGGACATGGCTAGATCGTCACGGCTGTTCATGCTGATCAAGAACATATATAGTTTATATAGTCGGAAATGCTTCATTCTGCCTGTTACACACATTTGCAGTACTTTATAACTCCCTTTTCCCATTTTTAAGCAGGTGCTGTCGGGAGCATTGTTTTTATCCAATCTATTTTGTAGGTCAACAGAAGTCAACCAGCGAAGTTTGGCGATTCTATCTATAGGGGTGTGGGAGATACAGACTTTTCTCATTTGTGGGGGCCGAAGTGGGCGTGTATAAATTTTTTCTGGTCAGATCAATCAAGGAAGCGATCAGTAGACTTAAAGTCAATTTTGGTTTCTATGGAAACTATGGAAGATATAGGTTTTTGCCGTTAGAGGCGGAAGGGGTGGATCTAGAAGGAAGAACTTGACACTTTGTCTGTGAGAATGTAGCAATCGAAAGATCCCGAGTGTGAAATACTCTGTATCCATCCTGAAAAGATTCTGGTGCACAATTTTGAAGCTAGAGCAACCAAACTTGGTATACATGTTGGTATATACCATAGATAGACAAAGTGTCAAGAAAACCTGTTGAACGGGCCCAACCAAATTTAAATTGATGGCATAACTTGAATGATTTGAGCAAAAATACAATTGCCACGAAAAAAAGAGCATATCGCAGTCGGGTGCATCCGACTGTAACGTTCTTACTTGTTTTCATCTTATATTTCGAAAAGGTCAACAGAATCCCTCAATATTTTCCTTCCTGCATTAGAGGTGTGTGAAATACAATTTTACGGGATGGGAATAGGTGTGAAAAAATTTTGTTTGGTTAGATCTTTTAAGCAGATGATCAGTGATCTTACTATCAAGTCTGATGACTCTAGCGTTAAAAGTTAGGAAAATATGTAAGTGCAGGTGGTGGTGTTCCAATCTTCAATAGTGACGATGTCAATCCACCGTTTGAAAGAAACTTAGTTGCCTTTTCAAAACGTTAAGAAACAAAAGGTTCTATATCTGTTCTTGATTCATCATTGATCTTCTAGGCACATCAGTTACTTTTTCCAAATGGCGATACGAATCGGCATTGGAATATGTCCCGTAATATTTCAACTACTTCAAATACGCTTATTGTCAGAAATAAAATATAAATTTTGCAATATATATCAAATGTTATTGCACTCATAAATCAAGAACCGGCTTACTAGTTTGATATTATATTTAAAAAAACTTTTATTGAGCATTTTTTAATCTAGTGCATGTTACTTAATCCATCGTCTCCATCAGTATCGTCAGTATACTATAGCACTGCTTAAGTACCTAAAAGACGGTGTGAGAGGATCAGTTAAATTAATGAAGTTCAATGTTTTTAATCATATGTTCTTGACTTACGCCCATGTAACTGATTAAATTGAATGGCGGAAAAGGACTAGCTGCCATAAGGAGTGGCTCCTGTGATCGCTGTAGCATAAACATGATATCTCGCTTGATAACTGGCGATTTGGGTGACCATTCGTAGACATCATAGGTAGCATGGGCCACTTGCGTGGATTCTTGGGTGACCATATCACCAGCAAAACACCAATACGAGAAATGGAAAAAGAGGATCGAAAATCTGACAACCTGTGAGGGTTGTCGGTCAACGAGTAGCTCAAAGGTCGCCAACGAGAGCATCAGGTATGAGGCTATCATCTGCATAACGAATGGCGCATAGAATACTTCGTTGGTTCGGTCAACAAGCCTGTTTTAAATAGAGTAGATACTATATAAGTATAAGTTTCTATGTAGTTATCAATTTTAATAACCCAATAATCCTTTGATGAAATATAACTAATCGACCTAGTTCGGATTTGAACAGCTGCTCATCATCCTTGCACAACTTGGCAAAAGAATTGAGCTCCAAGCGCAGGATCTTCAGATTGAGAGCCAATTGGGAAAAACAGTGTATTGACTTAAGTTCGGCATACATGATACTATATAGATAGTAGGACACATTTATGCATTGATACGCATAAAGGATCTTATGTGCTATGGAATGCTTAGATGAATCGTCCCAGTGAAAAGGATACAGTGCACGGAAAGGCAAATCCAGACTGGTCCAAGCCGGCTGTAAGCACACCAGGATTAGGAACAACATAATGCCAATATGGCAAGCAGCACCCAAGACTGACTCAATTATAAAGAAAAGTCGCTGTGCCGCGCGTATCTTTACTTTAACCGGTTCATTCTTCGATTCACAATGACAAAGATCCACTGCATCGATAATTTCGTCAACTTCATCAGCACGGAAGTAGAGGAAGTGCCATTTAAACAACAAATAGAAACACTATAAAAAGAAGAAAGTTTTAATTTAGCTTATAGCATTAATATGTACCGATGCAAACGCAAACCGAAATTGTCCATAATGCATCCTGACCCAAGTCGACCACATTTTCCGATTTCGGCAACCACATTAGAAGTGTAATGAAAAAGAGCTGAATGTTCAACAAAACAAAGACATACCAAGCCCGACGAAAGGGCGAGCGACGTTGCTCCTTGTTAGGATAGCTCCACATGACACTGCATATAGGAAAAATTACGTAAGATTACAGTACAGTTAGATTTCTATTTATAAATACTAATGAACACATTTACTTATTACCATAACTGTATTCGATTATAATAGATTGAAGAATGCTTAGGATGGGTCTTCTGGCGCAACACCAACCTCAACTCCTCAAATTGTTCAAAGAGGCGCCTAAAGCCGTTCCCAAGATGATCCTGATAAGCTTCCATTAGGAATGATTTTCACAGATATACTGATTACTGCGTAGCGCTTTTACAACTGGTTATATAGGCCATGAATCGGGGGCTGCAACGCTATATAGCCTATTAAATTAAACTGAGGGTAAGACCTAATATTGAATGTGATAAAATATTAATATCTTTAGTTTTCAGCTAAGAAATAGTTTTGTAATTGATGGTATTAGAGATGAGATCGGGACCGGAGCCACGCGTGATTCCCGTTGCGAAAAAAGCTGAGTGTTTTTTTCCCTTTTAACTAAATTAAAAGTAAATGCCAGTATTAAGAAAATTTCAAAATTACAAATTGCTTCAATTTTCTTAAATATTGGTCGAAATTCGGAACCCGCGAAATTCATTTAAAAATTATCGGGACAGACTGGACCGGTCAATTTATTTCCGTTTGTTTCCCGATACCATCCCTAGTAAGTATCTGGGTTTTGCAAATTTCTCAAGCCAAATTGCACTTAGCAGTCATAAAGAGAAAATTTATAATATTTGCCAGCTGCTTTCGAGCTTGGCTGATTGTTATGGCATTATTGCATTATGACATTATGGCATAAAGAATGCATATTGCAAAATTATAGACTTTGCTTACAATTAGGTTTGTTTTTCATACGCATTGCGTTTTAAATAGTAAAAAAAAAAACCCTTTCAGGTCTGTTTTACATTTCAATTCCGAACAAAATTTTCTATTTCACAAGTTTTGCCTTTGAGTATTCGAAATGAAAAGTAATTGGAAAAATACACTTAAATATATATTTTGCTTTTAAGAAATATATATATTTTTTTTTTATTTTTCATTATGCTTGCATACTTTTCTTTTAATTTTATTGCTTAGTCTTTAAATCTCTGTTAAAAAATGAATCGAAATGAAGGCGATCTGTTCTACATTCCGCTATAGCAGATATATATATTTAATACAGTGTATGATAATTAAATAACAGTGTGAAATAAAAAAGTTTTTGTTTTCAATTATAGGAGAATAACATGAAATAAATGTATAAATTATGAATGTGAGAATGATGGCAGACTGTAAATCGATAAGTACCGTCTGCCACTTTTAGCGATAGCATTTCTGAGAGGTTGGAAAATTGAGGATTTGCATTTTCAATAAATACATTAATTTTTTAATTTCAAGCAAAACGTTTATTTATTTTTATGCAACTTAAAAATTCAACTGCACCCCGAATTTCACCTGCATCTGAACATATCCAAGCCGACTCTCAGATGACGATTCTTTTGTACAGACGAGTGCCTCGGTAACAGCCAAAAGGAGGCATTTCCGACTATATAAAGTATATATATTCTTGATCAGCACCAACAGATGAGTCGATTTTACCATGACCGTTTGTCTGTCTGTATGATTGCGTCCATCTCAGAGACTATTAGAGCTAGAGAGACCAAACATGGCATATTGTTTACTATAATAATTCTTTATTACTTGAGTAGATCTGGTTTATTTCAAATTTAAGTTGCTTTGGTTTTTTGATATTTTATTTAAAAAACAATCTATTGTTGCGAATTTTATAAGCTTTTAGCCATAATCTAGTAAATATAACTTAATCCATGGTCTCCATCAGTATCGTCAGTATACTATAGCACTGCTTTAATACCTGAAAAATGATGTTGGATGATAAAAATAATATAAGTTAATCAACTTCTGTTCTTATCAATGTGCACTTGACTTACGCTCATGTAACTGATCAAATTGAATGGCGGAAAAGGACTCGCCGCCATAAGGAGTGGCTCCTGTGATCGCTGTAGCATAAACATGATATCTCGCTTGATAACTGGCGATTTGGGTGACCATTCGTAGACATCATAGACAGCTTGTGCCACTTGCGTAGATTCATGGGTGACCATATCACCAGCCAAACACCAATACGAGAAATGAAAAAAGAGAATCGAAAATCTGACTGTCTGCGAGGGATCACTTCGGTCAACGAGAAGCTCAAAAATCGCCAAGGAGAGCATCAGATATGATGATATCATCTGCATTACGAATGGCGCATAGAATACTTCGTTGGTTCGGTCAACAAGCCTGTTTTAAATAGAGTAGATACTATATAAGTTTAAGTTTTTATGGAGTTAATAATTTTAATAACTTACCCAATAATCCTTTGATGAAATATAACTAATCGCCTCAGTTCGGATTTGAAAAGCTGCTCATCATCCTGGCACAGTTTAGCGAAAGTATTGAGCTCCAAGCACAGGATCTTCAGATTGAGAGCCAGTTGAGTAAAACAGTTTCCGGAATTAAGTTCAGCATACATGATACAGTAAACATTGTAGGCCAAAAACACACATTGATACATATAAACGAACATGTGTGCTGTGGGATGCTTGAATGGGTCGTGCCAATGAAAAGGATACACTGCACGGAAAGGCAGGTTCAGTTTGCTAAAAACCGGCTGTACGCACACCAGGATAGTGAACAACGTGATGCCAATATGAATAGCTGCTCCCAAGGCTGACTCAACTATGAAGAAACGTCGCTGTTCTTTGCGTATCTTTGTTTTAACCGGTTCACTCTTCGATTCACAATGACATAGATCCAATGCATCAATAATTTCGTCAACTTCATCAGCACGGAAGTAAAGGAAGTGCCATTTAAACAACATATAGAAACACTATAACAAAAAAAACTTTAAAACTTATGACATTACTTTACCCCGATATGAAAGCAAACCGAAATTATCCACAAGATATCCTGACCCATATCAATCACATTTTCCGAATTCGGCAAAGAAATAACTAGCGTTATGGTAAAGAATTGAATGTTCAACAAAACAAAGACATGCCAAGCCCGTCGAAAGGGAGATCCACGTTGCTCCTTGTTGGGATAGATGCTCATGACACTACAGATGTGGAAAATTACGTAAGTTTACAGTACAGTTGATTTAAATTTATAAATACTTATGTACATATTTACTAATTACCATAACTGTATTCGATTGTAATAGATTGCAGTATGCTTAGGATGAGTCTTCTGGCGCAACACCAACCTCAACTCCTCAAACTGTTCAAAGAGGCGCCTTAAGCCGTTCCCCGAATGATCCTGATAAGCTTCCATTAGGAATGATTTTCTAAGATATACTGACAATGGTGTAACGCTTGTATAGCTGCTTATATAGACAATGATTCAGGGCTGCAACACTATAAAGCCTACACAGGGAGAAATAAACAAGTAATTCCGGTCTAAAATCAAGAACATAAAAGTAGCGAGTCAAGACTACTTTGGTCTCATTTTAAAAAAAATTCATTTGCTCAGAAATATTTTTTAGCTTTTCTTTTAAGTTTTTATCTCCTATTCATTTATAAACTTATACAATTATTACAATTTATTACTCCCATTTCCCATTTAAAATGGGGATAAAGGAGTTATAAAGTACTGCAATGTGTGTAACAGGCAGATGGAGGCATTTCCGGCTATATAAACTATATATATTCTCAACAGCCGAGAAGAACTAGTCATGTCCGTCTGTCTGTCCGTATGAACACAGATCTCGGAGACCATGAGAGCTAGAGACACCAAACTTGTCATGCAGTTTCCTGTATACCATACGCAGATCAAGTTTTTTTCAAATTTCGGATGCACCCCCGCAAATCACAAAAGACTCCCACAGTCACAATTTTAAAATTTTTTTGTACACATATGTGTTTACTCAATGTTTATCGGGTGCAGAAATTTCATCACGGTCGGATAAATAGGACCAAAGTTATCGAAGAATCTATTTCCCCTATCTCAGCAGGCAGAAGCAACAGTTTAACAGGCACTGGAAAAGTTAAGTGCGCTGCTTGCGCTTGCGTTGCCGCTGAAGTGAAATGCAAGTTGGGAGCAGGGAGTCTCGTAGTCGGGCACACTCGACTAGAGTCTTCTTACATGGTTGTCTTATTGTTATATATAACATTGACACACATACACATACATATACCTTCACCATTACGTTAAAACAGGACCCTTTCCTAGTCCAGGCATCATTCAGCCGATACAATTTGTTTATTTTTCATGTTATGATAAGTTTTTTTTGTAAATTTATAAATATGTTAGAAGACTGTTTAAGACTGTTTAAGACTGTTGTCCCGATTCGGTCTTAAAATAATTCTGGGCACAATTTAAGTACGACTTAACTTGAATTTTGACCGCCGTTTTTCTCTGTGTATTAAATTAAACTGAGGGTAAATTCTAATATTTACTATTATAAAATATTAATATCTTTAGTTTTGTTAAGAAATAATTTTTGCGATATTTGGTATATCAGTTTTAACTAGAATGTTTCTGTGCAGTCCCAGTTTTTCCAATTTTCTTATACAGTTACCGCCCATATAATGATAAAAGTTCTGCTTGCATTTAAAACTTGGACGATTGTTATGGCATAAAGAATGCATATTGCAAAATTATATACTAAGCATACAATTAGGTTTGTTTTTTATAAGCAGTGCGTTGTAAATAGTAAAGAAAAACCGATAACTTGAATTTCCACATTGGGAAAACTGTTCTCAGTTCTCAGTTTTCAGTCTTTTGCCTGTCTGTCTGCAGTGTGGTTTCGGAGGCACCACTGAAATTCAACCACATTTAACCACCAGTGGCAACAAAGTTTTTGTTCTTTTTATCGTGCGTTTTGCAAAACTTTTTCCTTTTTCCTCTCGCTCCATTTAAGGCGCAAAAAATGCATTTTACAGTTTACAGTTTACAGTTTGGCGTGCAAATCTTTAACGGCTTGCAAAAATATTGCCTTGGCCAAATTTGGTTGGTAAAAACAAAGATATTGGGCTTAGAACGTTGTGGCCAAATGACTTTTGACTTTTGATATCTATCGACCTGGACTCGATTCGATTCGACTCTCAATCAATGATACCATCATCACCCACACACAAACTAGGCTTATTAATCTGGCTGGCGTTTAGTGGAAACTTGTCTCCTGCATATTTGGCAAATGGCCAATGCAACTGACATGTCCGTGCTTGTCCTTGTAGCAGCTTGCTTTGCGGCAAATGTCGTCGCTTCATTAGGCCCGCAACATAGTCGACGAACTACGAATCAACGAACCAGCTCCGAGACAGACAACTATGCCAATTTCAATCAAATTCTGTCCAAGTTGTTGTTTTGAATACACTAACTAAAGGAATTGTGTTAATTTTATGAAATATGTAACGCATACAGATATTTTCGACATCCCAAAGTATAGCTACTTTTGATGAGAGCTTGCTTGTTTATATTTGTCTCTAAGTTTTTCAATATCAAAGCTAATCGAAAATTGTATAGATTGAGGCAACTTCAGTTTAAGTATATTTCTGTAATTAGTGAAAATTTAATAAACATCGATTACAGAAATGCCTAACTTTTGTGTGAAAAGTATTTTTTATTTTTAAATAATTTTTAGAATTTTAAAGCAACAATATGAATTATCAATTTTTATATTCGACAATTTTGTGCAAGTGAATACAACAGTCGGCTTGTCTAAGTTTTCAGTTTTATCATTTGATTTTTTTTGTTGCTTTCGGCTAGACCAAACGCTGATCGAGATTCGAGCTTGGAGCTTGAAGCTTTCGCTTCGACTAGGCACAAATACCAGATACGGCGGTTACCTGTTAGCCTGGTACACAGTACCCGCTACCCGGTTACCTGTTAGCCTGGTACACAGTACCCGCTACCCGGTAACCATTGATTGGGTACCTGGCACAGGTAGCACTACAATTTGCGCGCTTGTCAAGTGTACGACAACATTACGCGCAATTGTTCAATGTCAATGCATTTGATGGGCATGAAATGCTTCTGCCTCTGCCACAACCTCTGCCTCTGTCTCTGCCTATGCCTATGCCTGAGCCTCTATCTCAGTCTCAGTTAGAGCCTACATCCATGGTTTCTTACTGTTGTTGTCCTCATTCATTGTTTGAGGCGGCATCTTCGCCAGGCAACAGCCAACAATTCCCATGTGCTGACATGTTGTGTGATAACGAAGCTGCTTCTTAACTGCGCCTTTGTCGCCGACAGACGACAGAGGGCAGAGGATAGACCGAAGATTCCAAACAGTCAAGACAGTCAACCATGTTACAGCCTATGAACTCAATTAAGGACTGGTAAGGTGCATCAAAATTGCATCTTAAGTTCAAATCCAACTTCTTTGTTGAATCGTTAAAAAACAAATGTTGTTTGTATTTCATCTTATTTGTTTACTTTTATTACAAGTAGTTGAAAGAGAAAATAATGATGTCAATATCGATCAAATATCAATTTGAATCCCAAATAGAACATAAATTACGCCCAGAGTTACATGTTTGCTTCATTTTTGTCATAGTTTGTTGGAAATGATATCTTTGATTAGATTGTTGATAAGTTATCTTGCTCTGCAAACTAAAAACCAACATTGAGAACATTAGATCTTAATTTTCAATACTTATAAATTTAGTTTAATGTGTTTATTCTTCGTTATGTAATGCGCAACATCCGTTTTTATTTGGAAAATATCAAGAAAATATTATGATTATGCCCAAGTCTATCAAAAAAGTTAGATTAAGTTGAGCGTTTGAAAAATAAGTAGAAATAATAGAGTTAAATAAGTAACTGCATATTTAATCAAGAATGATAGGATCACAATTTGCTCAACTACTTGTTTACGTTGGTATATTAAAAATGATTCCAAAGAATTCATGATGATAGGCCAAATGTTCTTGGCAGAAGCCTTCAAGCCCAGCTGCTTTTGCTGTTGTTGTTGTTGTTGCTGTTGTTATTGCTATTAGCCAGGTTAAAGAAACGCCCCGAAAAATGCTGAAAAGCAAAATTTTATTACAACTGATAATAGATCTCTGTGCAGACCACATAAAGGCCACATCGACCATCGACAAACATTCAACTATTCAGAACTTCCCCTGCACCCCACTTTACCCCTTATAACAGAGCCCGGGGCGCTGTATGAAGTGCAATACAATGTTTAAAAACCGCTCATTTCAAGTGATTTTTCGGTTAATAAATGCATCAAAATGTTGAATCTAAAACATTTTTATGTCGTATAATTAATCACAATTATATATTTCTATGGTCCGAGTAAATGGCCCGGACAATGGCCAACAAAGCGAAACGACTTTGACTTGGACCTGGGACATGTATGTTTATGTGGATACGGATACTTTTGCGGCATAGAAGGCGCCACAGGGGGTTTGTTCTTACGGGAGAGAGAGGGTTACCCAAGCGGCGCACTAAAATTTTATGACTCTATTATGAGAGTGGCGGCCATTCAGTTCCTCCTTTCATTTGCCATAGCTCCGCTCCTCCACTGGCCATCCGCGGCTCCATTGTGCCAGGGCCTGGGCTTGAGCCTGGGCTATTGTTCTAGAGACGGGCTGGGGCAGCAACTGAAGCTGGAGCTGAAGCTGAAGCTGGTGCTGACTCTGGAACCGCACATAGTTGCACTTGGCGGGCATTTCGGCTCACTTGCTTGCAAGTGGATGCCAAAGATTTCAGCATACAGATTATGCAAGCAACACACATACATACACACTCAAACACATACACACTCACACACATACACACTCACACACATGAAGTTACTTAGATGACGTTGCCCTTGGCTGCCGTAATTTATAACTTAGCTAAAATAGCCGAGAAAAAAACTTTGCGGTAACCAAAAAAAAAATAAATAAAAAATAAAATAATGCACACAAATTTGCGTTGAACTCCACAGTTGTTTGTGTCCCCCCCCCCCCCCTGCCCCCTTTTAACATATGCTACCTGTCCGCTGCTTCACTCGACCCAGTCTCTGTCCTCGCACTTGCATGTGTCTCTTGCTGCCACGCCCCATTCTCAGACCCAACTTCAACTCCAGCTCCAACTACCCTCTGCGTCGTCAACGTCGCGCAACAATAAACTGCATTCCTTGGATATTAATCACAGCAGCGCCACGCTTATGAATAACTCAACCCAACTCGACTCCACTCGACTCCACTCGATTCGACTCTTGACTCCAGGCCACTTGCTCCATTCCCAGCATTCGCTCTAACAGTTGCCACGAGAATACATTTTCCATTGCATCACAGAGTTCTCTGTATTCTATTGGAACTTTACTTGTCCTATTAAGTACGCTTAAGTTTCCAGATTGCGACAATCAAACAAAGATTTATTCTTCTTATATGTATTTTCAAAGTTTAATTCGGAAGTGAATTTTACAGACTTTTATATACATATGTCATAAATTGATATAAAAATGATGTATTTTTAAGAAAGTATCACTTGAAATTATGTATAATAGATAAAATACGTTGAATATAGTTTTAGTATTCAATTTTCTTGAAGCTTAAAGGCATAAAATCTAAACTTAGTGAAAATACCCCTTTTGACTTAAAGGTTCATCTCGGAATTTGGTTAGGCAATTGTTAAATTGTATATTTAAGTTGAATTGGGTTTATTTTACTCATTTGCCAAACTACTTTTAGTAAAGCTTTTTTAAAACATTCAGATCTGTTTCGGTTTCCATATTTGGAAATGAATTCAATACTGTATCGAAGGCAAGTAAATAAAATCTTAAAAATATCGTTAAACGTGAAAGTAAGAACATATATCTGTCGTAATAAGTATTTTTCATTAGCTCTATGAGTACAGTGAACATATCAACTTATACAGGGTATCAGCTGAACATATCAAGCACATGCGCGTAGAAAGAACACAGTGTAAAGTCTGCAATCTGGAATATTTATTAACAATATTGGCAAGATGTTGTTGTTGTTATTGATTCAAGTGGAGTTGGCCGTTAAGCAAATGCAGCTCGCGTTCGATCGATTGATAATGGCAAACAACCAACAGCAACCCAACAACAAACACTCGCCACAGGCACACATAACAGCCAAGACATGCAACAACAACAACAACAAAATACAAAAAATTAAAGGCAGTTTCAGTTCCTGTAGAACCCGCACCACCTCCCCCAGCACCCTAGCTGAAAACACAATTAATATTTATGACCTTAGCTAGCTGATATATTTGCCTGGGCGCACACACGTAAATGGCTCGATTTATCATCGGTTTTAGCTTTAGGTATAGTTTTGGTTTCTGAACAGATACAGCCACAAGGATAATAGAACTGTTAACATGAAAATAAAATTCAAATCAAATGCGAGCTATCTTCATTGGACATTCATACGAGTGCATTCACTTCCTAGCCCAGTATTCAAAATGTTGTGTGAGGCTAAGCGCCAGGGCTTAATCTAATATATGTTTTTCAAAATTATCATAAAATTGTCTAGGCATATATATAATATATACAAACTAACACTAATTAGCTGCCAAAAAAGCAGCTCAGGTGCGGTTTCATGTCAGCTTGGGTAAAGGTCACTTCAACCTGCTGCACAGGCCAGTGGCAACAGTCGGAGAACCCAGAACCAAAAAGTGCTACACTGGGTGGCTAATTAAGTCAACTCCCGTGGAAACAACACTAGCAACAACAACAACAACAACAAGTGCATGCATATTTCAGCATGAAAATATTCATAATTAAAGTGCGTTCGTCTCTCGACCAGGAAAAAGACACCCTACATCTGTGTTGGTGTGTGTGTGTGCTTGTGTGTTTTATTGTAATGGCATAATTAATTTATTAATTAGCTTTTCTTTCGCCGCACTGAGGCACTGACTCACTGAACCATGGAACCATGAGCCGAAGCACTGCGGGAGACGCGTAAATGGAGCTGCCCACGCACAGAGAACTCTGGAAAAGCCAGAGGGTTAACTGCTGCTCTTACCTTGCGTCAGGTTGAAGGTGGAAAGAAGCGAGTAAGCAGTAGCGACAACAATTAAATGGCTTTTAGTCTGACTTCAACTTCAACTTCCAAGTCCAAGTCCCATTCAATGGCAATTATCCAAGCCGAAAAGGCCAAAACCGATTTTTGTATGCAAGTTGCAATTTGCGGCGCTTTTCATTGTCGGCTATTCGAGCAATGCGACGACCTCCATCGTCGTCGTCGTCTTGCTTTTCGTTGTTATTGTTATTGTTGCTGTTGTTGCTGTTGTTGTTAACCCAGACAATTGTAAAATTGTCGCCAGCGTTTTAGCTGCCTTGGGATAC
Source organism: Hirtodrosophila cameraria (assembly GCA_949708635.1). Lineage (NCBI taxonomy): Eukaryota > Metazoa > Arthropoda > Insecta > Diptera > Drosophilidae > Hirtodrosophila > Hirtodrosophila cameraria. Next base: position 7,631,555 of record OX453091.1, on the reverse strand, counting down.
TGAAACTGAACCTGAACCTGAACCAAACTCAACCTCAACTTGAGTTTGAGTTTGAACCCCTGTTTTATTTCATAGGCATACCTGTCGCGCATACCCCAAATCGTTTTGCAATTGACTGACGATTGTTTTTTTTTTTTTAGCTGCAGCTTTGTGTTGCACAAAAGGCCATTCGATTCTTTCTGGCTGCTTCGTCGTTCAGGGCCAACGTTGTTGGTAAAACGTTGCTCATTGTCATCTGCGTGTTTGCCAATTCATTGGCCAAGAACAAAACGTTTCAAGACGCGCCTAAATGGCAATCTCTTCTTGTTGTACATCGTATAGAGTTTCAGACTACGCAACAGTATTTGCCATTGCTGCACTGCCCACTCCTTAAGCTTGGTCACAACTGACCTATTTGTCAAGCAGTTTTCTTATTTTCGTTTATCAATTTTGATTTGGCAAATTCATTTCACAAATTTGTAAGAATCTGAGAGCTCATATGTTAAAATTTTAAAAAGGATTTGACTTTTACGCTTCTAAGACAAAACAAAGCCGAATTTGATACGAAATGACTCTTCAATCATTTACAAAGTCAAAATAATTTTATAAAAATTTGAAAATCTCAAAAATGTATGGCATAAACTTAAAGCCAACAATTTTGTTTACTACAAAAACTGATTCATAAGTTTTTAATATCAAATAGCGGTTTCTCATTTATGTCATTGATATTGCTGTTCTCTCACATTTTTTACTATCTGAGCATTTCTGATCAAATGTTTTGCATTTAATGTGCCCTCTAAGCAGTGGCAGTGGTAGTGGCACTGTGGCAGGATTGTGGCAGAGAATCTGTTTGCCATGGGTGCCTAAACATTCAGTGGCGATTATCTGTTGCAGGTGCCCCGATGCGCCGATGCGCCGCTGCGGAGAGACCAATGCGATGTCGACTCATTCAGTCAGCAATTTGAGTCGACTTGCAGATCATGGAATCTGCGGAATTGAGACAATTATTTGCACATCGTGTATGCGGAGACAAGTTGCAGTTGCAAGAGAAGTCGAAAGAGTCGCAAAACTTCCTAAGCTCCCCGCGCCGTTCGCATGCGTAAGATGCTGCTTCGAAAATTTGTGAAATTCATTAAATAAAAGTCGTGAAGAAGACAAGCAGCATAAGACTGGGTAGAACGTCTGTAAAAATATTTGACAAAACGCCACTTGCGAGACGCCGCCGAAGACAAGCTCAACCATTTTTGGTTGCCTTTGCCTTTACCTTGCCACAAAATGCGGTAGGTAGTTTTTCTGGCCCGAAGACAGGCGGGCCAAGTTCAAGCTCAATATAGTATGTTGGCAACTGAAAACTCTTCAAGTTGCAGCAGTTTTGCTATAACTCAGCTCATAAACATGATTACATATATATATATATATATATCAAGCCAAGATTCGATTCAGTTTTGTTCGATTTTAGCCAAGTTTTTTGTTTGTTGTTTGGCTTCCTTTTGGCGTATGGCTGTTGCTTAGATTTAGCAGCTGGCAACGCCCTTTTCATGTTTGCTGCCTTAGCGACTGCTAATTGAATTTTAGTTTGTTTCTTTTGGTATTAGTTTTGAGCGTGTTTCACAGTTGGCCTTGAGACGGATGTTGGCCACGTTCGCGTCGACGTCCACGTCGGCGCGTATTAGCCACGTTGCATGTTTATGCAAATCACTGCCCGTCTGTGGCCCGAAGGGGCAAGTTCTAGGCGCGAAAGTAGCGCCCAACTATCGCCCCACAATTAGCCAAAAGGTTTGGATCTGGTGTGGTCTGGTCTGGTCTGGACTACCGATTGGATTGGCTTATCAAGGTGTTGGTCAAACATTGTTGCCCGGAGGGAGGAATCAAGTGACAGCTGCTGCTCGTGCTACCAATTTCTGGGGCAACGCACAAAATGTTGCACATGTTGCACATATAAAATTTCGAATGTGGCAAATCTAAAATGCAAACGCTTGTCAAGCGGGGTCAGCTCTCGCTGTGTATCTGTATCTGCAAGGAGACAGGAGCTGCGGTCAAACTCTTCGCAAGATAAGTATAAAATTACAAAATGGCTAAAATATTGGCGAACATGGAACAGGGAACAGGACTACTGCCAACTGCCAACTGCCTCATTTATTTGCGCTGCATTTCCTGGACAACTTGTTAGTGCGGTTGCTGTTGCTGTTGGTTTTAGCCATGTTGCTGTTGTTGTTCTTGTCGCCGCTGCAAAATTCATGCGCATGTTTGTGCCTCATTTTTGGACATTTTCACTGGCAGCAATAACAACACAAGCTACAACAAGAACAACGCATCGGAATTGGCATCAATTGTGCAAGGGCAAAAGTTTCATTGCATTTATGCGAACGGCAGCCCGTAACAGAAACACATACAGAAACCGAAACAGATCCGGACAGATCCCAAACACACAGACCTATGACCCATGCTTAGATATGCGCGTAACTCACAGATACACACATACATATGCAACACATACCCAGATACCCTGAAAACAAATATATGATATATAAGAGTTAGTTAATTATAAGACCAACGATGGTAGTTTTGATAGCTTTAAAGTAAGCCATTAATGGCTATTTGCAATCTTCTCTCAAAGTCTCTTCTCCAACTGCAATCTTAAGGCCGAATACACAATTTTATTTATAGGGTATAATACTATCCATCAACTATATAGATTTCAACATACAATACTATATCTCCATATAGCATAAACACATTCAATGTTTGTTTGTTTGTTTATTTATCTGCTTTGTCGTTTGTTTGTTTGTGTTTAGCTCGCACATCGTTTTTAAAAAATCGAAATTGAAATATGAGCCCCCAGTCGTCGATATTTGTGTGGAGGAGCAGACGAGATGAGGTGAATTTAGAGATAGGTATACAGTATAGCTTTATAAGTATATGTGTATATATGTATGTATACATTCTATTTGGTTGCTTGTCTCGTTATTTATGCGAAACACTTTTTATTTCAATTTGAGGGTGGATTCTGCGATGATGATGATTTTGGGGAGGCTTGCAAATGTAGAGCTCAGCATATTGTCAATTAAAAGTGCATATGAATTGAAGAGTGAAAGGTTATGATGAACTCTGCATAGGAAATTCTCAGTTTAATCAAAGATTTAAGTTCTTTCTAAGCACAATAAAGTTATTAGAGTATTTAAAGACTTTTAAAATCGTACTTCTGTTTCAACTAAAAAAACCAGAAATAGTTTTTGAGTTTTGCCTGGATTGTCGGAGGACATTCGGTGGTTGAATCGTTGGGCAGATCCGTTGCAGACGAAGAAGATTCCTCTGTAGTACTATCCGTAGCTGAAGAAGAGGAGCTCTCTGCATTGCTATCCGCTGTTGAGGGAGGATTATTTTCGGTAGTGTTATCCGTTGTTGAAGAAGAGTTATTTTCGGTAGTGCTATCTGTTTCTAAGGAAGACGAGCTCTCTGTAGTACTATCGGTAGCTGAAGAAGAACTCTCAGTACTACTATCCGTTGCTGAAGAAGAGTCTTCCGTAGTACTATCCGTTCTTGAAGAAGGTGTAGAGTTTTCGGTAGTGTTGTCCGTTGTTAAAGAAGAGTCTTCCGTAGTGCTATCCGTTGATAAGGATGAGGAAGGATTTTCGGTAGTCGTATCCAAAGCTGATGAAGTTGAAGAAGCGCAATATTACAATACGTTATTAAAGATGTTGTCAAACTAAACACTACAAATTATCAGTTCAGTAAAATAATGTTTACCTGGAGTTAATGTCGAAGTTGTTGGTTCTTAAAATGACAGATGAAATAGAAGAAGAGAAGTATTACTATGCGTTATTAAAGTGTTTGTCGAACTAGAGACAATGTTCAGTTTACCTGTTGTTGGCTCTGGTGTTGGTGGAATAATTGGAGGTGAAGGCTTCAATAGCGAGCCAAAGATATTGAAAATAACTGGCTTGTGCATGTAAGTTGTTTGGTTAATGTTGAATACATTTTTTGGTCCGCCAGAAGTTTCATTAGCTATGAAGTCCACCTGCCTATTTTGTAAACATTTTTGTTGTGGTACATTAAATAGAAATCCTTCATCGCAAGAACTTCTTATTTTTCCCAGCAAGCCCAGACAGAGAAAATATGCTTGGGGATCCAGGGAGTCAACAGCTCTATATCCAAAATGCTGTTCTGCGCATATATCCAGGCCAAATGCCTGCGTCGACGTCAGCAGAACAAACCAAAGTATATTTACTAAAATAAGAGAATGTTTAATGTGAACAATGATTACAAATAGATTTCTAAACTGATTTACTTAGTTGCATTTTTCAAATAATGTGCCAAATGCAATAGTTGAACAATGTAGCTTCGCTTATATACCCAAGTTCTGTTGTAATTAGTTGAAAAACTCAGCTCAGGTGGAACAGAGAAAGCACTATTTTACATAGTTATTATATTAAATAAATGAAAAGTGTATAACAAACTTTGTTCAGTAGTTTTGTAGACAACTTACTAACTAAGTAAATATTTTGAAATTTTATCGATATCTAAGTTGTACAAAGATCTTATCAGCATGTAAATTAGTTATGAACTATACTTGAAACTTGGTTGAAGCTTTTTTTTTTCAGTGTTGCTCACAAAATAAGCTTAAATTCAAATGGTATTTTCATGTTGCTTTTTTGAATTTGACTTTTAAATGCCCGAATAGTAAAATTAATTTAAATATTGCGCTGTTTGAGCATAAAACAAACAGTTTTATACTTTTATAAATGCATCATTACAACAAAATGTTATTGGCAATAAAATATATGAGACAAAGATAGAGAGACAGGAGACGGGGGACGTGGGCAGACCCGGGTCCCCATATACATTACTGATTTATGACAATGGACTATTCATTAAAAGGCCGAGGGTTTTTGAAAAACATTGATTTTATTTGATTTTAATAGCGCCGCCCTGGCAACGGCAACAACAGCAACAACAGCAACGTTATGCAGCATGTGGCATGCAGCACGAAAGCTATTTATCTGCAGTGGTCAACTATAAATCGGTTGTAAAATGGTCAACCTGATAGTGTGGACAAAAGAACCGCTAACGCCATCATCATCATTGGACCAAAGCACTGCATCATCCCAGTTTGAGTTCTATTCCCAGTTTGAGTTACCCAGTCAGGCCATAAATTTGTACAATTAAAAATTATGCTCCGATTTTACAGTTTATATCAGAAGAAGAACTGAGAACTGAAGAAAATTTATGTTCCATGTTGGGAAAATAAATCAGAAATCTGAAATCAAAGTTAAACGATTTTCGTTTGCCCTTCAATGGCTTTGGTTGTAAACTTTTCTGGCATTTGGAAAAGTCGCACCTTTTGTAAAGTCTGCTCTGCGGATTCATAGGGGGCATGCAGCTTGAGTTGGCGTCGTAAAACTGCAAGTGTTAGACAGGTGAAGCACTGCTTTGCTGCTCCACCGCCACCCTCCCCCCTGTGGAGCAGTCTTAAATGCCACACATATTTATTTATATTTTTCCAATAAATCAAGACACTGTTTAAACAGCGCGTCTGATTTTTGAATGCTGATTGTCAAAGCGGGGCGAGCTTGAAATTTTAATTACAAAATTATATTGAATTGAAATATTAATTTTAATACTCTCTGCCGAGCAGAGGGGGGGAGCAGCGCGGACACACCCCAATTTGAATGCGAGCCCAGCGACAAGTTCGTAATGAAATAATTAGACCTCACGCAGCGCTGCCAACGCAGGAATTGAAAAACTGAAAATGCAGCGCCGATAAGCCTATTAAATCGTGACATTCTCAATGGCTTCAATCGTAAATCATATCTCGTACGCCCAACCAACATATAGCCATAGATCAATATGCTTCGATAGTTCGATATTTCTTGAAGTGCGTGTTCGATTTTTAACGACCCAAACGACGACGTGCATTGCATTTGAATGCCTTCCATTCAAGTTGAAGTTGCAGTTGCAGTTGCAGTTAAAGCTGCAGTTGCATTGCATAATTATTGAAATGAGCAGAGCATATTAGTTGAATGGAAACGTTGGTAACACATTCGGCAACTCTGAATGTTTTTTAATCTATTCAACTGTACAGATATTCTTTAAATTATTTAAAACATGTCTTGAGTAAATATCTCATACTTTTCTTTCCTTAAATGAGCTTATATTTCATATAAGTGTGTGACATATAAATCTTCAAAGATTTCCCATTATGAAGAAATTTCAACTTCAAGTGGAAACTAAAGTTAATCAAAAAATCTCTAATATTTTATGCGAAGCATATTAAAATAGTTCTCATCTTGCGAATGAAGCTAAAATATGGCTTTATTTTTCTAGAAATGCATATGATGATTATAGAATCAGGTTTAAATATCTTTAAAACACAAACCTTAACTTATAATATTATGTATGAAATTGCTAAAGTGTTAATAGTTCTATCTTTTAACAAACTTCTATCCAAACAAAAGTAAACCTAAGTTGCATAATTGCAATCAAATTCAATAACCCTTTTCTCCAAGTGTAGACTATGTGATAAGAAGTCAAATTTTAAGGTCAGAGAGTTTTGTTGCTATATCAAGTTGGCTATTCAGCTGGAAAGTGCAACAACAACCACGCGAGTGTCCATTTATGTATTATATATCCACAACTCTCACGCACTTATCCAAATCTTGTATGCCCAATTTGAAGTGTCACATCGCTGACATCGTTTGTTGTTATTGTTGTTATTGTTGTTGTTGCTGTTGTTGCTTATGCCTAATGCCCTCCACTTGACAGCTAACAACCACGCAATAAATCGATTGAATATTACGCAGACCTCGTCACTTTCCTCACTCTCCTCTTCAACACAAATGTGGAGGATTATCATTTTTTTAGGGGGAAACAAAAAAAAATAAAAAACAAGTAAGAACGTTGCAGTCGGATGCACCCGACTGCGATATACTCTTTTTTTCGCCTCTTTGCGGAGTCAGTGGGCGTGGCAATTGAATTTCTGCTCAAATCTTTAAAGTTTTGCCATCAATTAAAATTTGGTTGGGCCTGTTCTACAGGTTTGGGAGAAACAAACATTGCTTGATTGCAAGGGCGGGGGTGGGCGTGGCAAAAATATTTTTATCCAATCTATTAAATAGGGCAACAGAATTCAACCTGCAAAATTTGGTGATTCTAGCTAAAGGGGTGGGGGAGATACAGACTTTGCCTATTTGTGGGGGCGGGGGTGGGCGTGGCCGAATTTTTTTTTGCCAGATCAATGAAGGATGTGATTAGTAGCCCTTGTGCCAAATTTGGTTACTCTAGCTATAAAACTGTGGAAGATATAGGTTTTTGCGGTTTGTGGGGGAAGGGGTGGGGGTGGGGGGGAGATCTTGACACTTTGTCTTACTATGGTATATACCAACATGTATACCAAGTTTGGTTGCTCTAGCTTCAAAACTGTGGAAAAAACCTGCGTTCATACAGACGGACAGACGGACAGACAGACGGACGGACGGACATTTCACAAACCCAATATACTCTTTTTTCCTTTTTTTTCAAAAAAGTTAAAAAAAGAGTATAATAAATAAACACGATGCGCATTAAGATCAAATTACGTGATAACCGAACAAATGCCGATAGAGACCGATAGGCCACCGCCCAGACCGGGCTGAGTCCGGCCGAGCTGGATAGGAATGTGGTGGCAATGCTCCAAACCATAATGTTGTCAATGGGGGGAGGAGTTTTGGATCGTGGTGTCGGTTGTGCTGGGTTGGGTTGGCATACAAATTGTATGCGTAGGAAGAGATCAACACCCGAAAATGCGACGTGCAGTGAAAAATGATTATTAATAAGTGTCTGTTCGAGATTGGGAATGGGATTGGGTTTGGGATTTGGGATTTGAATTGGGATTCAGATTCAGATTCGAATTGTATTCAAGTTGAGATCAAGAGGCCAAATATGAAGAAAGGCAATGAAAAATAACGAGCTGAGCTAAAATATAACTATACATAAAATCGAAATGGCGAACCGTTAATAAAAAAGAAATGCAGCTGAGTGCAGGCAGGCAGGCAGGACGACGAGTACCCGTTGTGTGTCGACACCACCAACATATGGCCATGGATATGTGAAAATGTTTTGCGATTGAAATCAAACGCCCACTGGAAGTCGAGCTTCAGCTACAGCTTCAGTCTTGGGCAGTGGTCATGGCCATAGAAGCTGCAATTTGCATAAACCAGGCAATGTGGCTTGGAAAACTGCGCCTCAACTGACAATTGACAACAACGGCAACAGCAGCAATAGCAGCAACTGTTGCCCGCGCATGCTCAGAGAAATTGTCAATTCGGCAACATGTTGGCATAGTCCATGGTTCCATGGTCAAGTGCAGAAACAGGTTGGACAGAAACTCAGGAGGCAGCCACTTCCTTGTGTTGCTGCTGTTAGATTTTCAAGTGCAGATTGCTCTAGTGGCTGCCTTTTTGTGCGACGTTGAAATTTGTAGCAGTCAGCAATCACAAACACACAAACATTGCCAAACTGTCGCACAAAAACGGTCTGGACTTGAGCTTGGGTTTGGTATTGGGTCTGGGTCTGGGTCTGGGTATGGGTATGGGCTCTGGGTAATTGTTGCCAACGCCAACGTGCAATGTCTTGGCAACATGTTGCTGCTTCAGCTACAGCTGCTGCAACAGCAACTGCAACTGCTGCTGTTTGTTTTGTCGATTGTTTGATAGGCAGAGACTGATGATGACCATCAGAATGATGCATTTGTACACCCATGAGTTTTGACGTGAAATCTGCGTTGTAGCCTTTGCCTCTCCACTTGGCATAAATTTTCGTGTGTATTGCCTGCCGCGTGTGCTGTGGGAAACCAAGCCAGAAGCAACAGCTCGCGTCTAGCGCCAAGATTAATGCGCAAGTCAATTGAATACCTCATCCCTCCTGTTGTACTGCTCTCGCCTAGCCAGCTCTATGTGCCTGGTTAGGCTCTGGTTCTGTTCAGCAATTGTACGCCGGAAGCGAAGATCTTGTTAATTTGATAGTCTGTTGCCAATGTTGCCAATGTTGCCAGCGCGCCTGCTGCAATATATCATCATTAGAAATTTGTGAGCTTTCGACGCATTCGAACACGTACTTCATAATTGCAATGCAATTCGTTGCATCTCCTCCTCTTTTGCCACATATCTATGTATGTTTGTATGTCTTTTTGATACGCCCACTCGTAACTCCAGTGCCCCACATTCTTGACAGCAGCAACAGCAGCCACCTGAACCACTGAATGCAGTTACAGTTAGCTCATGTCCACACGATCAACTCGATGACGCCTCCTCCTCCTTGTACTCCTCCTACTCCTGCTTTAGTCTCAGCTCCAGCTCTGGCCTAGTCGTGGCCTGGCAATTAACACTAAAGCAGCAACAAATCAATTTGGCGCGCTGTTGCTGAAGCTGTTTCCGCAACATGTTGCAGGAAGATGCGTACAAAATCGATTTGAATGTGGTGCCAATGCGAATGTCGACTTCAATGTCCAAGTCGATGTGGTTGTGGCTTGCCTAGGCTTAGACTTAGTCCATGTGGATGATGCATTGCCCCACACACTGTATGCCAAACTTTCAATGGCGAGTTTTGCTGCTGCTGCTGTGGATGTTGCTGCTGTTGCAGTTGCAATAATTGCTCTACTTGAAGCAGCTACAAATCGCCAGCGCTTGACGTTTGAGCAGCCATAGACTTTGGCCAGGCTTAAGCCTTGGAATGCTCCCTCTCAGGCAAACGCCTCGCGCATACGAAATGAGACAGCAACGGACAACGGACGATGGACAACGGACAACGGACGATGGACGATGAACAACAGCCGACGGACAACTTGAATGAAGAGGTTTTCCGTTGCCATTTGGCTAGCGATTTTTTTTTCTCAACTTTTTTGTGCCTTGCGCTTTTTTCGCGTTTATTTCCATGCTCAATTTTCCAATGTTTCCTGTGCCCAGCTAACAGCGACTAGCGACTACAACAACAGCATCAGCAGCAGCAACATCGACGACAGCAGCAGCAAGAGCAACAAAAGCAGTCGCCGGAATGCGTTGAGGCTGCACAAGCTGCAAACAATTGTGATTATCGAATGTTGCTTTAGCTCCTTCTAATACACTAATAATAAGGAGTAGCTTAACTTTATATAAAGAATGTGTTGTATTAAAGAAAAATATGCCTGAAACTTTGCACTCTTATAAAGTAAAAAAAACCATAATGAACTTTGTCGAACTGAACTTTCTGAAAAATAGTTTATATAAGAGTCTTACAACTATGATCTGTATAAAAAGGTTTTAATAGAAGAGTATCCAAAGTTTGTTTTTCTGAGATTTGGCTTTATTTGCGCTTGTTTCTTTAGAGGATCGCCAGGTACGCCGGTGGCAGTTGAGGCAGTTCAAGCAGTCGATGCTTGGATAGCAATCGTATTTGTGTTGCTCTGAACCTGGGCTGGTCTGTTGTTATTGCTGTTATTGTTGTTCTTATTGTTGTTGTTGTTGTGTGTGGGGCATCGCAATATAAATTGCAGATTTCTAACGCAATTTTCATAGTTGCATCCTCGCAGCGTCTTTGACATTGCCATTGTTGTTGCTGTTATTGTTGCTGTTACTGTTGCTGTTGTTGGTGTTGTTGTTGCTGTTGCTGCTGTCTATTGCAGTTGTTGTGTGTGCAATTGGCGCTGCCTTGTTGCAAATTTCCAACATTTTTACTCAATTGAATATCTGCGCAATTTTTGTTGTTTTCTGTCTTCACAATAATTTTGGTTATGATAATTTTTGGTTGCTGCCAACAACAATTGCATAGATGCCTGCCTATCGCAGATCTAGCCTACTTAGCTTTGTATTTCTCTTTAAGCAATCAAATGGAAACTGCGTATACTTGATGTGTACAGTGAAAATGTAAATCAACTGAACTGTTTAACATATATTTAGGTATACGATATGCTGAAATTTTCAATAACAACATACTAAGTTCATTTTAGATAAAAGAGTACTATGTTAGTAAAGTAGTAAAGTGTTTCCAACAGCAATCAATGATAATTTTCTCATTACTGTCAACAACATTATACATTTACGTATATCTTTGCGGAATAGCAGGCAGTATTTCTTTTCAGGACACCTTCTAACCACATAATTTAGTAAATTTGCATTACGAGTATGTCTTGCATAACATATTTATATTTTTTTTTTTATAGTATCTGGAGATATTGTAACTCAAGTACGTCAAGATAGCATTCATATAAAGAATAAGGCACACGCCCACGACAATATTAATTGGCCATTTGCTATGCAAATCGCGCAGGCGATGCAATAAGAGAGACCGCAGAGAGACAGGCGACAAGACACAATGACAAAATGCAACAACAATAAAAGAGACAACAACAACAACAACAAATAATATAGGTACAATATTCAATAAACGACAATTGCCAATCGACTGTGCGCATTGTTTGGCGGCTGTCTCTGCATACCTCTCCGATCTCCCCGTCGCCATCTCCAGTCTGCGTCTCCAGTCTTAGTCCCAGTTGCAGTACCCAGTCTGAGTATATTGCTCGTGCCCGGCAAGCAAAGTTGTCGCTGAATGGTAAACAATTTTTGACGGCGTCTGACAGCAACTGTCATTTTATTAAATATGGTTTTTTTTTTGCCTTTTTTTTTTTTTGTTGATTTTCCGACCGAGCAAACGACCAAACCACCGCCCACCCGCCTTGTTGTTGCCATATTCGATTACCATTACCGACTTTTATCAACGTTCAAATCCCGTTGTCGTTGTCAGCGTTAACAAGTTATGCGGCACACGGCGATTAACGGGGAGACCAGCGGTGGGGTGTTGGGGGTGGATGTAGCCAACAGTAGCCAGCTAACAACAGGTGTTTCTCCTCTGTCCAAGCCAGCCTTGTGGGTTGCGTCACGTAGCAGCATCGAACGTCAGGAGCAGCTGGTAATTGAGGTGGCAACTTGCAGCTTGCAACTTGCAACAGGCAACGGGCAACTAAACAACGGTATTGCCTTTTGATATTCAAGTGCAGCGCTGGCGATTATTATAAAGATGCCTCCTTAGCTGTATTGTGGGATCTCACTTTAAAGCATGGAATGTTAATATGCTGTCAGTTATCTTCTTTTTACAGGTGTTTTTTTCTTCTGTTTGTATATGTACAATAGATGACAAGTCGTTAGCCTGATTAGATAAAACCCACACACACTTTTCATCAAATTTTCAATTTATTTTCCAGTTCTTTTGGCAGCTCGTATTCAATAATCTAAGCCACAACACTTTGACTTTATGATGCCAATCAGTGCTAAGTACATGGCTTGACCTATTCAAGGCCTAACAACGGACACATTCTAGTTTGTTGCATACCTCGCCGCACTAATTGCGCTAATAATGGGGATTACCTACAGACCAAGAACCAAAATCGAAACCAGAACCAGAGCCAAAAGTCACATTGCAAATAGAGATGGCTAAATGTTCAATAATATTTAACACCACACGAATATAACTTATATGATTTAGAAAACTATTCACATTTACATATTTCTTCCAATTTCTTTTCACTTTAAGCAAGATTTCGGTTTTTAAACTCTGTTTTCAAAAATGGGAAAAAGAGTATATTGGGTTTGTGAAATGTGCGTCCGTCCGTCCGTCCGTCCGTCCGTCTGTATGAACGCAGTTTTCAAGGTAGAGCAACCAAACTTGGTATACATGTTGGTATATACCATTGGCATACAAAGTGTCAAGATCGGGCAGATCGAACCAATATATAGATGCCATTGGAACGATCGGTTGAACAATAAGTTTTTGTATGAAAAACTTTTTGTTTTTCAAGATAACTCAGCCAAACTCACTTTACGATTCTCCAGCTAGTTTTGGCTTACATTTTTGAGCACGTTTTGTAGAAATGAAATTTGGTTTAATATACCAATTTGTATTTTGATATCAAATCAGTTCAGTAAATGCGATAATGTCGTGTCACGAAAGAAAACACGACACGCGGCCAACTCTTATTGAAAGCCAAAGACGAAGACGATGACGCCAACGCATTAATGGACGCTGCTAACGATGACGTTTTAAGGCAATGCAGTGCAGTCTGCCTCTCAACCACCCCCTGCCGCCCTGCCTAACCCACTGGTGATTGCGTGGACAACAGCGGCTGCATTTTGCATGTGCGACGTGCGTTTATTGTAATTTCATTAAACGAGGAAAAAGTCACAAAAATAGCCAAAGAAACCGCAGACGGCCAGCCGTGCCACAGTTGCACATAGAGCGGTGCAATTAGAGCTACAAATTATTGCAGCCTAGCCAGGTGGTGGAGTGCAGGAGTGCAGGAGTGGAGTGGGAGGCAGGCAGGCAGCTCTTCCAAACCGCCACCGTGCAGTTAAATAGGTTACAATTTATGAGTGGCAGTCGCAGAAACCGCGTCTGCCAGTCGCCTTTGTGGTTGTGTGGGTGTAGGTGTAGGTGTGGGCGAGTGGTTCGACTGCTACCGAGTGGACTGAGACGGAGACGAAGACTGCAACTGGGAGCTACACCACCCACCCCGTCTGCTGTTGCAGCGCCCAGGTGACACAGTGAAAGTGGCGTGTCGAATCTTTAATTTGACCGATCTTCTGGTCATTTTGTGGTTAACTCTTTGACAAGCATTTGCACAATTTATCACTGAAACACCACCGCACCACATCTCTGCCAACTCTCCACTGCAGTCTTTCGTCATCATAACAAATTAAAGTGCAATTTATTTTCAATTAGCAATTTGCGTGCTGCTGTCCATGTCCAGCAAAATGGCAGAGCCGGAAGGCCTACAACTGCACTGCACTTGCGTCATTTTGATGCAGTGACAAACTAATGTCATACCCTGCCTCTTGTCCTACCCCAGCCACTGGCCCTGGCCCTGCCCCAGTGTCCAGCTCAGCTGTCGGCCCTTGTAAAATGTAAAAGTTGCATGCAAATTGCGGCAAAAACCGCAGCAAATTCATTAAAACAATTTGGGCGGACACAGCTGTTGCACGGACACACGCCTCTAGGGAGAAAGAAAGAGCACGAGATAGGAAGATTGCCCATAAGGACAGAGACCAGGCTCATCTCTACTCTGTTCACTGACTTGTCAACCTTTTGAGCAGCATAACTGCACTTAAATTAATTGGTATGCGATATACATATAACTACCCTGCAAGATGTTAAGTGTCTTCAAGGGGTTGTCCAACTGCTCAACACAGCTTAAGATTGCAATTGCTCATGCAAAAAACTCTGGGAATAGTTGGGAACCAGACAGTTTGTTGATTGGCTGGGAAAGCTTGTTGAGCAAGGCGTATAATGACAGTAGACTTTTCTATATTATTTTGTCAAGGCGGAGCTTATTCTCAAAATTAAAGAAAAATGGCTTTTGAAACTAAGTTATCTCAAGTCTGTGTTAAACACTGCAAATGTAATTGTTCAAGTAAATCAGCCAATAAAAACTTTCATATTATAAACAAAATAAAAGATTATCTCTTAAACTCTCTTAAATTCTTATCTCAATTGGAATATAGATCTTGATACTTTGTCATATCAATATGTTTACCAAGTTTGGTTGCAAAAGTGTGGAAGAAAGCTGAGTTCATACGGACGGACGGACAGACGGACATTTCACAGCCCCAATAAACTATTTCATCTTCTTTTTTTTTTCAAAAAAAGCAGCGGAACAATGGATTTTCGAATTCAAATCTCAAATATATTGATAACTATTAACTAGAACCGAGACAACAAGCTAATCCTATTAAACAGTTAAATCAAACTCATATTATCTAAGATTAACTTTATGCTTAGCCACAAAAAAAAAAAAAGATTCCAATTTCAACATTTTCATCTTTTACGATTTGTGAAGGAAGCTTTTGGCCATGTCGCTAAGATCTAAGAGAAGTATCAAAAGGCGCGTTTTATGGTTTGATTAGGCTTAAGGCGATCTTAAGTACCACCAAGTTGCACTTGCTGTGAAGGAATATGGGCAATGTTTGTTTGTACAGAGGAGGAGGTGCTTTCCCTGACTTGGAGTTGGCTTTGAGCCGCATTCGGTCAATAAATGTCAAAGCGTCTAGTTTATGTGACTATTAAAGAGCCGCGTAATGGTGCTAGGAGGCAGCTCAAACTGCAGATAATCCCAGTAAGATGCGCCTGGCGATGACTTAATGACAATGCCTGACCACATCGATGCGGGGATGCGATGCGATGGGGATAAGGACGCGTGCGAAAAATCAACAACAAAGTTGGAAACAACTGAGACAGTTGGATGCTTCGATGGTTGTTGCTTGGCTGCAAATGGTTGGCAATGGATTCGGAGGGGGGAGAATGAGGGAATTTCCTGATCGAATGCTCGACGGGGAGTTGTAAAAAGCTGCAATTAAAAGGCAGCAGACAACAAGCAGCAAAGCGCCGGCCCCGAAACATAACAAAAAAGGCAGCCACAGCTGTCAATTATTTCGAGTACTTTTCACCAACGCCTCACGCAGCGCAGGAGACCGGAGACAGGAGACAGAAAGAAGACCGGAGACAGACTGGAGGGAACCTGATGCAGCATCATTTGACAGCAGCTCATGACCATAGCAACAACAGAAACAACTGCAGCAGCAGCAGACGCAGCAACAAAAAAAGGAAGGACTGTAGAGGAGTAAACATAAATATTGGCAACATACTCGCATGTTGCCCCAAACTGTCAAATTATTTCGATTCATGAATATTAACGCCCATCTCCGCGAACAACAACATGGACACGGGGGCAACCGTTGCTGGCAGCAGCCGCAAAAGGGCAGCTTGGGAATACAAAAATGAATGCATTGTGTGAGGATGTGGCTGCTGCTCCAGCTTCAGCTTCAGTTCCAACTGCAACTGCAACTGGTGCTCCAAGGAAGGAGCTATTGCGGCTGTTGCTGTCCTCGTAATTGACAGCAGCACTTCTTCTTCTTCTGCCGCTGCCGCTTTTTGTGTGTGTGTGTTTTACCGAATTTATCAATTAATTAAAATTCGTGCATTTTATATAAAAATGAAAATGAATATATATGTATATATATATATATAAATTGACGTCTGGCCAGTCGAATGCCGTTGCTGCACTCGTAAATGATATTTTATTGCCGTCTCTCTGCAGTCAAATTATGCAATTTTTTCGCCACAATTTTTAACTCGTTTTCGGTGTTGGTAATAAACCGCATTCGAATTCTTTTATATATATGTATATATATTTTTTTTTATATATAGTTTTCGACTACCTCCTCTGTCGCTTTATATGGCCAACAACTGTCAAGTGGATGCGATGCGGTTATTGAACTTTATCGAGTTATTAAATGGCCCACATCTTGTAATTGTCGCTAGGGGACTTATATAATTGTAGTGCTGCTGATCCGATAAAGCAGATAAAAGGCATATAGTATATAGATTATAATTCTGAGAACTTTGAAAAGAATATACAACAAGAAAAAAACGTGCACAAAAGTTTTGCATAAGAAAACTTATTTTTCAACAAATTGTTTCTATGACAGCAATAAGATATAGAAGTCCGCTTTTGATGAAATTTTGTCAACGTATCTGGATAGTGCCTAAATCTAGACATAGTGAGTTTTGTCGAGTTATTTTGAAAAATAAAGAAGTTTTTTATACAGAAACTTATTTTCAACCGATCGTTTCTATGGCAGCTATATGTTATATAGTTATATATAATGGGCTATTCAACTATAGTTACTACCTGCAATAAGAAGAAGCATCTGAAAAAGGCATATAAGCAGGAGGACGTACAGATGGACAGACGGACGTGTCTCGACTGTTGATACCGATCAAGATCAAGTATTTATATCTAATTACTTGAACTAACTATCGAAATCTAGCATAACCTAATTCTAATCTGTTTCTAAAAATATTTTATCTATGATTAATGTTATTATTATTATTATTATAATGCGCAACATTCATCCTAGCACTGTCAACATCCAAGTCCTTTCATGGCACTTAAACCCATAGACTACTTGTTCAAAAAAAGTAATTTGTAGAGTTCCATTCGCATTGCTTAGACTTTAGAAAGTGACATTTAAAAGTTGGTGGGTTCATTGACTTTGTGGCAGCTCTTGGCTCTTGGCTTTTGGATGCGAATGTTGAAAAGTAGCTGGAAGAGCTGTGACCAAACATGGCATTGCCTAATTTTGCCAGAGTTCATAAATCAATGTCAGGAGCAGGCGCATTGATTGTCTTCAATTTGGTTGGTTGCTTGGCTGGCTGCTGCTGACCCAAAAGGAAACCACGCGGCGTGGCATGGCATGGTGTGGTGTGGTGTGGTGTGGTGTGCTGTGGCATGGTGCAGGCACCACCTAAAGATGCAACTCTTGGCTAAGAGACAGCCCTTGCACGAGCTACGAGCTACGTGTGGCAATTATGTTGCCCCGCTTCATGTTGCAGTTGCAGCATTTGCAGCATTCAACAAAAATATCTTCTGACGGCCAGACCAAAGGCACAACTGTGGCAACAACCATCTACTTGCAACTTGCAACTCGCCTGCCATTAGACTCATTAGCATATTTGGCCATTTGCATTAACACCTTCGCTGGGATTATGTAATTTCGTAGGCCCAGTCTACGGAGATGCCCCAACTGCCATGTCCACGGCCATGTCGAAGCGTGACTCTCTGCGCCTGGCTTTCCCAAACATTTATTGTCCTTGTCTGCCAGGCGACATACTTGTATATTGCAACCGCCTCCCGTCTTGCCCCCGTCCATAGTAAGCTGAATTATTACAACACTTGGCGTTGTTTTTGCGCGATTTCGTGAGTGCATCTTATAATGCTATTAATTATTTGCATGTTGCACCTTTGAATGTCAGCCAAGCTAAACTGAGGCGGTGCAGCGTCTCTGTGCTACCATTTGGCAACTGACTTTCAGCTGGGAAGTGGAACTGGAAATGGAAATGGAAATGAAAATGGGGAATGCGTACTCCGAGCAAAAAGATTTTGCGCATGCCACAGCTCTCGAAGCAAGCTGCAGCTCGACTCTCCAAATTTATGCCGGCAACACGAAGAAATTGTAACAACATGGCAATTTATTCCAAGGTGCTCAACCTGAAGCTGAAGCTAAAGCTAAAGCTGAAGCTGTATCTGCAGCTAGCCTTGATTATCTTTTATTGTCGAGTTCTCTCGAAAGGCGGGGCGGGCGACTCTTAAAGTGCCCCGTGACAAGTCCTTGTCCCAAGGTATTCGCCTGGGAGCTGCTGCATAACATTTCCAAGACTATTTCTATTTCAGAGCCGCCAGTTGTACACCTTTACCTTTTTACTTGGTAGCCGAGGGGCCGAACGAGGGGTGGAGTAGCAACTGGAGGCGGAGCGTATACTCGTATGCCGCATATTTGAGCACTCATTACAATTGCACTGAGAATCGAACAAACATTTGCAATGGGCGTGTGTTAGTGTGTATGTGTGTTTTTCTATTACATATACATTTTTGAACATGAATATGTAGAACCATTTTGATAACAGTATACTTTAAAGTCAGAGTCTAGAATTCTGTTTAATTTTTATACTCTGCTGCTACTTACGATTTAAGCTCTTAACTAAGCGAATTGATTCTAATACTTATTTTTCGAACAATCTTTTGTAATATCTTAAAGACAAAGTATAAAATAATGTTTATATCGACTAATCACAGTTTTTATTTTTTTCGCAGGGTCACAGTCAACAGCAGAACTGTCCACAGCGAGGAGAGCAAGGAAGAAGGACGATCCTCTACAAATTTTTAAAGGATTCAAACTGTTAACATGATATAACCAGGCGAACAGAAATAATAAGAACATCAGGTAATGTTTCGATGAGGCTACCCCACATAAAGAGCGATCCAAAAAGTCTGATTTTGTTCAACGAGAGTGGCTTGATGCTCTGCATCATCGGCTTGTTAGGATTGAGCTGTCATGCTGCGGGTGCATGAACAGCGGTGGATAGATCGGATAAATTAGAATTGTGTCCTGTGCTGCTGTGGTGGCAGATCTGTTTGAGTGGTCTTTGCTACGCCACCGATAAATGGCGGATAGTACATCAGCGAGCGCAATGGATGACCAAATCCAGCTGGTGTACCGTCTTGTCGCTTCAAATTGTTTAGCTTATCGCGTACAGCTCCAAAGTTTCGCCTCAACAAGAGGTTATCTTCAAGCTATTAGTGTAGCTGTGCTTCTAAATAAAATCTGCAGCTGATCCTTCTCATTGAGCAGCTGATCCTTCTCAGTTAGCAGCTGATCCTTCTCATTGAGCAGCCGCTCATAGCTTTCACTGGTTGTTCAAAACGCTGCTCTTGGCCTGCGAAAGCGACGTATCCAACTGTGTCTGCTCCTCGATCACTCCACGTCAGACATTCTGGCATGGATCGATGTCGTGTAAATGTGCCCTTGGCATTGCGACGCTGCTGATCCTGATCCTGCTCCTGCATATCGGATATGTATTTACTTATATTGCTGGGCACGTGCCCGCATCGTCGTTTTGTATACACCGGATGTATATCCTGGTTCGAAACGGCCTTGCTGCTGCGTCCTGTGCTCAGCTTTGATCGTCTTTGTTGGCTTTAAAAGAAAACATTAACAAAATACTTTGTGCTTTTCTACAATATTTAAATACAGCTCATATAGTTAATCATGGTTCTCTTCCTCCAGATCTTGACTTTTACCAATTGGGTTGATCGGAGCTGAATTGCCGCTGGATTCTGGCTTTATTGCAGAGCAGCTGATCGAATAGTTTATCGATTGGAAAGCTTTCATCCTGCAGACTCATTCAACCATAAAAACCATAAATAAACAAACATATACATTGGAATAGCACCGTTATAATCAAGCGCTTTCAATTATCGATAGTCGATTAGTGCTGCCAAAAATACCCAACACAAGATACCAATATATCGATATATCGATTATAACAACTACATCCCTAAGCTGTCATAGTTGCTAGAAGTTTCTTGCTGCGCCCATTTTGCTACCTAGAGGAAAATCTTAAGTACACAAAATAATGCCCCTTGCACAGGTAAGCAATCAATATTCAATTCATATGCAAGATGCACGCCATTTTATTCTTGTCAGTTAAAGCTCGAAATCGCCGAATGCGTTGCGTTGTTGGAACAATCCAAAAGTGCGCGTGTTAAAGGCGCGCTAAGCCGGGCTAAAGCAGAGGCGGAGCGTGAAATGATCAATTTGGAGATCAAGGCGCGTCTTGCTGCTGAACGCAAGGCTGCGGTCATTAACGGAGGCGACTCCAAAAGGTAGGATTCCATCAGGATTAGTCTTTATCCTTATTATATTCTATTGTTTAACAGATACTTGCACGAGCTGACCGACTATGGCTGGGATCAGAGCGCCAAGTTTGTTAAGTTATTCATAACACTGAACGGCGTACAAAATTGCCCCAAAGAGGCTGTCACCATCGACTATACGGAGCATTCGTTGCAGCTGCATGTCAGCGATCTCAATGGCAAGGATTTTGGCTTGAGTGTGAACCATCTGCTTTATGGGATCGACGTGGAGAAGAGCTATCGCAAATTGAAAACTGATATGGTTGCCATCTACTTGAAGAAGGCGAAGGAGGGCCAGAACTGGGATGTGCTGACGGCCATACAGAAACGCATGAAACAAAAGCAGGACAACGAATTTGCCAAGGATAACGAAAATCCGGATGAGGCTCTCGTCAATATTCTGAAGAAAATATATACCGACGGCGATCCGAAAACAAAGCAAATGATTGCCAAGGCTTGGGCCGAGAGCCAGGAGAAGAGTCGCACTGGACAGCAGGTTGGCGACCTCGGCAATCTTGGGGATCTTTAAGTAGTTCAGATATCAACGAAGTATTTTATATATTCAATATATTCCATTTGTGTTGCTCATAATATTTTGAAATTTTTCCTACCAGTCATGTGTAAGCCGCTACCAGACAGCACATCTGTAGACACAAACCAAGCAGTGCATAACTTGTACTTCAAGCAGTTGAGCATCGACACAAACAAGCAGAGTACGTCAAAAATGGCATTAATGGGTACAATAATACAGGGTATTATAAGGACTTCGGTGTTCTTGCAGAAATAACATTAGATTTTTGATTTTTATCTATTTTCGGAACTTTTAATTTGAAAGAATCTTGGTATGCTTGGTTTGTTCCTATAGTTCATTAGAATCAATCATTCTGAATAGATACAGGGTATACAGCATAAGGAAAAGAAAATATATCTATCTAAAATCTTTGCTCAAACAAGCTTCTGCATGAATGCGTTTGTATCATAAACCATACAAGCTAGACTAATTAAATTTGGTACGTAGGCTCTCATTAACCATATGCTGTGTCTGCCTTTTTACCAATGTTTACAAATGTTAAACAACAAGCAAAAAGCTGCAAATTAATTTGATGCCACTGCCATATTTATAACAGCAGCACAAACCTAACTAACTAACGCAAACTTGTGCAACTTTGGTCTGTTCCGTTGATTTAATGAAATACCAAAAGTGTGGGTAACACAACACTTTCAAGATTGAAACAACAGCAACAACAACATTAACGCTTCAAAGCCAGCACCAAAACCAAAACCAATGCAGTGAGCATTCATCTTAGCCAATTTGCATTTGCAGTTGCTGCAACCACAATAAAATTGCCATATAAGCCGCCCACCTAAGAGCCCCTCCACAAGAGTAGCTGCCGCTATAGATATAGGCTCAGTATGCGATTCGGGTTTGGGCCCGTTCCTAGGCACACTTTGCTAATTAGCTGCAGGCTGGAGCTCTCAAATTTGGGTTAACAATTGCCAGCGCAATAGCAGCAGCAGCAGCAGTAGAAAACATTGTCAGGGCAACACGTTCCAGAAGCAAACTCAGAATGCACTTTGCCATCAAATTAATTAAGACAAGAATGCGAATACGTGCCAAAAAGGCGAACTTAACCGCTATTGCCAACTACAAATAGGGCCAGAATGAAAAGGCCCAAAAAACCGTAAGCCGAATAAAGTCAAAAATTGGCGAAGGAAATTCGAGTTGGCTGTAAACTAATTGGAAGGTAAAAAAAAGAAATTGCTCCAAATATTTTTAAATAAATCACAATACAGCAATAAGCCATATAAGCTACTCTTAAGATAAAATAAAACTTATTAAAATAGTCGCTGATTTATCTAATAATACTGAAAATGAATTATAGATTTTTTTACTAAAATTAAAATATATACATAATTTAGTAATGTTTTAAACTAAAATCGCAAAGAAAAAGCAATGCTCGTATATATACGAGCTATATTAACAAAATTCATTAAAGTTATAATTAATTAAGGTCCCTATTAATTAGTGATTAAGATGCGGTGACAAGCATAGCTAATTGAGAAACCCGAAACCCTTCATCTGCTCAGAGTTGGACCACACGCGCTGCTTTGAGCTGACGTCAGAGCCAACATTTTGGAGGACAACAAACGGCAACAAATTGACCTGCAACATGTTGAACAACAGCCATAAAGACCCACAACGACAACAACAACAACAATAACAACAACAACAGCAGCAGCAACAACCACTTGAAACGCCGAAAAAGAAACATGTTGATTGCTCTATCCACAAAAATTAATTGGACCACACACGAAGAACCACGCAGAAGGCAACCAAGCACTTGAAGTTGAAAAGGGATGGCAGACGGCACATGTATCTGTATCTAATGAGTGTGAGCAGCATAGCGCTAAATACTCGTAGACATCGCGTCGTGGTTCTGTGGGTGTCACATATATTTTAATGATCGCTTTGGGCACCAAGCCACCAAGTGCGGGCCGCCACATCGATGGGTTTTTGATAACCACATCGAGGCAAGAGAGGCGACCAAATGAAATGGCACAAAAGCCCCCCAAAAAGCGGCGCGAATGACTGCATAAATCCATGTGAAATGCAACTACCAACTGACTCCCTGACTGACTGACTCCGTGACTTCCTAACTGACTGACGTCTGTTTGACTGGGTCTGGTATGGTCTGGTCTGGTCTGGTGTGCTCGGTTCTGGTCTATCTTGAAGATTTGCCTGCGCTGCCGCGCCCAGCATCGCGTCGAGTGAATGGCAGACAGAAAGCCAGCTTCAGGTCTCCAAATCTGCAGTCGTTAGCCTGCAAATGCAAATGAGATATCGCATATGTAGGTCTCCTGGGTGTCACTCTTAACCTTATTTCCACTGCTCATAAATGGGAGCAACGACGACGACGACGACATCGCCACGTTGACAGTGGGTGGCTAGTCAGCCGAGCTCTGCTGCTTGGCTGTCTGTCGAAATGCCCAAAACTATCAACTTACACCAATGCATTCAAAAATATATCCTTGCAAAAAAGTTTTCATAACAAAAAGTAATTTTCAACAGATTTTTCCTATGGCAGCTTCGTCCGATTTTTATCAAATTTGCTCAGAATATATAGAATATGCTTAACTTTAGATGAAGTGAGTTTGCTTGAGTTTTTTTGAAAACAAAATTGTTTTTCATAGAAAAACTTATTTTTCAACCGATCGTTGCTATGGCTGCTGTAAGAAATAGTCGTCTGATTTTGCTGAAATTTGTTCAGTATGTATAAAATGTGCTTAAGTTTAACTGTAATAAGATTGGTCGAGAAAAAAGTACCTGCAGAAAGAAGAAGCATTTGTGCCAAGTTTCATCAATATATCTTAAAAACAAACAATCGAACATGATTCGGCTGTTGATACTGATCACGAATATACAACCCTGTTTTTCTGAGACGTCTCCTTCAATGTGTTATACGTCTCGTAAGAAAATTTATAGCACCCTCAGCAAGGGTACAAAAAGTTGGTTTTCCTTTTTGATCGCAAAACCAATAGTCAATTTTCAATATGACAGCGTTGTCGCAATTTCCAAACTTTTAAAGCTTCAAAGATTTAAATAAAGTTTTAAAAATAGTAAAAAATTAACTATAATATGCTCCAAAATAAAGAATGTTTTGTTTATTTATAGGTATTATGAAAACCTGATTTCAAGCGTTGGCTTAGAATACCGCCGCATGCCACACAAAAATGTGGCCTGTGGCGCAGACGCATGTGCAGAAACACGTGTAAGTTCGGACAAATGTAAATAGAATGGGCTTTTGTCAGCAGTTGCAGAGGCAACAGCAGCAGGAACAGGAGCAGGAGCCACATGTAGTACATAAGTTAAGCGGTGCCTTCATTGTTGACTTGCCTCCGCCTTGGCATATAACAGAATACGCCCACTTTGCAAGCGGTTGCGCCGGTTGGCGGTTACGCCCCCTCTCGAAGCCTATAGACATAGACATAGACATAGACATAGACTTTGAGTTCGACTTAGTTGCAGTTGCAAGTTGCAGTCGCATCGTAAACTCAGCACGTAAATTATGATCAGCCAACGGCGTTGAATATTAATTGCCCCGGACCGAAATGAACAAAAGGCCGACACAAGAGCAACAACAGCAGCAACAGGCACATTCCTCCTCCTAGACGATGCCACATATGTATGGAGCTGCAGCAACAACTCTCAACTCCATACTTGGTGGCCAACTCATGTGTACGCGCGCATCTGTAACGGTGTCTTTGATAAGCGTCGATAATTATTGAGGAGCCGCTGCAGCCGGCTGTAAGTCTTTGCCTGCCAGATCTCTCTCAGCTAGAGGTTTAATTAATTTCCAGGAAGTTTTGATCGCGCCGAGTTCTGCGTTCTGCATTCTGAGTTCTCGATTCTGTCTGGGGCTTTCGATTTCGCCATTGTCGCGGTCATCACTCAGCTGGAGCTGCCTGCAATCGCCTCCTATGTCAGTGTCAACACAGCGGCGACCCCCGTTGCTCATGCCTGTCTTGCTGTTTGATGTATTGTCGCCTGTCCAGCAGCAGCAGCAGCAGCAACAACACCAACAACAACAACAGCAGCAATAAGAGACAAGGTGTGGTCCATGTCCTTTGCCTGTTTACTGTCATAGTTGTTTGCTTCTAACTTGAAATATTTGTTGCGGATGCGTCGCAAAAAAGGTCGCCAGCTTGACTGAGTGCCAATGAGCAGCCGCAACAACAGCAACAGCAGCAACAACGCCCAAATTGTGTCTTAAATTGTTGACTCAACAACAGCAGCAGCAACAGCAACAACTGTGCTTTGCGACCTACGATATACTACTTGGGGTCTGGGCAGTTTGTCCTGCGGCCACCAAAGCAGAGAATGCACGAAAAAAAACTCTATATATAAGCAAAAAACAAAAAAAAAAGGAAACCTGAAAATTGTTTGTGTACTCGTATTTATCATGGCCGACAAAGCGGCGCAAATCTTTCAGAAACGAAATCACAAGGCTATCAAGAGAGCAGCTCCCCAGTTCGCAGTTGGAACAGCAACAAGGCAAACAATAATAAAAATGCCAACCACAGTTGTTGGGCTAAAATACTAAAAAAAAGAAACAAAACACGAGTCTACAGAAATATCGCTGAAAAAAAAATACAAAATACAAAACAAAAACCAAAGCCCGGAAGCAAGTTGAAAAATGTTCAGTTTATTGAATTCTTGGCTTCGATCTACGAAACAATTGCCGCACACTTTTCAGTATGTACATTGTACAAAATACAAAATACTTACTACAACATTGTAGCACAGTGTTTACTAAAAGTCAATGCAAACGGAAACTTTAATTGTACTTGTAATTGAAATACTCGTTTATTGAACGAAGTAAACAAGGTAAACAAAAAAGGGTTTTAATTGTGACTTGTAGTTGTGTTTACATCTTTAAAATATCAGCATAAGTCTGGATCGAAGTTGAGTTTTTATTGCCAAAATTGTATTTGACATAAGCACTTTGAAGAGTGTCCTTTTAGTTGATATTTGAAATATTATATTATTACTCCCTGTTCCCATTAAAATTGGGAAAAAGGGAGTTATAAAGTACTGCAAATGTGTGTAACAGGCAGAAGTACATATATATTTTATATCAATGTTGATCTGCTGTGAAAATTTCAACACGATCGGATAAATAGCACCAAAGTTATGGAAGAATCTATTACCCCCGTCTCAGCTGGCAGAAACAACAGTTTGACAGGCACTTTACGAGTTAAGTGCACTGCTTGCTTGTGTTGCCGCTGAACTGCTTGAAATGCAAGTTGGGAGCAGGGAGTCTCGTAGTCGGGCACACTCGACTAGAGCATTCTTACTTCTTTAAATATATATCTAAGGTAGCAATCGAAACTTAAACTTGCAAGGAGGTACAACATTTGAATGTGAGCACATTTTTCAAATATTTAAAGCTATTATCAATTTTTGTTTATGTTTTAGTGTGGTGAAGAAATATTAAAATAGTAAATTTTAAATCGAATACAAGTCTCTTAAAACAATATTTGATGTATTTATCATCCAAAATAAGTTAATCAATGTAAGCTTTTCATTTCGCTTTATTTAACCAGACATATGCGTAATATTTGCAGTCACTGTAGCAACAATCTTAAACAACTGCAATCTTGAGTAATTAGGCACGATTTAAAGAATAATTACCACCTGGTTGCCAGGCCCACATGTTTTGGAGCAACAAATTGGGTCCGTTTTTTGTGTTGGTGGACCGATTGGCAGTCTGATTTTTTGTTGGTATAGTTTTATAAAAACTTAAAACTGTAACAGCCTGCGGTGAAGCATAAGTAAAACAACAACAAAAAAAGAACACTCGTAGTTCGGAAGCGAATTATGCGGCAAATAATAAATAATTTGAGATCATAAAATGCAATAAAAAGGCGCTTATAGCGCTGCGATTTATTTCATAAGATAATTTTAAACTAATTTGGTAGCATTTAGTTGGAGAATTATCGCCCTCCATTCCACAACACTCGATAAAGTAAAGCCACAACGCAGCGGGAACCGCAGCTGAGTAATGGCATTGAAAACTGCATAAATATTGCCGGGCCATGTGGCATGCGGTATGCGGCATGTGGCACGCCCATTTCAAATCAGTCAAACGACAACGGCTCCAGAGCTAAAATACAACTATGCAGACATATTAACTGCCGAAAATAAAAAGTTAGAGTATATCATAGAAGGTTAATTCAAGTTCGAGTTATTTAAAGTTTAATGGGCTTAAGGCCAATTCCAAACACAGTATAACTGCTTCATTAGCCAAAACTATAATGCCAAGACACGTGTTGTTCACAACTTGAATAGGAACGCCTAATTGTCCTCAATGTCCTTTTGGCCAAGTCCAAACACACTTCATTAGCCAAAACTATTATCCCAAGGCACGTGTTGCTAACAACTTGCATTGCAATATGCATAGAAACGCCTAACTGTCAATCTAGGAAATGTGAAAATCAGAGAAATGCTATTTTTTTTGCATACGAGAATGTTGAGAACGCTTGCAGCTGAAGTTCAATCAGAACACAGTTAAGTAACCAAAGCTGCCACCAAAAACTAATATAAATCGAAACCTGTTTCATAGAAATCACAGTATTTGCTCAAGTTTCAACGCGACATCAAGTAACCCACAAAAATGATATTCGAATATTTGAGAAAGCCAGGCTTAAATGCTTTTCGGGCATCACGCGATTCCTTCAAGTATTTGGAAAAAGGCATGAAGGTTGTTGGCTGGCTGCCTCCTGCGAAGAGTAGTCGATATTATAGCATCTATTTGGTTTGGAGCATTTTGATGATTTCAACTGAAGCAATCTATCTACCAATTGCCTTCTTTGCAAGCTATTTTATTGATTTTAGTAGCTTTACTCCAGGCGATTTTCTAACCTCAATACAAGTTGCTTTTAATGCAGCTGGCTATGGATTTAAGGCTGCAGTTATTGTTCCACGAATGTGGCATTTTCAAAAGGCAAAGGATCTGCTTGATATCATGGATAAACGGTGTGTCAGAAATGAGGAACGCATACAAGTTCATCGCTGTGTTGTATACTGCAATTATATATTTATTGTGTATCAGATTCTCTATACTTCATACGCCTTATTGACATTCGTCAGTTCATTAATAACTGGTTCAACACCTTGGGGATTTTACAATCCCTTAGTTAACTATCTTATAAGAACCGAAAGACTATGGATGGCAGCTATTTTTGAGTACATTGTCGGTTCAGGCGCAGTTCATTCCGATCAAATGGCAGATCTCATTCCTCTAACTTTTGGTATAATATTGAGAACGCATATTAAGCTTCTCACACAGCGAATTCTAAGACTACGCACAGCACTCGAAGAAAGTGACAATCAGAGTTACGAAGAGCTGGTAAACTGTGTTAAGGATCACAAACTAATACTGCAGTAAGTTGACAGAACAACAGCCAGAATTGTATTTCTTTAAATTACCTATGATTTCAGGTATTGCAATATTTTTAGACCAATCGTGTCTAACATTATTTTTGCTCAGTTTTTAGTCATAGGTCTAAGTCTAGGCTTGTCAATGTTAAACATCTTGTTCTTTGTAACTTTTTGGACTGGATTGGCTACTTTTGTTTATATTGTCGTGTTGATGATCGAAACATTTCCATTTTGTTACTACTGCGAGCTATTTATTGATGATTGCAACAAACTGACTTCGGCCATATTTTACTCCAATTGGAATGATGCAAATAAGCAATATAAGTCAACTATTTTCTACTTTCTTCATCAAACTCAGCAGTCGATTAGCTTTATTGCCGGTGGAATATTTCCAATCAATATGCAAACCAATATTCAAGTAAGATTATTTGTGAGTTAAAGTTGTCTTTCAGCATTCTAACTGCAGTTTTTGTCAACAGGTAGCCAAGATGGCATTTTCAGTGGTAACTATCGTTAAGCAAATGAATATTATTGAGAAACTTAAGTAAACTTAAGTGCATCTTAAAATATACTTAAAGATGTTTATAATCAAAATTATGAATTAAAATATTGCACGTACCAAACTTTTTCTGACTTGACTACTTTGATAGCATTTATGAACTAGTTTTAAGTCTAAATTCTCAACTTTATCTACTTTCAAAGCCAAGTCGCAACATTTTTATCACTTTGACTATAAACGTGCAACACGCATTTCAAGCGAATAGAATTTCATTATTAGGAACGCCCAACAAAGAGTTACGCCTATCTGTCAATACAGGTTACTTGGGTAGGATTGTGAACTGTTATGAAATATTGTCACAAACCCTTTCTTATTTTTTTGAACCCAACAAATGTCAGCTAAAAATATGTACTTCTCTTATTACTGTTATGCTATTTCTTCAATAAGAAAGAGAATGTTGAGAACGCTGGCAGCTGGAAAACGATTATACCGCATCTTATCAATTAATAATTAAATAAGAAAGAAAATGTATATAAAAAGATGTGCACACAATTGGTTTTGGTAGTTTTGATTCAAATTTCAACGAGTCATCAAGTAAATCTTAAAAAGTTTTCTAAAATGTTATTCGAATATTTGAAAGAGCCAACATTGGGCAATTATCGAGCATCCCGTGATGCATTCAAGTATTTGGAAAGAGGCATGAGACTTGTAGGCTGGTTGGCACCTAAAAAGGGAACTCGATTTTACTCTTTCTTTATCGCTTGGAATATATTGGCTGTATTTTTGGCTGGAGTCTATGTACCAATTGGATTCTTTGCAAGCTATTTCATTGATTTTAGTAGCTTTACTCCAGGAGATTTTCTAACCTCAATACAAGTGGCTTTCAACGCAGCGGGCCTTACACTCAAAATTGCACTCCTGGCTCCAAATATGTGGCGTCTACAAAAGGCACAGGATATGCTCGATATAATGGATAAACGATGTGTCAGAGAGGAGGAACGCATACAGGTCCATCGTTGCGTAGTACTTTGCAATTTTACTTATCTGGTATATCAGATTATTTATACTTCATACGCTGCATTGACCTTTGTCAGCTCCTTACTTAATCGATCGACACCATGGAGACTTTACAATCCATTTGTGGACTTTCGTGCGGACACTCAAAGTCTATTAATTGCGGCTACTGTTGAGTTCTTTTGCGGACTTTGCGCAGTATTTTCAGAACAAATGGCGGATCTGGCGCCACTAATATTTGGTTTTGTGTTAAGAACCCATATACAACTTTTGTCAGAGCGCGTTCAAAGATTGCGTACAGCTCCCGAAGTAAATGACAATCAGAATTACGAAGAGCTAATAAACTGTGTTAAGGATCACAAACTAATACTGCAGTAAGTTGAAAGCACAATAGATAGAATTTCAAAACTTAAAGTTTACTATGATTTCAGGTATTGCAACATTTTTAGACCCATCGTAACTGGTGCAATATTTTCCCAGTTTCTAGTTATAGGTGTCAGTTTGGGCTTTACAATGATAAACCTCTTGTTCTTTTCAAATCTTTGGACTGGCCTGGCTACAATTATGTGTTTGATACTCTTAATGGTCGAAACATTTCCATTTTGTTACCTCTGCGAGCTATTTGTTCATGATTGCAATAACTTGAGCTCAACTATATTTTACTCGAATTGGATGGATGCAAATAAGCGTTATAAGTCAGCAATTGTCTACTTTTTGCATAATACTCAGCAATCCATTGGATTTATTGCCGGTGGTGTTTTTCCAGTCAGCATGAAGACCAATATTGAAGTAAGACATTTCTCAGTTTATTACTAATTTGAGTTTGATATTAATTGACAGCATTTTGCTTTTTTTAACACAGGTGGCCAAGTTGGCATTCTCGGTGGTAACTCTCGTTAAGAAAATGCATATTATGGATAAACTGGCAAACAAATTAAACACATAATTGCACTCAACACCATCAAAAATATCTTTAAACAAATCTTGAAAAACAAGGCAAGCTACTTAAAGTAACAGCAAATACTTAAGATCTAGGCACGTTTAAGCAATTATACTTAAATTTAGGTATAAAAAAAAAGATTGCAGTTAACATATACTCTGGCAAACAAACACACATGTATCACAAGTCAGCTTGTAGAGGGTTAGGCACCAAATTTATGACCAGGCTATTTGAGATTGACAAGAATCTGTGAATCTGTGCTGTGTTCTGTCTGGAAACAATGCGAATCGATCCCTAATCGCACATTTGCTGTTTGCTAAGAGAATCTATGGCCCATTGTCGGTCTTCAAACGTATTCGTATACGAATTCTACAAGAAAATTGTTGTTGTTGTTGGTTGTTGTTGTGTATCTTTTGAATGAGTCATGGCAATTGCTTTGGCAATTGAACAACAACTATAGAGGCTTAAGCCATCCCAAGGGGCATTACGATTTGGTTTGTTGAACTTTGTTGATCAGTCAGCAAACAAGAAATTGCGTATACGCAGTGGCTGGCAACAGTTGCAGCTCACAGCTCACAGCTGAAAATGTTTGCTATGTGTTTGCCATGTTAAATGGCATCGTTTTTCATTTTTCACAGCTCTCTGTGTAAGGAACCTCCAGTCAACGAGTAAAAATACTACAGGAAATTGAATGTTAAGACCGACACGTACAAAATATAAATATGGCATTAGGTACAGAGCTAGCTCACACAGATTGTGGGTTAAAGATACAGATACAGTTGCAGACACAGTTACAGTTACAGTTACAGATACAGGTACAGATGCAAGATACATACGCACACGCACACACACACACACACAGAGATGCGGCATAAATCTATCTTTTAGATTTATGGCGCAGCAGAGCATCGTTAATAGGCAAATATGAGAGAGAATGAGAATGCTGAAAAGTGTGTGTGCCGGTATGTGTGCCATGTGTGTTAGCCAAGTTAACAAAATGGCACACAGACCCCGGTGTGTGCACTTGTGAAATGGTAATAAAACTTTTTATGCGCATTTATGGACGTTTTTATGCCTTGTGACCAGGTTGTCTTCCTCAAAATGAATTATGAAATATTTGGCAATGAATGCGAATCAGGCAAAAGAAACTAAACTCAACTCAACTCAACTCAGCTCAGCTCAGCTCAACTCACGCCGGCATGGCATTTATCATTGGCCATGTGTCGGTAAAAGGACATGGCCAAAAGCTATCTGCACATAGATAAATAAATAACCGCAAAACCTGTAGCCTAAACCTGTAGCCAGGGCCCATAAAATTGAGTTATTAAAATAGCCAGCGACAGGTGCAGTTGCTGCAACAGAAATGCAGAGGGAGAGAGAGTAGCACGAAGAGAGAGAGAGAGAGAGCTAGATTGGTTAATCCATTGGCCAACTAAAAATCAGTGCTATGCCCAAGAAATACAGGTCAATTGCCAATCAGCTACTGCATACCGAAAAATTAAATTGCATATACAGTAGAAGCTCGATTATTGTAATTAGAGCTAGGAAATGGGTTCCAAGGGAAATTTTGTTCAAATTCGAAGAATTGTTTTCGTAAATAAACAATTACATGATAAATATTAAGAATTATAATAAAATAATTTTCTTTCAATGCTACAATACTAAGGTCTATATTTGTCTGTCGATTCTTAGAAAGCAGACGCTTGAAAAAAGAAATAACTTCAAAAATAATACACAAAAACTTGAAATGGTCCAAGAGTCGTTTTTTTAGATTAATACATTTGTCTAAAGTAACTTTTCGAATGAGTAAAATGGATAGAACAAAACTATTTCTTCTTAGTATATGTTTGGATTCAGTCAAACGTTTGGTATTCACAAATTATTCAAACATTTTAATAAATCTTTTAAAATGTTGTTCTTCATTACGGAAAAGACCAAGGCAAATAAATCAAAAATCTATTCGAGGTGAAACTCTAGTGACGAAGTCTATGTAGCTTAACTGTAGACTTAACGAAATAAAATTAATTTGGCATTCATAAATTTGAGAAAATAGTTTTTAGTCAACTTTCAACTGCCATAACTTTGTCAGAACTGAAGCGATTTCCATGCAGAATGTGTTTTTGGTTATGATATATATATATTGATTCTTTACGATCTTTAGAAAATCTTCTTGTATACATTGCAAGTCGCCTTTTGCACCCTACACGAATCTTCATCTCTAGCGTAGGCTGCCATCAAGAATTATACTTATCAAGAGCTCACTGTATTTTTGTTTCAGCTTAGAGAATGTTACCAATTTAATGCCTAGAACAAAAGCGTGCCAAGTACAACAATGGGAAATTATTTAGCTGACATGCAAGAGAGCGCGAAAATTCAACAGCAAAACAATTACAGCTGCCAGTTGAATGTTGTATGTTGGCCCAATTACGTACATGTGTGTGTATCAAGAGGAGGAGTAGGAGTAGAAGGAGGAGTAGTTGGAGCAGGATAGCATAGCACTTGGCCTAGTCCAGAGTGGCGTCTCTTGCGCTTGGCTTGGCTGCAATATGTCGAAAATTTTCCGACAAGCGCGATAACAATTTTAACATACACACGCTGAGACTTGCACAAACATGATAGAGTCAGACCAAAATTGAGCTCTGAGGCTACGAAGCTGGGTTCTCATGTTTTCCGCTTTTCGCTAAAGGTCTTATCAACAGCAGCAGCAGCAGCAGCAGCTGTTCAAAGTGCTCCTGGCAAAAAACAACAACAGCGCCATATGACCCTTTTGGTCTGGTACTAGGGATAAGATAAATGAAATGAAATTTGAGTTCATTTGGGCAACGTGGTCGTATGTGCCTGATAATGCCCTTAAGTGCTATAGTTAATAGCATTTAAAAGCTGTCCACTTTCCAACTAAACCCTAATTCAATTGCCAGCTACATATATGCAAACATATCTCAATATATTGAACTTACAATGCTTTTAAAAAAAGCCATACCATAATTGTGATTTCATAAAGGTAGAAGACAGAGAGTTTCCTTTCCTTTCCTGGTGGCCCATCATCATTGTAAATAGAAATTCAGACATATATTGCATAAAAAAAAAGAAAAAAATGTCCAGCCATGACTGAGTTGACCCATTTTAACCATTTCACTGCGCAACAATGCCAATAAATTAGCATATAAGGACCGGACAGGACAGGTAAGGAATCCAGACACAGGCAGCATATATGCTATTCGTATATGTATGAAAAATAAATAAAAAGCAACGTAACAAACATAAAATCTGCACATGAAAGGATTTTGGCACAAATGAAAACATAAACAAGTACGATTTAAGAGTGTGTGCGACTTGGAAAAGGCTCTATATAAAAGAGAAATTAGAAAACAGCAGTTGCATATCAGCCCAAAAGTAGACTAGATTTTCGCAGTTCAAAGTGTTCATAATGATTATTTAAATAATATTTGCTCATAATTCTATTTTATATATATATAACAGATATTTCGAAACATTTAATCTTTTATTGCTTTTATATGAAATAATTTAAATTTCAAGCTTTTTTTCAGCTGTTACATTGCTTAAACAAATGTAAATATGCCTTTGTCAGTTGTACGCTACATACGCTGCAGGGTATAAAAATGTAAAATTTATTTAATTCGAAATATTCGTGGTGTTGTGTTTTCCTTTTGTGCCTTTTTTATGATGCATATACAATTTGCCAAAAGGATTTGCTTGGGAAAAATCCGCAATATGCATGCATACAAAATACGAAAGATTCGAAATATAACAGCAGGAAAAAATACATTTACAGAAGACCAATTCATAAATACCCTTACTAAAATAAGCTTGAAAGCTTCTTGAAGTAGAAAACCTTTCAATGTTGTATCTTTGTGCCTGTTAATCAGATTTGTATAAAAAATTTAGAGATATGACTTTGATTTTAAAAATGTTCAATACACTCATAAGTTTGCATTGTAAGGGTATAAGAAGTGAACACATACATTACATATGCAACAAAATCAACTGAACATACAGTCACACACACAAACACACACATAAACATGCACAGAGAGTGGAAAAGCAATGTAAGTAAAAACACAACGAGACAACGAACAGCGAAATTTACAAATAACTTAACAATTTGCTTTTGGCCCTGTTGACGTGATCCATGTGGGCCAAGGGTGAAGGGCGAGCAACCAAGTCATCACGACGATGACGACGACGACGACGACGACAACAGCAGCAGCAGCAACAACAACAACTGTTGGTGAAAGTTAAGGCCAATCAT
Source organism: Hirtodrosophila cameraria (assembly GCA_949708635.1). Lineage (NCBI taxonomy): Eukaryota > Metazoa > Arthropoda > Insecta > Diptera > Drosophilidae > Hirtodrosophila > Hirtodrosophila cameraria. The sequence goes on along the minus strand of OX453091.1, from coordinate 7,596,660 downwards.
TGCAAGCATTGACAACAACAATTGCTAACAGAGACATGAATTTCAATACGAATAAGTTCGATTACGAGTCTGTCTCTTGGCAAGGAATCAAAAAAAAGAAATACATTCAAAATTCACATGATACTCAAGATTAAAGTCAGTCTGCAGTAGCTGCTGCTGAAATCTTGTCCTGCTTCACTTTGGCAATGCTAATTTGTGGAGATTCTCTGCCATTTGCCATATAAGGACAGCATCCTATAATGAACTGCAGACACATAACGGTTCAGAGCTGCATTGCAATATGCAGAAAGTTAAATCAAATAGCATAAATATTTTAAGGAAATAACCTTTAACTTTGATTAAGCAATAATATTTAACACAACAATGCATGTTGCATTTTTTAGATTTATATTTTTTGCTAAATTATTTTTTGCATGACAGCCATTTCTATGATAACCTTTGGCTAATCCATGACATTAACTTGTGCGTCATCGAATCAACCCCCAGAATTGAATGTTGCCTTATTTTGTACACAGTGCACATGAATTATATAGTTGCATTTTATACCCTGTAGTCTAAAGAATATATAAATGGGGAATTAAAGGGTTAAATGTCTACTTTAATCAAATTTATGTAACAGGCTGTTAAATACTGTTTCAACCCAATTAGGTATACCATATGTTCATAACTGTTACATCTTCCATTTTCGTCCGAGCTTTGCGGAAGTGTATATCCCGAATCGCGAAACTGACATATATTTTGAAATCAAAGACAACAAGGCGACTGACTTCTATTCTGAAATCAAAGACAAGTAAATTTAAGCCACTAATCTAGTCTAAAGTGCAAATGGCAACATTTTGTAGAAGTTCACTTTACCCAAAATCATCATCAACAACGAAATTGTCATTTCATTTTACATAAAATACAATATTATTATTGTTCACACAAAGAGAATATAATACTAAGGACCTTTTTATACTCTTTTTTAATTTTTTTGAAAAAAAAAAGAAAAAAGTGTATATTGGGTTTGTGAAATGTCCGTCTGTCCGTCCGTCTGTCCGTATGAACGCCGGTTTTTTCCACAATTTTGAAGCTAGAGCAACCAAACTTGGTATACATGTTGGTATATACCATAGACAGACAAAGTGTCAGGATTCCCCCCCCCCCACCTACCCCTTCCCCCACAAACCGCAAAAACTTATATCTCCCACAATTTTATAGCTAGAGTAACCAAATTTAGCACAAGGGCTACTTATTACATCCTTGATTGATCTGACTAAAAAAAATTTGGCCACGCCCACCCGCGCCCCCACAAATGAGCAAAGTCTGTATCGCCCACAGACCTTTAGCTCGAGTCCCCAAATTTTGCAGGTTGAATTCTATTGCCCTATTAAATAGATTGGATAAAAATAATTTTGCCACGCCCACCCCCGCTATTGCAATCGAGCAATGTTTGTTTCTCCGAAACCTGCAGAACGGCCCAACCACATTTAAATTTATGGCAAAACTTGAAAGATTTGATCAAAAATACAATTGCCACGCCCACTTCTGACTCTGCAAAGAGGCAAAAAAAAGAGTATATCGCAGTCGGGTCCATCCGACTGGAACGTTCTTACTTGTTTTTTATTTAGAAGCAACAGAATGATAAATTTTGTATGTTTACAGGGTACTTTCTAATCGCACACTCTGGACTACAGCGTTCTTGCTTGCTTCTTATTTTTATTTTTTTTCTGAAATTTTCTCATCCGTTCTCTATCTCTCAATCCATCGCCCATTTTCGACTTGAACTCGTCATAAATTTTAATACACATTTTTGGTTTGCAAATTGCTCAAAAGATGCATTTCTCGCGGTCTCCTTTCCCATCTCAGTCTCTGTCTCCACCTCCATCTCCACCTCCATCTCCATCTCCGTCTCTATCTCTGTCTGTTGCTCCTCCTTGGCTGTGTTGTCCTTTGTAGCAGTAGAAGCAACAGCAGCAGCAGCAGCGACAACTGTGACGAGCCCGTCAACTTTTGATTGACTGGCTAAGTTCAACCGATGTTGGGTTCTCTTGGGTTCCTTCTTCCCCACCAACCCACCACTCCCTACCCCATCCCTCTTCTCCTTTAACCACTCTCCACGCACTGGCATAGAACGGCAGCAAATTGCATAATTTTTACATAAATATGCTGACGTGCATTCATAATCATAAAAAAGGGCTAAAATTCTTTTCTTTGTTGTTGGCTTTTGTTTTGGCCCCTTCCCTGCCTTCGACCCTCCTCTTGGCCTCGTTGGCCAACTTGCAAGTACTTGTATTTTGTTTCTGTCTGTTATTTATTTGGCCTCATGCCTGCATATATTTTGTTGCTGTATTTTAATATGCAGCCTAATAGGCATTCGTTTTTAAGATCGGTTTATACTCCCTGTTTGCGAATTGACAAAATGTATGCAAAGCTAAAACAGCAACAAAAGGGCAACTGCATAGTGCATAAAATATTTATGATATCGTATTGTATTGGCATTATTTTCAGGTTCAATGCCAGCTTATAAGTCCGAATAATACTACTGTACAATGAATTACGAATGCGTTAAAATGCAGACATTTTGTGGATACACAGTTCAATTTTTCTTTTTCTTACACAGGTGCAAGCCAAGTTAATCGATAAATTCTTCTTGAATGAGTCAACATGTTCTTATCGAAATTTGTATGTAAAGATTAACTTAGAACATACCTAGCTCTGTAGTTAAATAGTTCTGCTTCATCAATACAGCTTTGAGTTCTGAAATTAAAAGAAAATCAATTTCTGTATGAGTTTTTTTTTTCCTAATAGAATATATCATTATAAAATTTGTGTTTAAGACTAATAGAACGTTGCAGTGGCACACACCCGACTGCGATATACTCTGTTTTTTGCTTTGAAATTGTGGCTGTGGGAGTTTTTTGAGATTTGCGGGGGTGCGGGGGGGTGCACCCGAAATGTTGAATAAACTTAATCTGCGTATGGAACCTGCATGCCAAGTTTGGTGTCTCTAGCTCTTCTAGTCTCTGAGATCGACGCGTTCATACAGACAGACGGACAGACCGACGGACATGGCTAGTTCGTCTCGGCTGTTGATGCTGATCAAGAATATATATAGTTTATGTAGTCGGAAATGCCTCCTTCTGCCTGTTTCACACATTTGCAGTACTTTAACAAGTAACAACGTTGCAGTCGGATACTCCCGACTGCGATATACTCTGTTTTTAGGCTCTTTGCGCAGTCGGAGGAGTGCGTGGTAATTGTCTTTCTGAAAAATAAACATTGTTTTATTTAAGTCATTTTGCCTTTTTTTTTAACAATAAATATTGCATTATTTTTTTTAAGTTTATTCTAGTTATTTATTTTTTTTAATTTTTTTATATTTTTTTATTTTTATTGGTATAATATTTAATTAATTTAAATAATATTTTTAATTTTAATAATTGTTAATGTACATTTTTCCTGAGTCGACGTTAGTTATTAGTCGACATTAAATAAATAAATGAAAAGACACTTCAAAATAATCTGAGAATTTTTCAAAATCTCTAAAATTTAATTTGACATATTACCATATACTTTCCAAATCACAGTCATGTCTGTTTTGTACAATTATAGTCAAATAAAACAACTGCTGGTTACAGTTTGAGTCAGTTTCGATTTAAAAACTGCTTTAATAAACATGACAATAAGTTTTAAGTGCACGCAGCGTATTTCAGGGAAAATGTCTTTGAACTACTTTTGTTCTGTTGTATACTATATCGCCCACATAGCTGGTTTCCTCGTGCTCATCTATAACGCACAATTCGACAGTAAAAAGCAACGAGCTGTGAGAGTCAATTGCATGCAAAACTGTGCCATTGTCAGCTGCTGTTGTTGCTGCTGTTGTTGCTGCTGTTGTTGCTGTTGTGACAGGATGGGGTTTATAGGTGGAGGCCTGGCCGTGACTGTGTGACGACCTACGGCTCTACAATGGGCAACAATGCTGCGTGGAGAGGACAAACAAGGGCGACCGCAAAATGGCCACCGCAACAGCAGCAGCACAGCAGCAGCACAGCAACAGCAGTGATGGCTATAAACGACATGCGGGTCAAAAGGACGCCCACATAGCAGCAGGAGCAAAAAGGATGATGGCGACAACTTTACGCACACGCAGTGCCAAGGCATCCAATGAAGCTCCAGAACATCCCACTGCAAACTCCTGTTGTTGTTTCTGCTGCTGCCTAGCAATTGTCGTTATAAATGGCAGTCATAATAAGTGGGTTAAACATCCAGACACAGAGACAGTAGACAGGAGACGTACGGACAACTCCATGGCTATGTGCCACACTGGGTCTCTGTGTCAGCTGTTAAGTGGCAAGCTGAGGCGGCAGAGTGCGGGGGCATGTGTTGATATGCTGTTGATTTTGTCTTGTGCCTGGTGCAAAACTAATTACCGATAGTTCAAAGGTTCGCTTTCCCATTGAAGACTCTTTAAATTGCAATTAAATGCCATTTGGAAGTTGGCCAAGTTGGCGTCTCTCAACTGGACGAGCTTGGGACTGGACTAACTTGGCCTGGCCTGGCCTGAACTGAACTGAAGGCGATTATAAAGCAATCAAGTGACTGTCTGTCTGTCTATTTGTCTGTCCCAAGCCGAAGCAACTGGCAGCAGCCACATTCACATCATTTGCAGAATCATAATTCGCGTGTTAAGCGCGCATTAGTCTCACGTTGATTTATCACAGCAGGTACCACGGAAACAGCTATAGAAACTGGGTCTCGGTCTGGGTCTCTTTCTGGATCTGGATCTGCGATGGTAACTGGGTCCTTGCGCACTGGTCCATCGTAGAGTTGCACTGAATTGTTCAGCACAAGTTCGTTGGAACTTCTTACAAAACTAAACAATTTCCTAAATGTTGGTATTTAAGTTCACTTTGTAATTAGTAACAGATTGTTCCTGTGGCAGCTATAAGATATAGTCGTCCGATTTGGCTGAAATTTAGTCAGCATGTATCAAATATGCTTGAACTTAGATTTAGATTTATATTTAGTAAGTTTCGTCGAGTTATTTTGAAAAGCATACAAGTTTTGTATACAAAAACTTTTTTTTCAACCGATCGTTCCTATGGGACCTATATGTTATAGTGTTCCGATCTGGCCGATTAAAACATAAGAACTAGAAAAAGCATTTGTGCCAAGCCCTGAACTAAGTCCTGAAAAACGCATATAAACAGATGGACGGACAGACGGACGGACAGACGAACATGACTCCGCTAATGATGTTAATCACGAATATTCTACCCTTTTTTTCTGAGACGTCTCCTTCAATGCGTTACATATCTCATGACAAAATTGTAATACACTCTGCAAGAGTATAAAAACTACATTAAATTTCCCAGAACTTTTCATTTCGAACCGTTCTTGATTCAATGTTCCTAGTTTCGAATGAATATAAATTCAAAGACTTTCTAATTTTAATTTATAAACCAAAAATAAGCGAACTTATTTCAATTCAAGTGAACTACAATGCACAACTCTAATTCAATGAGAAGCACAAGTTTAAGATTGCCTGCACCTTGTGGTATGCGGTTTTAATAACCGAATTCGCAGCTAATTTCCAAGTTCCAGCTGGACAGCTGGAGCCAGAGGCGTGTGGGTGCCGCTTGAGCATTAGAGATGGGTGCGTGAGTAAGCTTTTTGAAAAGTATGGATAAATGAGGCAAAGGCAAGAAGTTATGCCTTAAAGCCTGCTTAGATGTTCAACTCTTACAGCTCATCTCTAAGTGGCATTAATCAAGCAACAGCACAAACTATAGCCTCTATCTCTTAAAGCTGGTGGATTCGTTAAGCCAAAGACTTACTTTTCGACTGTGGAGGCAACTCTCGCTCCTCTGCTCTGCTCTCCTCTCTAAAGCCAAAGCCCAAAGTGGAGCAAATTTATGCCCAATTTCATGCGAGTGGCAAATGATTTATGCGACAGCCGCGTTGCAATTGCCAAAAAGGATATGTGTGCGTTGATTTCGCATGGCCCCAGGACAAATAACTTCATTATGTTTCTCTTGCTCTCTCTCTGTGTGTCTGTGTGCCCTTTCCGCTGCTCCTCTTTGCAGCTGAAGGTTTTTGCCCCCCTTTGGTAATGATGTTCCATGTTGTTGGTTTGGAATTGGGTTTGGGTTTGAGAATTGTAAAATATATGCAAGGCAAATCGCACGATTCTCGTGATGTTGCTCATATTTGGGCACCGTAACAAGCCAAGCAACACGCGACAACAACAACAGCAGCAGCAGCAGCATCTAGCTGACGACAACACCAACAACAACAACGCGCGAAAATCGCATTCTACTTATGGCGTGAATTTCGCGATCGTCTTCTGAGCTTTGGCACTTGGCACAACCGAAATTCGATTCAAATTCCCAAATTCAAATTTAAATGCAACAACAACAACAACAGCAACAGCAACAACCACAACAACAATCACATACAAATCGAGATGCAAAGAGCCTGCCAAACTGTTGGAAAGAAATTGCCAGGAAGTCACGCCATTTGAACCATTTGTTTGTTAACAATAAACCGTTAGTAACATGACGCTGATTACACATGCATCCCATACTAAATGACAACATTTATCATTAGGAGACTAAACAGCAACAATAACAATAATAGCAACAACAGAAACAGTCAGCAATGAGGTTCACTATTTGCCCGTAATTGCAAAATTCAATGCAAATTTTTAAGCAGTAACAACAAGTTTGAAGCCTTCCGGCTATGGTATACTCTGTTCCCAGGTTGTTTGCAAAATCGCAAAATCGAAAATGTTCAATCTTGTCCAAAGTTGCTAACTTTATCTTTAAAAACGTTAAGCACAAAACCAATATGCCCACTTTAAATCTGAAAACAGAGCATTAAAAGAACTTAAATTCATCGGGCAACTGTCGGCTTATGGGATTTTATTGACAGGCTCGCGATGCTACAGTCAAAATGTCCTTAAGCCCAATGGTTGGCTTTTTTTCAAGTCCGGCATCAGGAAACTGTTGTTGCTGCTGCTGTTGTTGCTGCCTGCGAGTTGTTGCATGCACTTAATTAAGACGACAAGTGAACGACCTCAGCTGTCAGAGAGGGGCACATGGTAAGGGTTCGGATTAAGGTGCGCTCAGTGTGGATCAGCGCCTTAAATATTAAATATTGGCAAAAAGTGCTGTGAGAGTCTTTTTTGAAAAGGCCAAGCGAGATGCAGGATAAGATAAATTTTGGACGTGGATAAAAGAAGATATAAAAGAGTCAAATTAAAGAAAGTTTATTTGAAAATATATAAAAAAAAACACACCTTGGAAACCGTTTTTATGCCAATTTTGATGTGCGTAGCAATCGTTTGAATATTAAAATCCAATATTATGATTTTTACCATAAAGTATTTAGTAAATATGAAATTTGTTAAATATATAAATAGTTTTTGAAAAACCATTTTATTATTATTAAGTAAATTCACTTAAAGGAAGCTGACACACAAGTTAATTCCCGTTTAAATATGGCCAATTTCATAGAAAGTAGCCTGTGTTGAATGCACCGTCATAAAAAGAACACAAATCTTATGTCGAGAACACAACAACCTCAACTTTCAATCGATCAGAAAGCAAAAACAATCTGCGCAGCCACAACAAATAAAATATGTTTTGTGTATTAATAAAAGCCATGCCAACGATTGCACTTCACACCTCATTGAGATTGGCCATAAAGATGCCTTAATAACTCAGCTAAGCTGAAGACGATGCCCAGATGGAAGTTGAGTGTGTTTCAGCTTTTAGCCTTTAGCTCCTGCTCCAGCTCAAGCTCAAGCTCCAGCTATAGCTATAGCTTCAGCTCCAGCTCCACAGCTCCTGCTTGTGGCTGTCAGTATCGTTTATGGCTGCCCATATTTAATTTGCCGCTTCGCTCGATGGCCAATTGAAGCGTTTTTCGATAAGAGGCCAAATTCATAAATATGAAAATGGCTTCATTTTGTGCGCGATTCGTACTGAACTGAACTGAAGTCGGGACTTGGACTGGACTGGACTGAGGGACTCGCCCTTTATATCGCTTAAATTAAAACTGAAATTTCAACACTCGCTGTTTGCGATACGGGGCCATATTTTATGACCAAAGTAAACAGAATAACAACAGCAGCAGCAACAGCAACAACACGAGCAACATCAACTCAGTGGCAAGCTGACAATGGGAAAGGCGTTGCAGCTTTATCTGACAAATGCGCGTATATCTCGAAAGTTGTTGCTGCTGAAATGAGGCAGCAACAACAGCAGCAGCCCCAAAACGAAACTGACCCTCACATTCATTTATCAATGCTGCAGAATGTGTCGCCGTGGCCAGGAAGAAAGTGGCAGCCATTGCCACAGGCCCCCAAGCCGCACCTCTAACGGCTGATGTTGCTGCCGTGCACAGACAGTTAGCCACGGCGATCGTCGTCATCGTCGTCGTCTTGAGTCTTTTGGTAATAGAACTAACTGAGTGCCAGCTTGTCTTGATCTACCGCCGTCCAGTTTGAACAACAACAACAACAGCAGCAACAGCAACGTCGGCTACTTCATCATCATCTGAAATGTGCGGCGCGTAGTCATGAGCTGACATTTTTGAGTCGTCTATGCCTGGCCCAACGGCAGCAAAAAGGTAGCAACATCAACAGCGTATAACAACAACAACAGCAGCAAATACACATCAAGAGCAACAATAACAAACAAACACAGCAGCGAAGCCTCCCAATGATTAATTGACTTTCAAAATTGCTGAAATTTTTAATTTATTATACGCGCCAAAGTGATTAATCAGTAGACAAAGCTGTGGCCAAGCGTATAGCTGAGTGGGCAGGGGGGAGGTATTGAGGGGAGACGAGGGGTGGCTTGTGTTGGCCCAGCCAAAAGGTAACCAGCAGCAACAACACAGAGCTGGCAATACACGTAGGCAGCGGCTACGAGATTGAAAGTGCTGGGCAGCAGCATCAGCAACAACACAACAGCAACAAAGCAACAGCCACAACACAACAACAACAACACAACAACAACAACAACAAAACTGGCTTGTTTTTTATGTCGCTGGGCAATCCTTTTGAGAGCATCAGTCAGCGTCAAAGACGTTAAATGATTTTAATTGCCGCCAATGTTGCAGACTGTTGTTGCTGACTGTTGTTGCTGACTATTGTTGCCTGCAACATGTTGCGGCTACGGCTCGACGTATTACCCAAATTAGGTTTAGTAAGATTAGATACATGCGTAGTTCTATGATAATCATCTTTTGACATTCATTCTATGTTTACTTTTATTGAAACATAGGGAAATATGAAAAACAATAAAACTTTTTGATTAAATAAAAATATATAACTATACCAATGAACTCAAGTTGCAATATGGGCAAAGTTTCTGTTTAAAATCTTGACTATTTTTTGGAATGCAGCTGATTTCAGAAAAATATCCAAAATTTCATACCTGTTGTTTAGCCAAAAGATCGATAATAATCGATTTATCAACTAGTTATGAAAGTAACAATTAAAATGGAAAATAAATACTTTTACAGACTTTTACAATTGTTGTTAACTTAACCTTCAGCAACAGTTAACTGGGGCGTAGTTATATTTTAGCACTTTAGCCTCAGGTTTCAGCCACGCCTCTTTTGGTTCATTAAATTTACCTTTGCATGAGTCGCCCTGTAACGTAAAACCAACTTAACGAGTACGTGTGCATTAATTAAAGGCAAGAAACAACAAAGGAAACATAAATTTTCCAATAAGACACTTTCCTTGTGGCCCAAAAAAAAAACGTTGCTGACTTGGGCCAAAAGCCCAAACCAGAGTCAAAGTCAAAGTCAGAATCAAAACCAGAACCAGAACCCAGAACCGTTAGTTAGTATTTTGAGTGTCTGCGCTGCGTTGTTGCTTTTGATGTTGTCGGCGCACACAGACAGACACATTAACATAAATATGAGCGAGAGATAAGTTAAGAGAACACACCCAGTCAGTACCGAAAAAAGAAAACGTTAAGGAATGGGCCAACTCTTTGCCAAAGAAGAATCTTTTGGCCAGGCTCATTCACATGCGTTAGACAGGGCAATGGGCGATGGGCGGGAGTATAGCAGGGGCGTGACCTGTTGCAGCTGGAAACACAAAAAAAAAACGAAGAAAACAAACCAAAAATCTCAATAGATGATCGTAAACACAATTACGTTTTGCGGTCAGAGGAGCAAGAACAAAAGTGGGTGTGCTAGCAACATATATACATATTTGACGCATCGCTGGCAACATTCAAATGTTGCAAGCAGAATACAACGTTTACAGATTGTGGCAGCCTGGCAGCAACATAGCCATAGCAACGGCAATCAAATGAAGCAGCAACCAGCAACATGATCATCTTGCTGATGAGTAGGACAATATCAAGGCTTGTTGCTGTTGCTGTTGTTGTTGATGGGGCAGCAATGTTTCGGTCAGTTTGCCATAACGAATCGCACACATTAAGGGTTGTCTTCCACTCGAGAGGCGGCTACAACAACGCGCAATTTATAAAATGTCTTAATTTTTGTACGTTGCCATTGCCATTGCCAGCAACAGCAACAACATTCGGGCGGGCGTCAAGCTAAAACGCCGCAGGAAGGCCAGCTCGTCCAGCCTGCAACAACAACAACAACAACAACAGCAACGGGCTGGGCAGTTGTTGGCTAAAATGACTGACGCTGATGCCTGTCAGTTGGTCAGACAGGCTGGCAACTTGTTGCTGTTGTAACTGCTGCTGCTGCTGCTGCTAGTTGCTGTCGCCGTCATCAATTTTTCGCAGCATTGTTGGGTGCCGTGTTGTTGGTGGCGATAAATTGCATTTTAAGCGCATTTTCCCTGGCATTATTATGACTTTATAAACTCTGCGGGCTTTATGCCATCAAAGCACAATGGGCACTTTGCATTTGTTGCTGTTGCTGTTGTTGCTTTCTCACCGCCCCATGCAACGCCTATTGCTGCGTTGAATTGGCCAACCTGTGGTGGACCAAAGGTGTGAGCTATTTTTATATATACATATATATTTAGTATATATATATATATCGGCTTACGTATACCCTTTGATTGGCAATGATGAAATGAGCTACGGGAGGCAACAGGTGAAGAAGGGCGGCTAGGAGGGAGGAAGGGAGTTGTGGCCAATCGGGCCAGTTGATGTGCTGCCATGTTGCTCGTCTGTGCTCGTAACAAGATAATTGCTTAATTTGATTAGCAATTGTTGCTGTTGCTTTGTTGTTAGTAGCGCTGTTGCTGCTGCTGCTGCTGCAGTTGCTGTTGCTGCTGTTGCAGTTGCTCCTGCAACTGATGTTGCTGGCGGACACAACGCACCGCTGGGCGTGCAAATTGCTAACAATTTTGATATTTAAATTATTGAGCCTGTTGCCGAGTCGAAACGAAACGACTCGAGTCGAGTCGAACAACAGCAACAGTAACAACAGCAACATGACAGCTCAATAAACATTCCATCAAGAATGGTGTGTAAAAATCCAATTTTCATAAGTGGCCGCCAGCCAACCAACTGGTGTCCACTGACTACTGTCCACAGCTTCGTCCTCTTGCCACTTGTCCTTGTCCTTGTCCTCATTTTCATCCTCATCCTCATTCGCGTCCTCGTTTCGCTTCGCTGCTTTGCATTGGCATTGAGCAAATGGCATAAATTAGCAACTGTTGCCGCTGCAGCTGCAATCGAAACAGCAACAGCCGCAGCAACTGCTCGTCCTGCCACACTGACAAGTAGCTCCTAATTATGAAATGCACTTTTTATAAGTGCACTTTATTTGTCAATTATACGGGGCAAGCCAGAGGGAAACTGGTAAAATGAGGCACAAGTATGAAAAATGTGATCAAAATGATGTAACGATTTGAGATGTGAATAAAAAACTCATTATCCAATGTCGAATATTTGTTACAAATTAAAGAAACAAAAGTGAATAACATTTTAAAACGAAAGTTTGTACTGAGATAAAAAAAAGAGGTTTTCCAAGTTCGAAATGTCAGGATCTTAAGACAAATTTCGACGCTGGCGGAATGTCTTCTGAATTATTCGGATTCGACGAGAGCTGCTCTTCATTCTCAACACAAATTTAATAAAACATAGTGGATAGATGTGCTCAATGGCTTTCATTCTCTCATATACCATTGCCTTTTTCAGTTTCTAATGCAAAAATATACAATTTTAACGCTGCTTATCTTACGACATCTTCGATAAATTGCATAACACTACCTACTGAACATGCTGTACTTCAATTTGATATTTTAATAAATAAAATGCAACTAGAAATTAGGCAAACTACCGGTAAACCGGAAACAATTCCCGTAAAGCGCAGCTGCTAAGCAAAGAACAACGATCCGGTAGCCTGGTCGATGAGACGCAGCCCAAAAGATGCCTGCCAACTGATTGCAATTTGAAATATTCCAACGAGCAGGCAGGGCGCACAATAACAACAACTACAAAGTAAGAGGAACAAACGACAAGAACTTCTGTTTGTGGTTGGACAAATGGGCGGACAGCTGAGCAGGACAGCGGCTAAGTAGAGTGTAGAGTGTAGAGTGGAGTGGAGTAAGGCAACCCAGGCAAAGCAATGATTGGCATGCGACCAAGTCCAGGACCAGTCTTCCTGCTGACCAGATCAGCCTGTAATGAGCACCTCTCTCCCCACAATAGTCTATGCCTACCAGCTTTTGGGATGCGAATCTATTGCAACCTACTGGTAGTACTACCTACCGGCACGATCAGCGATAAGTTCCGGCTCTGCTCATATACGAAATGGTTTTAAATTTTTCGTCTAGTGTTTGATTCTTATTAAAAGATTGGCGAAAGCGTCTTACAAGCGCATTGCGAATTGCAAATGTCGTTATACGGCCCTCCCCTGCGGGAACCGCTTCTAGGTGGTAATCCAAACCGTACCCAACCCAAATCACACTCCATTCACATTCACATCAACAACATGCTAGCAGAGGATTGTTGCCAGTTGACTCCTGCATACAATTAGCCCACAACATTTCAGGCAAACAAAATGTGCTTGTAATTTATTTAAATCTTTCCCTTTTCCCCCCTCCTTTTAACAGGTCCATTTGGGAAATTCAGGTTTATGAACCATAAGCCTAATCAGCCAAATGATCAGCTAAGAACAGCAACTCCAAACAGTTTAAGACAAAACCCAAAAACAACAGTTGAAGCTGGAGAAGAATCAAGGCTTGGCTCCTCCGCTGCCACTTGACATTGGAGCAGGCTAAGAAAGATGAAAGGCAACAGTCAAAACTGTTTTAGTTTTGACTTTCCCAGTGTGGTTCTAATGTGGCGAAAGCTTGGTTACATAAACTTTAACAGATTTCCATTAAAATTTCGAATATCCTATCATTTGAAAACTTTTTCTGTTAACTTAAATTCTTGGAAAATTGAAAAAATTTAAATTTCGCGTGGCATTTTTATATTTTTTCAAAATGGTTAAAAAATGGGACTCTGGAAAATTGTATATGTTTAATATGTTTATTATAAAAATTGTAGCGAATGATAGATGTCATTAATTTCATTGCAATGACCACATAGTCCGTCCAATCCACTTCGAAAAGGATGAAACTCGCGTGTAAACCTCCGGATTATTAGTCTTACAAGACCCATCTCCAAATGAAGTAATGCCCACCAAAGTGCTGGAACCATCATCATTCTTTATTGCCAATGGGCCACCAGAGTCTCCATTACATACAGAATGTGTACTCGGTTCAAGACAAACCCACGATGATGGAAAAAACGGTGTGCTTTTTTTGATGTAGGAAGTATTCCTGCACATCTCATTCGATAGAATATTTATATCGTAATATTGCAGAACGTCTGTGTATTTTTTATCGTTGTCGATTTGTTCTGTTGATATAATTTGTGAATATGTTGAATTAACAATATAATATTTGGATCAACAAACCATTGATGAGCCCCCATCCAGATACGACACCCAATTTATTATCATATACTTCTTCTGGTTCAGGCAACTTAGCTGGTTGGATAAATTCATCAAATTGCAGATCAGCTGGCAGTTTAATAAGTGCTATATCATTGATGTAATGTGCCTTATCCCACTCTTCGTGCACAATTATATTTTTTCGATCAACTATCAAACGTTGTTGTCCTTCTTCTCGATTGTTAGATTTATCCACAGCTCCAAAGTAAATTTTTATAGCTAGGCTATTCGTAGTTTTAGAAAGTCAAGGAGATTTGGACTTAAATATAATTTTTAAATTTTACTTACAATTCATTATCCACACAATGAGCTGCTGTAAGGATATGCCTCTCTGAGATTATAACGCCACCACATTTTGGATTCCATTCAAAATTTGAGAGATTATCAAAAAATACTTGATATGGAAATTGTTTAGCGGTTGCATTGAAACCATTCACAATGCGTTCCATTTGCATAGAACTAGCTTCCACATTTGTTTGGCAGAAAAAAATCGCGAAGAGAATTAGCTGACAGATAAGTTGACCTGTCATTTCGAAGGCTAAAAAAGTACTGAAAAAGCGAAGACATTAGACCCTTATATAGTACCGATTTTCGGAAAAGAATGTAAACGACTTTTTGGATTAACGATGATAGGAATGATAAAAAATTTAAAGTTATGTAAGTAATTAAGTTCAATATCTAAAGTATTTTTAAATTTCAAATAAACAAGTTTTCAATTATTTTTACGTGACAATAAAACGTGCAAATATCTCTTCTATGATTAATGGTGGCTATTACACACTTGTTTTAAAGCAAGTGAATGTAGAAGAATTTTTGGATTTAAGTACTTAATTAAGTTTAACCTCTAAAGTAAATTCAGATTGAAACAACTTTATGCAATCGAGGGAGAATTCAATTTTCATTGCCTTATTCACCTAAAACGGTATCTGTCTTTTCGTCTGTCTGTATGAACACGTCATCCTCTAAGACTATAAACGCTGGATACACAAAATTTGGCATGTAGGCCCTCGTATACCATTACTACTTACACACAACATCTTGAATTAAGAAATACTACTTATTATTTGATTTAAAAATTGAGAAAATCGTCAAAATTAAATATATTTGCTATTAATATTTTTAAATTTTATTCATTATAAATTGTTGTTACAAAAGTTTGTAAGACTTATAACGAATATGGTTAATTTATTGAAATAACTTTTGTGAAGTTTCTTCAATCCAAGTCAAAAACGAAGAAACCCGCGTGTAAACCACCGGAGTATTAAGAGGACAATACTCAGTTTTAGCAAATGAAGTTAGACCCACCAAAGTGTTCGAACCATCCGCATTCTTTATCGCCAACGGGCCTCCAGAGTCTCCACTACAAACAGAATGTGTACTTGGTCCGAGACAAACAAACGATCGTGGAAAAAACGACTTCTCCAATAAAGGCTTGCACTTCTCATTCGATATGATATCCACATCGTAATATCTTAGAAATTCTGATGATTCTTGTGTGGCATCATCTAAAACTGTTGATTACTTATTAATATGTGAAAATGCATGTACTGTATCAGAGAAGACATACCTTTATTGGCCCCCCATCCAGATACGACACCCAATTTGTCATCATATACTTCTTCTGGTTCAGGCAACTTAGCTGGTTGGATATATTCATCAAATTGCAGATCAGCTGGCAGTTTTATTAGAGCTATATCATTTATAAGTTGAGCTAGATCCCACTCTTCGTGCACCACAATATTTTTTCGATATACAATCAAACGTTGTTGTCCTTCTTCTCTAATGTTTGATTTATCCACAGCTCCAAAGTAAATTTTAATCGCATCGCTATATCAAAATTATTGTCAGTAAGCATTCCTTTTTTTTGATCAAATATAAGTTTGACTTACAATTTTCCATCTACACAATGAGCAGCTGTGAGGAGAAGCCTCTCTGAAATTATAACGCCACCACAATATGGTTTCCATTTAAAATCCAAGTGTTTATCAAAATACACTTGATATGGAAATTGTTTTGCGGTTGCATTAAAACCATTCACAATGCGTTCCATTTGCATAGAACTAGCTGCGACATTTGTTTGGCTGAACAAAATTGCAAAGAGAATTAGCTGACATATAAGTTGACCTACCATTTCAAAGGCTAAAAAAGGACTGACAAACTGAAGAAACTGTGGAGCTTATATAGCATTGTTTTTTGGAAAAGAATGTGGATGAGTTTTGGGATTTACGATCTTGATAGGGTTGATGACATTTTAAAAGTAATGTCAAGCAACTAAGTTTTGTAATTAAAGCTATTCAAGAATGTAACTACTTTGGTGTTATCAATGAAGTTTTAAATTTTATTACCCTAGACTTCTAAGGTTTACTTTTTAAAAATATGGTGTTAACTTATCAACGTATACTTATTATTTGTATATACACATTTCTCCCGCGTTAAAGCTACTATTTTCGTTGATTGATTTCTATTCTATCCGTTAGTTGTTAAGAGAAGTTAAGACCACAATCATATCACTTGCTGCTCTTCGATGGATCGCAATTTATACGTTCTAACATTTTGCAAATTGCTTCTCATGTGGGCAACACACATTTAATATAAACAAGAAACTACAAACAGTCAATGCCAGGCGAAATCTTAGCAATTTATGTGGTCACAGCAACAACAATTTCAGCTAGCTTCAACAACTTTCCAGCTGTTGTGGGGCCAAATCATGAATGAAGCTTCAGTCTTGGTCTGGCCCAAATTGTGAATGTGTGAGTGTGAGTATAAGTATGTGTATGAGTGTGAGTATAAGTATGTGTGTGAGTGTGAGTATGGAACGCAATGCAATTACTTATCACAGTATGCTGCCAATTGGATTGGAGAAGAGAGAGACGGTAGAGACGAGTGAGTACGCGTATGGGGCAAATGAGCAACGAGCAAATGACTTCACAAGACTCCGGCCGATACCTATGGGTATGCAAATGGGATGTGTCTAGTCTAGGTGCTGTGCCGTGGACACGACTATTACCTGTCACATTGTCAGGTGATTGCGAAATTGTTGCGTTACGCCAGCGCCCAATGCCCGAATGCCCAATGCCCATCGCCCATTGCCCATCGCCCATAGCCTTAAATTTGTGGGAAACATCAACTACAACTAAGTGCCCAGACCCATTGATGAGGGGCCCCCAGTTGGAAACGTGACTCGAACGTGACGTTTGTGCAAACAGGAAGATTCAACTGACAGCAGCCGCGGCGGCAGCCGCAACAGTTGGCGCTCTTGGGACAAGCAACTGTGACTCCAACTACAACTTCAGCTGCAACTCCAAGTCCAACTCACTGTCACAGATACAGACAGACAAGAGTTAATACAGTTCAACTCGAGCTGCAACTATAGCTGAAACTGAAGCTGAAGCTGCGGACTGACTTGACTTGATTGCCAGCAACGTTGGTGGTGGTCAAGGCAAGAGGCAAATCTCAAAACCTAAACCCAAACCTTAATTCAAAGCAAACACAAGTAAGAAAAGTGTGCTTCGGTTTGACGAAGATGAAATACCCTTAAATACCCTAATCAAATTGATAATATGACAGAGCTAAAGAGTTTTTGGAACAATAACATATTGTGAAACTGTTGTGTTTTTGAAAGCTGTATGATATAGTGATACGATTCATATTAAATTTATATAAAGTTGAAGATATCTTGAAAGACAAATAAGTTTATCAATCCTTGCTTTGGAAACTATCCGAAATAGTAATCTTATTTCGATCAAATTGAAGCAAACTATTTATAATACTTCAAACACAAAACTTGCAGCTGCTGACTATAAAAATTTTTGATTTAATAAGGGCAATATGTAAAAAACCTTATGAAAATTGAACTGATGAGTTTGCTCAAGAATTCTTGAATAATAAAGTCTTAAACAAAGAAATGGTTCCCACAAAAACAAAGTTTTTAGCCAACTTTCCTATGAGAAAGAGATTCAATCCGGATTGTTCACACCCAGATAGCTTCAAAACTGAGTGATTGATTTGCAGTGAAACAAACAGAACTTCTGTCTCTTTTGATCAGATCCTTTGTTAATGCTGATCACAAATATATATATATATATATATATAAAATGCCAATTTGAATGACGTTACACAATTCGTGAGAAAAGCATTGTATGGACTGGAAAGAGTATAAAAACCAAAAACGGTATTTCGCAAAATTACTTAAACGTTGCTTGTTGCTTGTTGCATTTGTTGCTCTTGTTGTTGGCCATGACTTTGAATGCGTTGAACTTGGTTGAGGTTTCTTGGTCTGGTCTCAAGGCGTTGCCATTATTTTGCCAAAGCTTTATCAGTGCGCTTACATCATAAGCCATAATATGCCATGGCTTTCAAATCATTTGCATTGTAATATTTTACAATTTTGCGAATAGAGTCGGAGACTCATGCGTAGGTTGTGAAATAAATAGAGAGAAAGAGAGATCGGGCTATGTCTCAGCACACAAAAGCCGTGTAATTGATGAAAGTCTCAAATCGCTATTAATGTCATCGATAACAACATTCTGGCTGGCCGTTAGACGGCAACAAGACCAGGGCCAGGCCCACACCGGCTGTCTGTATACGAAAAAAAAACCAAGTAGAAATCTGCATCTGGTGGGTCTCTTCTGGTGGTTCAACTCTTTTGTGGCTCATACACAAGCCTCATAAACATTGGCGACACAAATCAAAACATGTCACAAACAGTTGCTACGCCTCAAAAATTCTTGGAAAAGCGTTTTACTTCCTGGTGCCAACTGTCAACATGTCTACGACTAGGCCACGTTCTCTCCCTCAAGCCCACTCTGCTACCTTCAGCACTGAGCCCTTTTCGCTGATTTATGAGCCGCGTCAATTGCGCTGAAGCCTAAGTAGCTAGCCAAACAATTATCCAGTCATAAACGTGGCCATAAACAGTCCATACAATGTAACTGCATATCTTATCGGATAACCCGTTAAAGCATTCAATGAATTTGCTCATGAGAAAGCGCATACTTTAGTATCTAACTACACCTAAACAGATCTTTAACCCCTACTTATGTTGTATTTAATATTTGCATGCTCAGCTTGTTCTTTAAATATTGTTTGTCATCGATTCGTCCCGGCAAACGCAGCGAGGGTTAAGCACATGCGTATAAAACACACACAATGAGCCATTCCAGCAGAAATTATCAGATGTCCTGCTTTTTTTTCCACTCAGTTCTTCAGTTCTCTCAACTACAACGCCTTAAATCATCTTTTGTGGCTGCTTGAGCAAACACTTAAGTCTAAATGGCCAAGACCATTGTACGAACGTGGCTTATCAAAAGAAAGCCTTTTAATAACTCATATACATAATGTGCATGCCGTGAAGAGCAGGGAACCAAGTCAATATAATCACTAAATCAAAACTTTAGACATGAGAAATATTCGAAAATTGAAAAATGCAACAGCTGGGTAAAACATATATGTATACACTTGGAGAAATTTTAATACATTTTTGCCATATTTGCCAAAACATTGTATCTCTATGAACGCAGGTTTTTTCCACAGTTTTTAAGTTAGAGCAACCAAGCTTGGTATACATGTTGGTATATACCATAGTCAGACAAAGTGTCAAGATACAGAACGCTGATTTTGTTCAGTGCATTAATACTTTGTGAATCTCAGGCAAGAAGTAAAGAGCAAGAACAGCTCCATTGATGTACCATATCTCTTTGAGAAGCAGACTGACGTACCGAGGTGCAACCGAAATGGCCCAAAGCGCGATACTCAACACTTTAAACAAGTTTTTGACACCGAAAACTGATTTGCTCGTTTCCGTGCTGCACTTGCAAAAAAAACAAAAATAAAACACGAAAAAAAAAGGGAAAACATCAACATTTTTATATAGTGGCCATTTCAATTATCTTAATGCACTTTAATATACCAGGGCCAGTCTGAGACCCATTTTACCGTTGTGTTCTCTGACGCACCTTCTCAGACTCTTCACAGTACCGAAAGCCACCCAACCCCACTCCACCCCCTCGCAGCCGCTGTATGTGATTGCGATTATCAGCTAATAAGGCATCAATAAATTTTGGTAAGCAGCACAACTGCAGCATTCGCAAAATGCCATGGGGTCTCGGGATCGCCTCGAGATGATGCCGCAGATTGCGCCAAGGCAGATTGCAATTAATTTGCAATAACTTTTGATAAATGCTCAACTGTTTTCTTCTTGTTGTTATTGTTGCTGTTGCTGTTTTTTATTTCTTGGTGTGCAAGAAAGTGGAATTACCGTCGCCCGATAAAAAGTTGACGCGATTAACTGCCAAAGATTGTAGTATAGCTAAAGGGCCTTTAAGAACTCCCGTTAGCCATGTGTGCCAAAAAACACAAACCTAACGACCTTTTTATTGTGCCCTTTAATAACTTACAAAGTTTATAAACCTTCTTAGCTAAACATCATACTTGGCTTGGTTTTTTACACAGCTAAAGTGATAAGAGTAGCACATATATCCCTCAAAATTATAAGCTATATAAAATAACGTCTTCAATAAACAATATCAAGGCAAACAATATAGAAAAATTCCACGATTGCAACAAAGTTGTTGCAATTAAAAAAATATAATTTGAAATAAACTATATTACTTGACATAACTTTTAAGTTGTCATTATTCTTATCATTATCCTAAATTCGAATATTCTTCAAGATTCTTACCCAAATATCAGCACTATATAAGCTCCAAAGTATCTTCAGCTTACCATTCCTTTCCAGCCTTCAAAATGGCAACTCAACTAAGCTGGCAGCTTATTTTCTTGGCGATTTTATTCTGCCTATCAAATATCGAAGCTAATTCTATGCAAATGGAACGCATTGTAGGTGGTTTCAATGCAACCGCCAAACAATTTCCATATCAAGTACATCTTAAACTATACAAAAGTATGAGATTATCTTCGAGTTGTGGTGGCACTATAATCTCAGAGAAGCATATCCTTACAGCTGCTCATTGCTTGGTTGGAGAATTGTGAGTCAAATTAAAAAAATACTATAATACTTCTTTCTATAGTACATAAACTCTTTTATGTTAGATTAGCGATTGAAATTACCTTTGGAGCTGTAGATATATCAATCAGCAGAGAAGCGGCTCAACAACGTTTGGTTGTATATCCAAATAATATTGTGATACACAACGAGTACGATGAAAATCAATATATCAATGATATAGCTTTAATTAAGCTGCCAGCTGAACTGCAATTTGATGAATATATTCAACCAGCTCAGTTGCCTGACCCAGAAGAAGTATATTATAATGAAATGACCGTGGTATCTGGTTGGGGTACCATAGAAGGTATGTTCACAAATTGTTTTTTCAAATAACTCAACATATTTACAAATATTATCAACAGTTTTAAATAATGGCTATAGGATAAAAACCAATGTTCTTCAGTATTATAATGTGAACATTATGTCAAATGAAAAGGGCAAAGTGCTTTTGCATCAGAGAACGCCTTTACAATTCGTTCCAACATCCTGGATTTGTCTTGAGCCCAGTTCTAGTAATGTTTGCTTTGGGGACTCTGGTGGCCCATTGGCTGTAAATAACATGGATGGATCCAGCACTATATTGGGCATTGCGTCATTTGTTACGAATGGACTTTGTAGGGTTAATACACCATCCGTTTACATGAGAGTAACATCCTATTTGGATTGGATTGTAGAAGCGATGTTGTTATTGGAGTGAATATTCATGTATACATTGATCTATAATGAATATAAATGATGTAAAATGCCTACATTTTGAAAATATATATATTCTTATCTATAATTCCAA
This sequence comes from Hirtodrosophila cameraria, assembly GCA_949708635.1. Taxonomy (NCBI): domain Eukaryota; kingdom Metazoa; phylum Arthropoda; class Insecta; order Diptera; family Drosophilidae; genus Hirtodrosophila; species Hirtodrosophila cameraria. The sequence continues at coordinate 7,574,929 of OX453091.1, read as the reverse complement.
TTACAGTTATTGGATTAGTTGTTATTTACATTTGCATCTGCATGCACAGGTATCATCAATATATACATACACAAGCACAGAGGTATATAGATTTGTGAATTGTTTAACGCTGCGCAAATAACTCAAAGAGAATCTTAACAGAAATTGAAAAAAAGAAAAGCAAGCACAAAGGCAATATCATTTTATTAACTTGACATCAAATTTGATGAGCAGCCGCGTAAGAAAAATGCCAAACGATCAGCATAAAAATCGCATGCGACAAATTTGCCATTGCCCGTGCTGTCGTTGTTGTTGTTGTTATTGCTGCCTTTTGAGAATGCAGAGAAAATTTGAAAAATGTCATCAATAAGCGAAAAGTTAATAAAAAATAATTAATTTAAGCGAGCAGCGCAGCACCAAGAGTTGCTTGTTTTGCTGAGCTGAGGAGAACTGAGGAGAGCTGGGGCGGGTCTATCCACATACACACATATTGACGCTGGAAGCGCATTTAAATTGAATAAAAGTCGCTGAAAAGCCAAACTCGAGCCAGAAGACCCAACTGACAACGCCTCAAATGGCAACTGTTGCTGGTTGCAGCAGCAGCAGCAACAACTGCTGTTGCTGTTGCTGCTGCCGTTATGCGCTTAACATCTTGGCATCCAATCAATTAGTTTTTATGCGCTTCATTCCTGTCCTGGCCAGACCTGGCCAAGCCTTTGCCTCACTGTTGTTGCCTGCGTTGTTGTTGTCCCAGTCGGAACTAAGGCCAAGTCGTCAGCAGTGTCAGCAACAAATTGGCGAAGGGACAACTACAACTACAACAACACAACTCGCAGCTGGCAACCAGCAGCTTTTCCCGCTGAAGCAGCGCGTCTACTAAAATGTAATGCGCCATACTTTCTCAAAAGAGAAAAAAATAAAATAAGAAAAAAATAAATATCGAGAGCTGACTTTGACTACGCTGTGAACCCAGAGAGATGGAGCCCGGAACAGAGTCAAGAAAATCTATTCAAATGGCTTTCCAAATGCCAGCGAAATGTGCGCAACTTTGCGGTTTTTTTCCAACGATTGACAAATCAATTTGATGTTGACTTTTCGTTTGGGGGCTTTTGTTTGTATAAAATGCAACACCTGCTGGTTGTTGTTGTTGTTATTGTTATTGTTGTTGCTGGTGTTGATTTTAGCTCTTTGGTGAAGGCCAAGAATACCCGCTATAGCTGACACCTAAGCAGCCAAGCCAGGCCACGTCGATCAAAGCCATTGAACACTTGGCAAATAAATATATGCGCATTGCATTTGGCTCAGAGACGAGCAGCAGCAGGAGTAGTACGGAGTAGGAGGGAGGAGCATGAGGAGAACAGATCGACGACAAGCTGCATAAATGCATGAGGATGGGCTTCGACATTCGACTGAGACTCACATCTGCATTTGGGTTTTCGTTGCCAATGGTATTTTGGCCAAGTCATTGCCGCGTGTCTTTTTGCTGTTGTTGCTGTTGTTGTTGTTGCTGGCATTGTTGCTGTTGTCCAAATACAAGCAAAGTGTTAAAAACATTCCCATGTCAGGTATTAGCAATTTAAGTTAACCTAACCCCACACCCCGCCTGCATTCAGCCTCACTTTGACGGCTGCTCCAGTCACGTATCTATAAGATACAAATGCTACAAGCTCAAGAAAAGTTCTCTGATTGCAACAAAGTTGCTGCAATTTAAACTTACTACAGATACTAAACTACATTATTTACGTTAGCTATATCATCAATCAGTCTTATCATATACGTAAATTATAAGAAATTTTTTAGTCTTATAGTACCATTAAAGTTCTTTGAAATCTTCCGTTTGTCAGTCCTTTGTCAACCTTCAGAATGGCAGTTCAACTTAGCTGGCAGCTAATTCTCTTGGCCATTTTATACGGCCAAAGAAATGTCACAGCTAGTTCTATGCAAATGGCACGCATAGTGAATGGTTTCAATGCAACCGCTAAACAATTTCCATATCAAGTATATTTTGATATACACTCAAATTTTAAATGGAAGCCATCTTGTGGTGGCACTATAATCTCAGAGAGATTTATCCTTACAGCAGCTCACTGTGTGGATAAGGAATTGTAAGTTGAATTAAGCAAGAAAGAAATGTAATCTTCGGCGTGCCAAAGATATATACCCTTGCAGAAAAGATTTGCATTAGAAAACTTATTTTTCAACTGGTAGTTCCTATGGCAGCAATAAGTTGTAGTGATCCGATTTTGATCAAATTTGGTCAACATGTGTAAAACGTGCTTTAATTTAGATATAGTGAGTTTGGCCGACATATTTTGAAAAATACAAAAGTTTTCCATACAAAAACTTATTTTCAACCGATCGTTCCTATGGCAGCTATAAGATATAGACGTCCGATTTCGATGAAATTTTGTCATCATGCAGAAACTGTCCTTAAAATTAAGTTTAGTTAGTTTGGTTGAGGTATCTTGAAAAACAATACAGTTTTTCATGCAAAAACTTATTTTTCAACCGATCGTTCCTATGGCAGCTATATGTTATAGTGGTCCGATCTGGCCAATTCAACTATAGGTACTACCTGCAGAAAGAAGAAGCATCTGGGCCAAGTTTCATCAAGATAGCTCTAGAACAAAGTCTTAAAAAACGCATATAAACAGACAGACAATGCGTAACACCTTTCATGACAATATTATAATATCCTCCGCAAGGGTATAAAAACGATCCAAAAATTCAACACTTTTTTATCTTTTACAATCTCGTATAGCCTAGCGATTAGAATTTACTTTGGAGCTGTGGATAAATCTAACAATGAAGAAGAGGGACAACAACGTTTAATAGTAGATCATAAAAATATAATTGTACATGAAGAATGGGATAGAGATCAATCTATCAATGATATAGCTCTTATAAGATTACCAGCTGATCTGCAATTCAATGAATATATCCAACCAGCTGAGTTGCCTGATCTAGTAGAAGTATATGATAATCAAATGGCAGTCGCTTCTGGTTGGGGTGCCATTAATGGTAAATTCACATACAAACTTTTTCAATTTTAAATAATTATATTTATAATATTTTCAACAGTTACAAGCAATAACACAGCAATAAGAACACAGCATCTCAATTATTTTAGTGGAGAGATTATGTCAAATGAAAAATGCAAGCGGTTATTTCACCAGAATTGGCTGGAAAATGAACAAACGTTTTTCCCATCATCTTATATATGTCTTGATCTCAAAGAAAATAGTGCATGTGCTGGTGACTCTGGTGGACCATTGGTAGTTAAAAATGAAGCTGGTGGTAATACTTTGGTAGGCAGTGTTTCATATGGCTTTGATACTTCTGTATGTACGCCTGGTCAACCCAACATTTTCACTCGAGTTTCAAAATACTTAAACTGGATAAGACACAGCCAGCGAAAATTGAATTTAAAACATTGATTACATATTTCATTACGATTTGTAATTAAAAATAAAAACTTATCACAAGAACTCATTTCATATGTGTGCAAAACTAAGTTTCTTAGTTGGTAACAGAAATTCTGGATTGCTTGTAGCAAGTTGCATACATTTGCATTATCAAGTGGCAACAACAACACAAATCCCAAAAAAAATATTAAAAAAACAGGTAGTGGCTAAGAGGGAGGGGGTGGGGGGGGGGTTTGGGAGGCCGTAAAAGGAGCCTGTTCAGATGAACAGAAATAAGAAACTTTTTTGTGATTCAGCGAAATTGTTGTGTTAATTGAGTTGTTTTGCGGCCTTTGTTGTTGTTCTTGTTGTTGTTGTTGTTCTTGTTTGTTAGTTGCATTCATTTCGTTAAGTTCTTTTTATTGTTGTTGTTGTTGTTGTTGTTGTTGTTGCTGTTGTACTTGTTATGCTTTGCTGTTGTTCTATGTCATCCCGTCTTTCGTTTACTTGCAATTCTACAGCAATTAGTGTTGTTTGTGTACAATGTCAGTTTATTTCTCTGCACATTTTCAAGTTATCTTTTGTCCTTATCTTTCGCCTTGGCCACTGTTTTAGCTCCTTTTCACTCTCTCCGGAGGATTCATGAGTCATTCCCTGACAGGCTGACTAATATACTGGACGTAATGTCTTAAGTTGATAAATTGCAGCTAAGCAAGTGAGAATACAAAGCTAATGAAAAGATGAGAAGCTTATTATGTGTTTGTTCAGATTTCTGAGATAGAGAGATTATACAATAAAATCTATTATATAAATGGGTAAGTTAATTTAAGGAAATTAACTATTCGTCAGGAAACAGTTTTCATATTTCATCATTTCAAATTTTGTGTTTTTAAGCTTAAATTGCGAGTCATGTCCTTCATGTCCGTCTGTCCGTCTGTCTGTCTGCTTATATGCGTAATTCAGGACTTTGTTCTAGAGCCATCTTGATGAAACTTGACACAGATGCTTCTTCTTTCTGCAGTTAGTACCTATAGTTGAATTGGCCAGATCGGACCACTATAACATATAGCTGCCATAGGAACGATCGGTTGCAAAACAAGTTTATGTAAGAAAAACTTTTTTGTTTTTCAAGATCAACCTCAACCTCAACCAAACTCACTTAATTTATGTTTTAGGACAGTTTATACAGAATGACAAAATTTCATAAAAATCTGATGACTATATCTTATAGCTGCCAAAGGAACAATCGGTTGAATATAAGTTTTTGTATGAAAAACTTTTATGTTTTTCAAGATAAGTCCACGAAACTCTCTCTACTTATGTTTTAGGACAGTTAATACATGATTACAAAATTTCATCGAAATCGGACTTCTGTATCTTATAGATGCCACAGGAACAATCGGTTGAAAATAAGTTTCTGTATGAAAAACTTTTGTGTTTTTCAAATTATCTCGACCATTTATGTTATTGTTCAAAATGTACCCAAAATTCAAAAATAATCCTGTTGTTTTTTGTTAAGTTAGCCTAAGAGAATTGGTACTTGAAACCAAAAAGAGCTCCTAATTTCCTACTTTCAGGGTGTTCAGGGTCAATGTGTTAACGGCTTAACTGCTTAAGTTCAAACCACAACATCAGTTAGTAAGCAAAGAAAAGTCTAGTTAAATGAATTGTGTTTAAAGTTACTGAAATGATTGTTTTCATCTTTAACCAGTTAAGCCGTTAACCTAGTCAGCGTGAATACACCATATTTGCTACAACTGATACCACTGCAATAAAAATGCATAAATCATTGAAAAATATAAAATTTAGTTTCTAAAGGTACGTTGCCACAAAACGCTGCATGTCATTTTGCGAGGGTATTAAAAAAAACGCATGGCTAACACGCCCAAAAAATTTGGCACAGACAAAAGGCCTGAACAAACAAACAGCAAAGAGAGACCCACACAGTCATGGCAACAGCAACAGCAGCAACAACAACAGCAGCAGCAGCAGCAATAGCAACAACAACTGTTGCAACTGCTGCAACAACAAACGTTTTGTGTCACAAAATATTTGAATGTAAAGTGCGCGACTTCGACTACGGTTGGGAATGGATATGGGAATGGGACTTGGTTGCTGTCTCTATTCCTTTGGCAGCAGCAGCAGCAATCGGAGTTGCAGTCGCAGTTGCAGCAAGTGCCTGGGCAGGCTGACGTGCGCCTGCGCGACCGACGCCCGCCCCCGCCTGCCACTGCCCCCCTCTTAGTTAGCCTGCCGCCCCTGGGTCGGATCACTAATTGGTCACGACAGCAGCAAAGCGTTGAGTTTTGAAAAGCGAAAAGTAAAAATACAACAAAAAAATCCATTGAATTTGGCAACGGTCGGTTGCGATTTTGTTGCTGTTGTTGTTGGGCAGCGCTGCTGCTGCTGCTGCAGCTGAAACCTTCAATTTTGGTAGCTAGACACAGCAAAAACAAAGCTGCCTGCCTCCAACTAAGCCCCAATACTCTCCCCCCCTCCTTCCCTCTCTCTCGTTGCTTGATGGGGTCTTAAAGTTTAACGTCGCAATTGATTTTAGTCGTCAGTTTTTGGTGGGCTTTTGATTTTTTTGCTGTTGCTGTTGTTGTTTTGTTTTGTTTTTATTTTTGTACGGATGGCGCAAACTTTAAGCAACATTCAACATTAAACTGTTCGATTATTTTTAGTCGTTTATTTGGCAAATTTATAAAACGACTGCAATGCAGTTTTATTATTGCATATAAATTTGAATGCATTTTTAATCATTGTTTTATGTTCATCCAAATTGAAAGTTATTATTCAAGCTGTTATTAATTTTAATGTTGATTGTCATTTAATATTCCGCAATATTTTTTTGGCATAGCACCAACAATTGTTTTGTTTTGGGCTTAGAATAAATTAAATTTTAAAATACAACCAATGCGGGCAAAATAATAATAGAAGATACTGAAAAATGTTTCTGTAAAATGTAAATTATAAATTATATCAATATATTTTTGTAGTCTTTAAAGCCTTGTAATTAATATAACGATAAATGATTTATTACAAATTTTAAAGTTCTATAATTTGATACCTAAACTGAATCAAAAACTTTCATAGTTATAACAAAATGTGTTTCGAAATGCATTTCTAAACTAATTAGATAAGAAATTAATTAGATTACCATCAATTACAGGAAAATATAACTTTGCAGATAAACTAAAAAAGGGACATTATAAATTCAATAATAAGGTTTTATATTGAGATATCATAAATTATATATGAATACCTATTAAAACTATATCTAAAACATTCCAGATCCACTTCATATCACAACTGGGCAATTTAAAATGGGATCAATCGAGTTTCCATCGATTGGCTTACATCTACTTATGATCCTAACTACTTCCTGAGTGTAAATTATAAATTATATCAATATATTTTTGTAGTCTTTAAAGCCTTGTAATTAATATAACGATAAATGATTTATTACAAATTTTAAAGTTCTATAATTTGATACCTAAACTGAATCAAAAACTTTCATAGTTATAACAAAATGTGTTTCGAAATGCATTTCTAAACTAATTAGATAAGAAATTAATTAGATTACCATCAATTACAGGAAAATATAACTTTGCAGATAAACTAAAAAAGGGACATTATAAATTCAATAATAAGGTTTTATATTGAGATATCATAAATTATATATGAATACCTATTAAAACTATATCTAAAACATTCCAGATCCACTTCATATCACAACTGGGCAATTTAAAATGGGATCAATCGAGTTTCCATCGATTGGCTTACATCTACTTATGATCCTAACTACGTCCTGAGTGCTTTTTTGCATATTGTAAGGCTGCATTAAAAACACTCAGTCTTTGTGGTTAATGTAATTTTGAATATTATTTATTGGCTTGCAGTTGCTGTTGTTGTTGCAGCAACAATAATACAAATTTCGGCAGCCGCCAACGGCAACAGCATGGAAAAAAAACACGCAGACAACATCATTCATCAAATGAAAATTTACTTAATGAAATTAATAAATAAATTATGATATAAATCTTGTACAGTTGCCGTATGAACGCTGCCGCCAATGTGTTTCTGGTGTTGCTGCTGCTGTTGCTGCTGCTGTTGCTGCTGCTGCTGTTGTTGCTGCAGCAACATTTATATTAAAAGCTCTAAATTATTGGCAGTCGCATGCGACGGCAGCAACAAAGCAATCGAGGCTGGTCAACTGGCGGACGAGGTATAACCCAGCCAGAAACAGTCAAGAAAACCAGCCAGTTAGTCAGCCACATGGACAACATGGACAAGCAGCCAACTCAAGTCAAGCCAAGCCAAGCCATGCCAAGCCAAGTGCTCGGGCCACATTAACGAGCAAATGTCAATTTCGCAGCAATCTTTTTGCAATTTTTGTGTTTTTAGTTAATAATTTTTGCTGTACAACTGTCGGCAACGGCAACAGCAGCAACAATCGCTGCCGTCGTCGTCGTCAACGATGCGCGTGCGCAACTGCAACAGCAACAACAACAGCAACAACAACAGCAACAACAATATGTGAACTTACGTAATGTGCTAAAATACTTGTGCCTCGCTTAAATTAAGTTAATATATGATTTTTTTGTAATAATTTTAATTGGGTTTTTATGGCTATTGCTGGGGTTAGTTACTCTACAAAAACTTGGAGTTTTGCTGACTTTTTCGACAGCAAATTTGTTATCGAATACCAAACAAAAAATGGTTTTTATAACAATATCCGAATTGGAAATAAGCCAAATATGAAGATTTTTAATAATACAACTAATAAGTTAAATTATGCTTAGTTTTTACTCCCTGTTCCTATTAAAAATGGGAAAAAGGGAGTTATAAAGTACTGCAAATGTATGGAACAGGCAGAAGGACGCGTTTCCGAATATATAAACTATATATATTCTTGATCAGCATCAGCATCAACATCTAGCCATGTCCGCCTGTCTGTCCGTCTGTCTGTCCGTCTGTCTGTCCGCTTGTCTGTACGTCTGTCTGTCCGTCTGTCTGTCTGTATGATCGCGTCGATCTCAGAGACTATAAGAGCTAGAGACACCAAACTTGGCATGCAGGTTCCAATATACTATACGCAGAACAAGTTTATTTCAAACCCAGTTTGACAAGCAGTGCACAAGCTAAGTGCGCTGCTTGCTTGTGTTACCGCTGAACTGCTTGAAATGCAAATTGGGAGCAGGGAGTCTCATAGTCGGGCACACTCGACTAGAGCATTCTTACTTGTTGTTTATAGATTTTCGAAGATTTAATATAGTATACAGCTTGATATCTAGATTGGCACTATATTCAAATACTCTATAGTACTTTTGCCATAGTTTTTCACAGGTTTGTTAGTCTAATTTTGGTTTCAGCTGCGATTTATTAAAAAGAAATTATTCATGGAATAGTTGATGTGCCATATTTGAACTATTTATATATACAAACTGTCTTTGTTTATATTTACTTAAAGATTGTTATCAAGCAGTTTTTTTTAAGAACTTACTAAAAGGGCATTTGAGATTCGTTATTCTTGAGCTGAGTCTTTCATCTTGGGCAGTTTGAAATATTTTTGAATTTGCCGACGATTTTTGTATCTCTTTATTTTTGTATCTGTTTTTTCTGTTTTTTTTTGTTTTTGAGATATTTGTTGGCACGTAAATGTGTCAAATATTGACAATTTATATAAGTAATGTACATAGGTAGTTGCCTAGACGGGTAGGGGGGATAGCAGGCTACCTAGGCGATTGGCGAGAAATATGAGTTAAACGCGTTTTTTAGGTCGAAGCCATTTTTTTAGCTGTATATATCTTTTTTTTTTAAATATACATATATATATATATTTTTGTATGAATGTGTTTTGTATAGCTGCAGTGCAATTTTGATTGCTGTTGTTTGTTAGTGTGCTGTTGTTGCTGTTGTTGTTGTTGTTGTCGTTGCTGTTGCTGCTGTAAACAGGAGATTGTTATTTGCAGCCCGCTGTGCGTACACCGCAAACTGGACAACTTAATTTGGCTAAAGTCGCTTGTTAGTGTTGCCTGTTTCTGTTGTTGTTGCTGTTGTTGTTGCTGTTGTTGCTGTTTTGGATGTTGTTGTTGTCGTTGCTGTTGCGGTTGTGGCTTGGCCTGTGATTGCTGTTGTTGCTGTTTGGTGTTCGCTGCACAGCATCACTGTTGCACATATGAGTGCAGACTGTGAATAAAGATGAAGAAACCTTCACATGCAACTTCTCTCCAGTTGTCAAAATGGGAATGGACAAGTTTATTTATATTTCTTTTTGTGTCGTTGTTGTTTTTGTGTGTGTGTGTTTGTGTTTGTTGTTATTGTTGTTCTAGAAACGGCAACAATTAGAGGAACATGGAGTAGTTATAAAAGTTTTATAGAACATGGCATCGACTTTCTATCTTCTTTTTTTTTGCGTTCAAAGCATGGGAATTCTTATATCCAATATAATTGTTAGTATTTTATGGCCATTATTTATGCTTCTCGACATGGTTTCTGAACTCTGCTTTAAGCCAATATCTAGCTGCCAAGTTTCATAAGCGAACAGTCAGCTTATCCTCTCTTGTAACTCAGGACTTTAATTACTCACGTCTTTGATTAATTTGTTGACTTTCTTAGCTTAATTATAGCTGCAACAAAAAAGCTGCAACGAAAAAAAAGCAAAAAAAAAAAGAAACAAATCCCCAACTGCATTGCGGCGACATTTTGCCATTTGCCACGCCAAGTGTTGCAACAACTGCAGCTGCAACAGCAACAACAACTGGAAAGTTGTCGCGTCACATGCAACAAACGACATTTATCATGTTAACCTTTGAAGTGCATTTGTCTAGACGTCTTCAGCGAGAGTTGTTGTTGTCGTTGTTGTTGTTGTTGTTATTTCGTTGTTGTTCTTGTTGTCGCTGCACTGCCGTTTCCTGCTGCAGTTATGACAACCAAACACAAAAAAAGAGGCACGGAAAAACATCAGAAAGCAACAAGGAATCATAATAATTTGTAATAAATTAACGCCTCGTGTGTGCCGCGACAAGAGCAACAACAACAAGCGCAACACCTACCAAAGGCGGCATTAGGTCTAGCGCAAGGATTAAAACACGCCCAGACCTGGCCCAGCTCCAGCTCCATCCTCCAACTCCAACGTCGTCTTCATTAAGTCAAGGCGCGTTCTCGTTGTCGAGTGCAAAGTCAGACAGCCCAGGCGCACATATGGCACACACATCAAACACAACACACACACACTGAGGCACCTCCCCAAGTGCCCAACTCCCTCTGGCCCCTTATCCTTTTGTCTAATTTCACGCTGTCGTCTCTCATCAAAGCCTGACGCGCGTCCCCGGCGAGTAATTCATCATTTTGCGTGACGTACTCGCCTTCAGCCGCCTGGCAGCAGCCTAGCAGCCAGCAGCAGCTCCTTGCTAACACACACACACATACATACACACATATACACTGACATAAATTCTCAAGTGCCAAATGCATTTTTTATATCGACATCGCTTAAAGCTTCGACTCCAACTTCTGCCAAATGGCGTGACAATCGACGTTGCCAGCAACAACACGAAGTTGAATGCAAGCGCAAGTCCATCTACAAACCATGTCCTCCTCCTCCTACTCCTTCTCATCTCCATCTCCATCCCCAACACCAACCTTAGCGTCGTTAGCTGCTAATTATTCAAATTAATTGTTTAGCTTGAAAGACACGCGCACGCGCAGCTCAAACGCCAATCAAAGGCGACAGTTGTTGGCCAGGTCAACAATATTGAAGTTGACAACATGGCTATACCCTGTAACTAATCTTCAATTGAGTAGTTAGTCTTGAAGAAACCACGCTACCCTAAAATCATTTAGAAAATCTTAAGAAAATAGTTAAAAATAATTGATTTAAAAACTATATTTTTGATTTTAGCTTAACGTTTATTTTGACATTTCCATTATTTTATGAGGATCGCATAACTAATACAGTTGGCATTCTCCAACTTTATATAGCATATATATTCGACTTGAACTTCATCTTCTTTTTTTATATACACCGTCATCCTCAGCATTTGAATGGAATCAGCCATATCTTTAGAGTCGACGAACAAAATTAGACGGATTGCAACTCAAAAGTAAATTCAAAAAGTACAAATATTTTCCGATATTATCGAGGGCTTAAGAAGACACACACGACCAGTGTTGATTAACTACTCTTCTAAAATACAAAGCGGATGCGAATCGGAGCCACGTCTTGAGCAGCGATTATAAGGTTCCAGGTAGTCTTTTGGGTTTAACCTTAGCGCAGCATCTGTCACATCTCCGGACGTCTTTCCAAGCGATAAAGAAACCGTTAAACAATTTGTATTCCGAAGGATAAACTCAAATATCTGCTTTTTAGTTTTTAGGATTATTTTTATTTAAATTTTTGTGGAACACAAACAGTTCTAATCAGACAGCTTTTACGTTTCAACGGAAAAAACAAGGTTTTCTTTTAACAATCAGTTTCTATCAAATTTAGCTTGTCTAAAATGCTTTCCTTTAAAAGTTTGCTTTGCTAAAATGCTTTACTGTCAAAAAGAATTAAACAAGTCACAGTCTTAATTTTATTTCTGTTAACAAAAATTTTGATATTTTTCAAAATGGGCGATTTTCAAACGTTAAATAATAAAATTGGTTTCAACAAACAATTTAACTACAACATAAACGGTATTAGTACAGAGTTTGTTTATCATATTTTTGATAACAAGTGGATGCTGCTGATAACACAGCTGGGCAAGCTGCCATCTCTTTACAATGTGACATTCGATGAGCAGAGTGATCGTCGCATAATACCCTATCTAAATGGACCCGTTGACGATCCAGAGCTGCATGTCTCGGTGAATGTGAGTATGAAATGTAGCATGGGCCTCGATTCTGATGAAACACGCGGTGGCATACAATTTCTGATTAACAAAACGTCGCTTTATAAATGTCCCAACGAACTGCTAATTGGACTAGGCTTAAAGGAATTGAAGTCTGAGGATTTGAAAGCCATAGCTCAGCTGCTGGAGCAGCATGTCTTTCAAGAAATCGAAGCAAACTAGGGATGCAGTTATTTTCCAATAAAAAAGGTTTACTTTACATGATAAACACTCTCACTTTATACATATACTTTCTATGTTTACAGGGTATGCCACAGTCGAGCACTTTCAACAAAAAGTACTAATTTTGTTGCTGCACTCGTAACGAGCTGCGATTAAAAGTTGCTCCTCGAGGAAGAACCCTTTGTGACCACTCTGAATGCCATTTAGGTGCATTTTTAATTGAGTTGTTTTTTGGGTGTCTCGACTTTGCTGACTCTTCATGTTCATTTTACATTGCATTCTGCAATTATTGCTTAGACCCAGCCCAAAAAAGTACTTGAACTGCTGCAGTAAGCACTTTCCAACTGCCAAACAATTAATAGAAACACAATGTGAATGCAAAGTTGAATTTTGAACAGTTTTTGAAGTTATTAAGTATTGTATAAAGTAAAAGTAGCAGCACTTGACTTTAAAAGAAACTAATTAACTAACTGAAATCAGCTTAAATATGCAGGTATTTGTATATTTGTAATTAAAATAAAATGTTATTTTTAAAACAATTATTTCACATTGAAAAATGGTTAAGTTTTGACATTAGAAATCGTTAAACACTGCTAAAAATGATTGGAATGGGGCTGTTGCTTTCCAACTGTCAAACAAATAGAAATGCAATTTGAATGCAAAGTTTAATTTGAACTGTTTGCAGTTGCAGTTGCCAAGTTGTTTGCAACTTCCACTTCCAATTTAGGTCGACTCGACTCAATACTCGTTGCATTTGGTTAGAGGTTGGCATACCTGTCACAAGCTAACATAGTAGTAAAAAAAAACTGACAGTGGGAATGGAACTGTGGGTTTGGAGTCAGTCTCTCTCTCTATTCTTTTGATAGACTGACTGCCAGCAAATTGCCTATAATGGGCGTTAGTTAAAGGTGCAGTTTAATATTATATTAACTGACAGCAGGCTGAAAGAATACTGCAAATCTCGTTTCAAAATCAAAAGTTTCTCAAGTTATAACAACAACACATTCCCTTATTTAACTCAACTCGAGTCTTTAAAAGCTTTCAAAAGTTTGCAAACAGCTTCATAATTCTCTGAAATTGAGTTGTGTTTTTTTTTATTTTTTGTGCACATTCCGAACAACTTCTCATATTTTTGTGATAAAGGCAACAAGTCGTACCAATTTTTTGTTTTTTTTTTTGCAAAGGACGAATGCAAAGCGAATAACGACAACTCCATTTATTTGCTTTTGCTTCGAGCAGTTGGTTTATGTACTCAACTTGGGAGACTACAAATAATATAAATTCAAAATTGATTGACTTAATAATACCCTTTAGTTTGATGTTATAAATATTGTATTATTAGAGTTAGAAATATAATTAGTAACAGAAACTCATCAGTTTGAAAGTTATTAATAATCGATTGTCGGCTCCAGCGATACAATCGATAGTTTTAAAGAATCTCATATATTTGAAGCTTTAAAATATAGAAGCATAGTTATTATATTTCAATTATTATTCATTTCAATTACATTTTAAAGGTTTGACTTAGGAAATTCTGGAAATTTCGCTACTCGAAAGTCAGAGCAAAATCAATACAATAGATAGTTTTGGAAAACTTTATACTTTGTAACTTGAAACTTGCATTCGACAGTCGTAATTTAAGAAATGTATGGTAGAGAATTTGAATTATATTTGGATTCAAAACTATCGATATTATCAATATTTTAAGAAAACAATGCAAATATGTGTATGCCCTCTAAACACATTTGATTGGTTTGTAGGGTATATGAAAAAAGTAAGCTGGAAATTGGCGACCACATTTTTTGCTTCTGCCCGACTAAGATTAGCATCGATTTCTGGCTACTGTTGTTGCGGCTGTTGTTGTTGCATTTACAGTTGTTGTTGTTGTTGTTGCTGTTGCTGGTGTTGTCAAAAGCGGTTATTTTGGGCTTAAATGGTTTTGGAATCAAGAAATGAAATGAAATCGGCAGGGATAAAAAAAAAGAAATGTTTGTGGACTCCAGCCAAAAATGTCGACGATTATGACGACTTTTTTGAGCACTAACTAAAAGTTTTCGGCAAAAAACAAAAAAAAGAGCGACAACGAAAACGTTTTTGGGATAAATGTTAAACGAATGTTTATGCAAATTAGAAGCGATCGCCGCATCTGTTTGATGTCCTTTGCCAGAATGAATTGCTACTGCTACGATTCGCGCAGTAGCGGGTTAGGAATAACCGCCTCCGGCTCATGATGATGATGAGCACAATGACGATGATGAGATCAAACGCTGAGCTGAGCCACCAACAAAACAAACCAAAAAAAAAAAACAAAAAAGCGTTGCCAAAGCGATTTTTGGCAACACGAGTAGCAGCCGGCTGCTGCCAGGAAGAGATTAAATGCGATACCAAAAGTGGCTCAGCCACCGGGTTTACTTCTTACTGCCAAACAGTAGCCGCAATTTGGCATAACATTTGCTGTGCCAGCAGTTGGCACATAAACCAGAGGAGGAACAGTAGAGGGGAGAGCCTCTTCAGTGCACACTAAAAGCAATCGAATTGCAATTATCGAAAATCTTACAATCCAGCGAAATGCGAGACATCGTAATTAACGAACTTAGGTTAAGTTGGTAAACTGAAGACTGTTGCTAACAGTTCAAACGGGGTTTAGGTTGATATTAGGAAGAGTAAGGAGGTGGTTTAGAGGTTTAGAGGAGCATCAGTTTCATCAGTTTTGAGTTTAATTCAATGGTATGAAAATATGTTTCGAGTTAGTACAAGTAGCTTAATGGAACTGAAAACTGCGATAGTATCGATCATTCCTGTTGCTTAGTTAATATCAAACCCATTTTGAATAGACTGCCAGTTAATTTTTCATAAATATTGAGCGCATACAATTTACCATTTTCGATATTTTCCAATCGATTGAAATAGAAAAAAATTTATATTAAACTCGAAAAACTTTTACCCGTTGCAGCTTTTTAGAGCGATCCTGTAAGTTACGCCGCGAAGTTAAAGTTAACAAAATAAAATATAATAAAAATAAAACAAGTAAGAATACTCTAGTCGAGTGTGCCCGACTACGAGACTCCCTGCTCCCAACTTGCATTTCAAGCAGTTCAGCGGCAACACAAGCAAGCAGCGTACTCAACTTGCACAGTGCATGTCAAACTGTTATTTCTGCCTGCTGAGACAGGGGAAATAAGTTTTTCCATAACTTTGGTGCTATTTATCCGATCGTGTTGAAATTTACACATTGATTAAACATACATGTGTACCAAAAGTTAAAGCTTTATCTTTAAAATTGCGATTTGCGGGGGTGCGGGGGGTGCATCCGAAATTTGAAATAAACTTGATCTGCGTATGGTATACAGGAACCTACATGCCAAGTTTGGTGTCTCTAGCTTTTGTAGTCTCCGAGATCTGTGTGTTCATACGGACAGACGGACAGACGGACAGACAGACAGACAGACAGACAGACAGACAGACGGACATGGCTAGATCGTCACGGCTGTTGATGCTGATCAAGAATATATATAGTTTATATAGTCGGAAATGCTTCCTTCTGTCTGTTACACACATTTGCAGTACTTTATAACTCCCTTTTTCCCATTTTTAATGGGAACAGGAAGTAAAAAGATATTAGAAATAAGATGTAGCTCTTGAATAGTTCAGTCGACCAATACACCAAGCGTTTGCTTAAACCACTTGAGAATTATAAGCAAAAACAAGAAAAACAATAATTTCTCAAAGCTATGCTGATCAAAAAAATGCTCATTAACTTGCTTTCTTTCCGTAACATATTAAAAAGTCCTGTGTGAAGTGTGAACCTCATGTGAGGAGTAGGTATAAAAAGAAAAAATAACTTTTTTTATTATATATTAATTAAGCTGCCTTAAGTTCATTTTGAAGAACTATTAAAAGCGTAAAATGTGACATAAACAGAGTTTAAAGTGGATGTCGAAAAAGCCAAATACTTTCAACAACTTTATGTTGCACAAATACTTTAAAGCTTTTCTTCTTTGTGACAATTTCTTTAGTTAAGTACTTGAGCCAATAACAAGCATTCCATTAAGAATCGCACTAAAATCGAATGTTATCGAATGTGAATCGTTTTATCTATGCCGCCATTAGTTACAAAATCGAGAGAGAGAGCCTTTAAAAACGTCACAAAACCATTAAAGAACCCCGCCAGCTATAGTCTGTAGTCTGTAGTCTGTGGTCTATAGTGTAATCCCCACTCTTAACGCCGAGATAATTTGCGATCATTTCGCGTTGATGATGCCACATTGATGATGAGATGATGGCGCTGATAGCGCACGCCGATAACGGTCTACCAAACTTGCAACGTCTTTAAAGTTCTCGTTCAACCTGTGGCATGCAAATATTGTCACAGCGCAAACGACCAGCTGAGAAACGGGCCCAAAACTGCTGCCAGCCAAGAAGCCAAAATGCAATTGGACGGTCAACTGTTGACTGGATTGGACTGGACTGGAGTGGAGTGGACTGGCTGTCCAGATCGTGTAGATAGTTAAGATCGCTTATCGGTTTGAATTATGGCAGAGCTAAAAGCCTGCCAAAGTGGGTTTTGATGTGTGCGTGTGTGCTGCAAAACAACAAACAAACAACAACAACAAAAAATAACCCCAAGAGATATACAAATTTGTTATGCATACGATTTTCGGTTTGTCGCCAAGCAGACGACCTTGCAACATGCCACATGCCACTTGCTCTGATCTAATTAAAAATGCAAGTCCATTTTTTGGGCACAGCAACGAGTCACTTTCAGTTTCAGTTTTCAAGATAATTTTGTTGCACCTGCCACAACAGCAATTCAATTAAAAGTGCACCAAAAATGTTGAAATGTTATTTGAAATCGAAGACAAAGAGTTTGTGTTGAATTGCCAATTGCAAAATTGTTTTTTGCTTTTCATCTTTGTTGTTATTGGTTGCCTGCCCCATGGGGCGCACAATATTGAATATCGTGGGCTAAAAAGTGAAGCTGAAGCTGAAGCTGAAGTTGCATTGTTATTGCTTTTCGCCTGGCTCTAATATGACATCTACTAATAACAACGATTTGCCTTTGCCTTTGCTTTTGACTGTCTTCCTGCGTCTCGCGTCGTGTGTCTCTGTAACTCTGGCATCGACTCCCAGCATCCACTCTGGCGCCGTAAGGGCACTCGATGCTGGGCGGGCTTAGCCAAGCCAAGCCATTCACTTATGGAATCGAGCCAAATCCGTTGCCCCGGAGTCGAGTGCAATGGTGAAAAGTCATAAGCAAAAGCCAACTAACAAAACAGAAAACAGCAAAAAACCGCATGCAACAAGAAAATATGGTTTGTTTTGGTTCAAGTTGTCGTTAATGGTTTGGAAAAATGTCAAGCAATACTACAGCAACATTTATCTGAAAGGTCTCTCCAAAGGAATCGAATCGACAATAGTATAAACTAGTATGCACATTGCATGAAAATTTTATCTCAAGAGTGTTTTTCATAAATTCTTAATTAGCTATTGACATTTACAGCTCTACACAGTAATTGAAACAAAACTAAAAACTATTTATAACATATTTATAGAGTGAAGTATTTTTTGTATATCTTTGATAGAAATTTTAAACCTAGAGTTTCAAGAAAATGCAGCAAGCGAATATAAAGTTAGCTAAAGTATCTTCAAATAAATTTCATCAATATCTAAAAACTACAATTAATTTCAGAATTAAAATCTTACTATTCAACTGTTTCCATGTTCAGAAAGATTTCACGGAAGAAAATATCCTATAAATGTATTAATTTTCATTATAAACAAGTAGGAACGTTGGCTTCTCCCGACTGCGATACACTCTGTTTTCTGTACGATCTGCCTATGGTATGTACCAACATGTATACCAAGTTTGGTTGCTCTAGCTTCAAAACTGTGGAAAAAACCTTCGTTCATGCAGACGGACGGAGAGAAGGACGGACGGACGGAAGTACGAAGATTTCACAAAACCAATATACTCTTTTTTTCCATTTTGGAAGACAGAGTATAAAAATGATTGTTAATCCCAGCTCAAATTAAATTGCCAATTCAGAACAAATTTTTCATAGTCCATGCAAGCTAATCTATATTTCCAAGAAAGATTGAATATGCGGCTTGAAAAGTTTTCCATATGATGAAAATTGATCGAGTAAAGCTTGAAAACTTATAAAAAGTAGCTATATAATTTGAAAAAGAAAACATAAATCTATAAAACGGCACGACATTAAAAGTTCTTCAGAAAACAAGAAAGAAACAGGAATAACAGACTTTAAAACGTTTGCTTAAAAAAATATAACTGTAGATTTTAGTACTGTTAACTATTTAATAAAGTATTAAAAAGTAACTTTAAAATAAAAAAGTATCTTAAAAATAAAAGTATAGTATAAACAAAGAAACTTTCAACAAATATATATGATAAGAAAAAGGCATAAAATATTATATTTGCTACACATTTGCTTAGCCATGCCTATTAATTTAAGTACTGTTAACTATCTAATGGCATTTTAAAACCCAGCAAGTTGTCTATAAAAAAAACGAACTAAAGTATCTGCTACAGCTACCAAACTGAAGTCGCCAGTCAACACACAAAGCGTACCACAGAGCCGACGAGGCAAAAAAAACAAGTGGCCATAAAATATAATAAAAGGAAGTGCTTAAAACTGCCAACAACAACAAGAAGAGCAACAACAGCAACAATTGCAAGTGCATTGGCAGAGACGTCGCCATTTGGCTCCATTACTGGGCTTGGAACTGGGCACTTGGATTCTTGGGAGCTCTGGAAGCTGGGAGCTGGGAGCTGTGAGCTGTGGAAGCTGCAAGCTGGGCGCTTGAGAGGCAGACGTTGCCGTGGCAGGACTCCTTTTACATAGTTGAGTGTCTAAATTTATTACCCGCGATCTAACACGATTTCTCGCACTTGTACCTACAATAATCATTATATGCAAACACACACACACACACACACACACACATACACACACACATAGTTACAGGCGTGGAAATTTACAAGCTCGAAAGCTTTTTGCATATTTGGCATGCAACAAAAAAAACTGAACAAAAAAATTAAACAAGTGCAGCCACAGCGCTTGAGAAACTGGTCTGATCCGGGATGCAGATGCATCCATACCAATATATATACATATATATATATATATATATATATATATACTTATATGTACTATACAATGTATGCAGATAGTTTATGTATTATATAATTTGTTGGAAGCTATGCTGAGAGATGCCACCAGGCGATGCTGCTGCTGCATTAATGAGCAGCAAGCAATATCTAGGGTATTTTGAGGGTATATTTATGCTAAATATTTAAGATTAAAGAATAACAATTGTGATTCCAAGCAATATTGACAATTGTTGCTGAAAGCTAAATCCAAATTTGCAATTTTTTGTTTAATTTTTTTTTAAATATATGTTTAAATTTGTAAATTTGTAAAGATTTGCAGCATTAAAAGTTATCATTTTTGATAGTGCCAGAAATATTTACTCAGGTTTAAAAATTTTGAAAATTTTGAAAATAAAACTCAAACAGTTGTGTATTTTGGAAGAACTTCGGCTTGCTTTGTATGAAAACGTCTTAAAATGTGTTGAATATGGCATACAGAGTATAGATTTGTCTAGTACAGCCATTTTTCGAGTTGTTTTTATGCTTTGGTGTTGCCACTAGTATTGTTTTTGTCTCGCTTGATTCGATGGCAAGCCAAAAAACCAAGTCAAACAGTGCACAACAACAACAACAACAAGAAAGAAAAACCAGGGTGTCTTGTCTAAAAATATTTTGTTGCTGTGGTTGCGACTGAACCTGCCTCTGCCTCTGCTGCTGCTGCTGCTGTGGCCTGTTCCCTCTTGTTGCAAGAGAGCAAAAAACAAAAAACAAAAAATATATATATAAAGAAATTCAGGCATGAGATTACAATCGCTTGTAATAAATACCTTAAGTATCACATATATCAGTAACCCAAGGACGTGCATCGTAAGTCAAGCTGAACATTATTATTAAGAGGAGCCACCAAGCGGAGTCGAAGCCGCCAGAGACGCTGCTGCCAGCAGGCAGGTGGATGTCTAGAGAGAGCGGCAAGGAGACGGGGGTATGTCCCAGTCGGGCAACTTGACTTACGTGCAACAATTTAACAACTTAATTATTGCTAAACTACGTCAGCAACAACAACAGCCACAACAACAACAACAGCAACATATAGACATAAATAAACAACGGTGCGTATGAGTAATATTGTGAGGCAAAAATCGTGAAAATCCAGAAGAGAAGCAGCAGAAATATAATAATAATAAGCATGGCTGGCTGACTGCTGCTGCTGCTGCTGCTGCTGCTTCACTCGAGGCTGCCAAAAAGATTGCAATGCGCGATATACACCAAAGATGATCATCAACAGCCAGCTAAAAACAACAACAACAACAACAGCAACAACAACTGCAGGCTACTTGAGCCAATTGGCCCACCATTGCAACTACTTTCCGATGGAATGGGAAATGAGAACTGAGAACTGAGAACTTGGGCATGGAACGTTTCGCTTGTCATTGAGTAATCTATCGACAGCTTGGCCATTTAGTCGAGAAGAGACTCTCCCAGCGTTCGAGCTGCTCTGTGTGAAAATTAGCATAAAAACGCAATTTTTGAATATTAATGTGCAGTTTGCGGTTGCTTGGTTGCTGCTTGCTGGTTGCTGTTGTGGTGCCAGCAACTGTTGCTGTCGCCAGGCTGGGAGGCGCATTGCGTGCCAGCCAAGTAGGAATACCATTAAGAAGAAGCAGCAACAGCAGCAGCAGCAGCAGCAGCACTCCATTTCTGCCACTTGGCTTACTCGTTTCCAGCTGCAACCTGCAACAGCAGCAAACAGCAAACAGCAACCTGCAACAGCAGCAGCAACAGTCGTAATCAGATCCTTTTGCATTGATAACACAACGCCTGCTGAGGTTGGCGCTATCTCGCATAAGTTGCACTTGGCTTTTGCATCTTTCACTTTTTCTGTTTTATTTTGTATTCTTTACTTTTTGGCACGCATTGGCAAACCAGGGGGAAATACGAGAGATTAAGGATTATTATTGCACAGCATGAGAAATGTTTGTGTCATGTTCTGTGTGGCTGTAATCTAGAAAACGCACAAGTTCCCTCTTCTACTTGCGTAACCCTGGACTTCCATGTGTTCTACTTATAACGTTCATTTAACAGTTGCAATAAATCGCTGTGGAATGCAAACATACATTACTTCAACATTCATACAACTTCAATTATCAAATAATGCTGGTGCTAAAGGAATATATGTAGAAAAAGCCAAAATTATGTTGATCTGAACCTGGCATTGGTCCAAGCCTGCCCTGGTGGTCTCTGTTTCTAAACTAAAAAATTGTTATTTTCAGTAATTACAAAAATTTTAACATTCAAATGAATCGAGATTTCAATTTTACCAAAATGTAGTTTCTTCTAAAATTATTTTCTAAGATCAATCAAAGTTAGATGCAAAATCTACATGACAAATCATGACCAATGAGCCGTTTCGCACGTAAAACGGTTCAGTTTTAACAAGTTAAGAGCATAGGATGCTTGTGCTTTCTATGCTCCTAGCTTAAAAAGAAAGCAGTTACGCAAAGCAGTGCAAAAGTAACACAGGATCTTTCAATGATTGCGGGAAAAATGTTAATACTCTTTTAGAAAAATGTTAAAGACAAAAACAAAATCACGGCAGAAAATTCCAGGAAAAAATGCAGTTGATCATTTTAATTTTTGAGATTATTTCGAATAAGTGTTATATTTAATGCAGTTTAATGCAGTTAGCGTAAAATGCCGAAATTCGAATTTGAGTAAAAAAGATTTTCTCATAGAGCCGCTAGTTTAGTGGCAAATTAGCAAAAACCGAAGTTAGCGAAGGAAATGCGCCCACAAAACAGCAAAATTAAATCGTAAACAGAGCGCTTTCAAGTTTTTTCGACCAAAAATCAAAATTAGATGGTCAAATTTTCTCATCATTCAATATTCAATTTACTTCAAAAACCACCCCCACACCCATAAAAATTGCAAAATCCAACAAAAGCTCGATAAACTGCATCGGCAGCACATATTTTTGGTTGGCCATAAACGGACACAAGTGCGCCACTAAGCGGGCAGTAGAGAAACTACATAGTTCTTTGAGCTACCTTCATTGGCCGCCAGGTAGCGCTTGCATTAGCTATTTAGTCAGTTCAACAACCACAGCAATGTTCGTTAGCTATTTAGTCGGTTCAACAACCAAAGCAATATACAGTTCAATAGAAAACAAGTAAGAACGTTGCAGTCGGGCTCCCCCGACTGCGATATACTCTGTTTTCTGTACGTATATTAAATTAAATTCTTTTAAAGACTACTTATATATATATGCTACGAACTATAAAATTCTTTCTACTAAGTGCAGAACGCTGCAAACGCCCAAAGCAGATCGAGACGGGTGCTTGGCAAAATGATCGCTCGTTTACTGGGGCGGGGGTGGGCGTGTCAATTTTTTTTTCTCCAATCTATCGTAGAGTTCAAATGGAGTCATACTGCAAAATTTGGGGTTTCTAGCTATAAGGGTGTAGGAGATACAGGTTTAGCTCATTTGCGGGGGCGGTAGTGGGCGTGGCATATTTTTTTTAGGCAGGTCGGTCAAGGATGTGGTCAGTAGTCTTTATGTCAAATTTGGTTACTCTAGCTGTAAAACTGTGGAAGATATAGGTTTTTGCGGTTTGTGGGGGAAGGGGTGGGGGTGGGGGAGAGATCTTGACACTTTGTCTGACTATGGTATATACCATGTATATACATGTATAGTTTGGATGCTCTAGCTTCAAAACTGTGGAAAAAAACTGCGTTCATACGGACGGACGGACGGACGGACATTTTACAAACCCAATATACTCTTTTTTTCCACTTTGTAAAACAGAGTATAAACACAAAATTGACTTCCCGTGGTAGACGTGCTATCTGCGGGTGACCTTCCCTTTCCGTTCATATAACTCCATTTCCGACCGATTGTTTCTGTGACAGCTAAGAGATATAGTTGTCCGATTTTGTTGAAGTTTTCTTAACATGCTGAGATAATGAATATGTACTGCCTGCCATCAAGATTGCATTAAAACATAGGGACTAGGTTACATAGAAACAGACGGACATGGCTAGTTCAACTGAACTGTTTATGCTGATCAAAAACAAATATACTTAATAGTTTCGCAGAATTCTCCTTCAATTCGTAATACATTTCGGGTCAAAATTACAACAGACTCTGCACGGGTACAAAAACGAGGAACTTGATTGGACTTCGATAGCATTTCACTAAGATTCTGACTTTACGGCTGTTCCTTTCAGCAGCAGAGGCTGGACTGGGTTTCAGCAGGTGTTGGGCTGCCGGCTTCCACCCACCTGTAGATGGAACTGGGTTGGTTTTGTCCAGTAGGTGTCTTACTAGGCAGCAGCTTGAGGTGATGTCCTCTGACTCTGAAGCTGAGACCAAGTGCACCGAATGACGCACATCAGGGGTCTGGCCTGATGGCTGCAGTCAATCGCATAAAACAATTGCAGCTGAGATCCGATTACACCTACGTTAAATTGATGAACCGCGAAATGAAGCTGTGAAAGACAGCTATGAGTGCTTAATGCGTCAAGCAAAATATGTGACGCAAGGACACCTACATTAAATCCTGAAATAGCGTTGAAGAAGATTTTCACACACAAAACAAACCATAGCATGGAGAAAACTAAAAAGCCATGTCGTTGCGTTTGTCGTAAATATGCTTTAATTTTTTATACATTTTCTAATATCAAATATTAAAGTTTTGATTTCACAACAAACAAACAGACGGCATCAACACAGGAAACCAGAACTGTACAATAACAAGAAACTCAATTGAAATACACAAACAAAACAAAAGCACAGACAGACAACAACAACAGTTCAATAACCCAAGTGAAAACAAGTTTTCAAGTTGTTGCATGCAACAGCAACAACAAGTACAAGTACACTCTATGTTGAATACAGATTTCACAAGGTAGGGCAATGTCGACGTCATATAGCTTTAATAAGGTCAGCTACAAAAACTGTATGTGGGTCAAACACTTTCACAAAATACGCGCCAATTGCAACTGCAGTGCGAGCCGGCGGATGTGTCAACCGGGTGAGATGCCCCCCTACGTACCCTAACCCCAAACATGGTCGTATTATGACGTAGGCAATGAGCCTCCAAGCACATGTAGTTGTGAAATATGAGAGAGCGAAATTGAAAGGGAAATGCCCCAAGCGCAATGTTCTGGAATTGAGTATGAATCACCTTTACATCATGTGTTGTCAGTCACGAACGCCACCAGCTGTACCGGTTGGGATCAGACCGCTCCAAAAACAACAAACCTCTCAAAGTCTCACGTTAAAAGTGAGCGCAAGTGTGCATAATATGGTCTGCCAGAGAATTAAGTAATCTATTTAATGAAAAAGGAAATTGAAACTAATACTGACATTATTGAGTGTGCTGAAAATACACTGCATATAAGGCACGCACACTATGTGAATTAATTTGGATATTAAACATAATATAATAAAATAATACTCAGATATTTTGCATGCCTTTAGTTAAGCTAACAATGACTAAAATACTTTAGAAAATTAAAAAAAAAAAAGAATTCTAAATTATTCCATAACTTTGAATTTAAAAATGAAAAATAATAATTTAAAAATGATTTTTATTTTAAAAATAATAAAAAAATTGTTAAAAAGCAATTATTTTAAAAATTATAACAACTAAGTTTCCAGGTTTTGATTTTTAAAAAAATATAAGTATATATCTTATAAATGCACAGTTTTTTTCCAACAATTATGGCATTTAGCCAACTAGCTGGCAATTTAGCTGCCCGAGAGAACGAGAGATTCTCTAGCTCTCTAAATGTAGGCATGTCTCTGCTCAGCTACTACATATTCAATTGTGATCAGTGGCACGTGGTGCATGTGACACTGAGTTACGAATCCACTAAACAAAAGCAGCAGCCGGCTGTCACGCAACAACCACCTAAACCACCAGCAGAAGGCAAAACCAAACCTATGAAAATCCAGAGCAAAGTATTTACTAGATACATTTCCAAATTGAAATGTTCATGTTAATGCGGCGCACGAGGTAAACTCCCCCGCCAACTCCCGGAATAAGCGAATCAAATAAACGAAACGCGTTGCTAAAAATAAAAAGAAGGCTTTAGTTAAACCAGTCGACTGGTAGATACCCTGTAGCCAGCTTTAAATTCTATTTTCACATCTACATACATCTATATCATTCTACTCACACTATGGAAAATATTTTTCAGAATTTCTTTAATGTTCATTGTTCAATTGCCAAGAAATTTTCAGGATATATAACTACTTTGTTTATATGTGCGTACAAATAAAATGAAGAAAATATTTGGAATATTTATCTACTAAAACACTTTTATCGAATTGCGAGATTACGGCAGTAAAAACACAAAGTTTGTAACAAATTTTATACAGTATCGTTTTCATAGTCTCTGGAATCAAGTTTATACACAAAGGAACTGATATGGCTAAGTTTATATATAAACTTATATATCTCAGGAACAAATGTCCTTTTCCCTTTTACATGCTATTAAGTATACCCTTTTCAAACAAATTTAATATGTATTGAGTATACAAAAAATGCCCAAACGCAGCGCAGAGGTCACCTTGACTAAGGTCTAGTTAGTTTGGGCATGAAAGCCAAAAACTCTGGAGAGCGCCTTCCAGAATACACTCTGCTCTCTCTCACTTCACTGTCTCTCCGACTTCAGTCCGGAACCGGCTAAAAGACGCTTACGCTCACACTCAGTTTCACAATGCTGTTTAGGCCGTTTCGTCATTCATCCTGACGCACGCAGCTGTCGCTACTGTCGCTGCTGCCGCTGCTGCTGCTTCCGTCGCTGCTGCAGCTGCGTATGGGCAGAGAGCCGCAGCGGCAGCTATAGCTACATAATCCAGCGGCGGCAGCAAAATTCCAACGAGTCTCAAACAGTTTGCAACGAGCGCGCAAAGTGAACGGAACGTCGAAGACCTCAAAATAAAATTACAGAGGCGCCAGAAATATCCAGTGATATATCAATTCAAAACTCAAGTGAATTTTCAAAAAGAAAACTCAAAAGTAAGCAATAAAGATTATTTTCAAAATATTAGAACAAATCTGAGCTAAATATTGATAGCGCGGGATTAAAAGTCAACCAAAGTGCATTGAACTCTTGTGTTGAACTCGAACTTGGCCTTGTAAAAGGGCGCTTCCTGGTTTGCTCATTTTCCTCATTTTCCGGCTGGGCGCTGCTTTCACTTTCGTTTTAGTTTTGGCGCATGCGCCGTTTTTTATTCAAATCCAGCTGTTTTTAATATTTTTTGGGCATATTTGACTTTGAAAGAAGGTCATTTGATGTAGGTCGTTTATATTGGTTTTTTGTTTTCTGTGGCAACTGCTGCTTGCAACAAGTGCGCTTTGTGAAACGAAGCATGAAGCGGCATAGCAATTGACAAAAGTTAAATAAAAAGCTATAAAAATTGTCAATTGTTATCTGGAACATGAGCTTATATCTATTATAGCTGTTCCGTTTGAATTCCCAGAGCTTTACTGAGTTTGTAGTTATATGCAATATATTATCTACCAATGACTAACCAAACCAAAAGTTTAGATACATATTCACATATGTTTTAGTTTTCCAAATTCCAAAAAACATATATATTTATTTTATACTATGAGCAATATCTGCTCATTTAAAACTTTTGTTTACATAAAACCACAATCTTAATTAGAAAACTCTCAAGTTCAGGGTAAGGGCAACAATATTTATTGCAATTTTCCTATTTAAAAACGTGCAAATTTATATAGCACAAAAAAAATTGTTTACATGCCGATAAGCAGCTGTCTAGAATTTATGATACTGCCGTTAATACTAATACTGTGTCTAATCTTATCGGAAATACTATATAATCTATAACAAATATTGGCAAAATCAACAAAACGCACCCCTTTTTAATAAACCCCTATCAAATACGTCAGTTTGTATATAAATACACAAACCTACTCATTTCATAAAACTTGAGATTGCATTATTAATGGGTATTAATTAAACAGGTACAATAAGCTATTAAAAGATAAGAAAAACCTTGATTGATTGCAAATTGTTCCTGAATTCGGAACAAAAATTTTAAAGAACCGGTATCATATCTTGAATGATATCTTGTCTAGTCTTTAAGCCTGGGCGCATTTTTGCTGAAGGTCTCTTTGATAAAAAAGCAAACTGACCGTTAATTAGGTTTATTTGAAATTCTTTTGGTGTGTGGCATGTGACGCAGTGCCATGTTCCCCCCGCCTCACCCGGTCACAAGTGCTCTACACTATATAAACTGACAAGTGTGCAGAAAATAAAAATTATTTAATTTTTTTCGGCAATGTTGCGTAGAAGTTTCTTTTCAGTCAGCTGCGTGTTGAGCAGCAGTCGGCAAATTTATATAAATATGACCTTCGTGAAGGTTAAACAACGCCGACACATAGGTCTGTGTGTGTGAGTGTGTTCTTCTACTTTTACTTGGCATAAGTCAAACCCGCCAAAGTTGATGACATTATTTAGCAAAAAGCACGTGACGAGTTTGAGTTTGAAACTAGGCCTAATTAAAGATCAATACTATAAATTCAACTCTCTCTTTTTTTCAGCCATGGCCGCCGTTAAGGATAGTCTATTAGCTCAAGTCGCTGAGGTCTTGCCCAGCTCGGGACATAAGGTCACCATTGTGGGCATTGGCATGGTGGGCATGGCCAGCGCTTTCAGTATTTTGGCACAGGGCGTCTCCAAGGAGGTCTGCCTTATTGATGTCTGCGCCGATAAGCTGCAGGGTGAGCTGATGGATCTGCAGCATGGCTCCAATTTCCTGAAGAATCCACAGATCACAGCCAGCACCGATTTTACCATCTCGGCCAATTCGCGTCTGTGCATTGTGACCGCAGGTGTGCGTCAAAAGGAGGGTGAATCGCGTTTATCTTTGGTGCAGCGCAACACGGATATTCTGAAGAATATCATTCCAAAGCTGGTTGAAGTAAGTACTTCAACTAATCCTTAAATCCTCAACTAATCCTTTACACTTACAGTACAGTCCTGATACCATTTTGCTGATGGTTTCCAACCCTGTCGATATTATGACCTATGTGGCCTGGAAGCTGTCCGGTCTGCCCAAGAATCGTGTCATTGGCAGCGGCACCAATTTGGACTCCTCCCGCTTCCGTTTCTTAATGTCGCAGCGTCTGGGCGTGGCACCCACCTCCTGCCACGGCTGGATCATTGGCGAGCACGGTGATAGCTCTGTGCCCGTGTGGTCCGGTGTTAACATTGCCGGCGTGCGTTTGCGTGAACTGAATCCTACTTTGGGCACCGGTGAGGATCCAGAGAAGTGGAATGAGCTGCACAAACAGGTTGTCGATTCGGCCTATGAGGTCATCAAGCTAAAGGGTTATACATCCTGGGCTATTGGTCTAAGTACCGCCTCCCTGGCCTCAGCCATCTTGCGCAACACGAGCAGCGTGGCCGCTGTTTCCACCTCAGTTTTGGTGAGTCCAACTTTCAATACTCAACCACTAGTTCATTTATGCTAAATCAAGGTTTTGTTATTTTCTTACAGGGCGAACATGGCATTGATAAGGATGTCTTCTTGTCCCTGCCCTGTGTGGTGAATGCCAATGGTGTCACCTCCGTTGTCAAGCAGATTCTCACAGATGTTGAAATCCAACAGCTGCAGAAATCGGCCAACATAATGGCTGATGTTCAAGCCGGTCTTCAGTTCTAAGCAACGATCCCAACCAAGCAATTTTATAAACTAGCTAAACCTAAATATAAAACACACAAACAGAGAAGCTAATTTTAATCAAAAATTCGAACAGCAGCAGCAGGGGAGCAGTTTTTGAACAAGAACCAGTGAAGCAGATGTCATCGTCGCATGGCAGAAAGTATTCTTGACTACCAATGTTTATTTTTAGTCGTTTTCTCAATCTAATTTATTATTTAATATTTTGTGTTCGTTACAAATAAATTTTAAAAGATTTAAGTTTTATTTTAAAAGAAGGTTTTTTTTATTTCAAATTTATTAGAAAACGAAGATTTCTATAAAAGTACTCCTGGTTACACTCTAAGGGAGTCTTTAATTCAACAATGCTACCTCATTAGCTTAAATTTTGAATTGTAACGCTCGTTTTTAACAGGCGTTAGTCAAATTCACAGCATATATAATATTATATAGTCAAATTTATATTTAGCACCTAGTTATCTTCTCGCACCTTACAAAGAATGTATCGATAACTAATTGTATTATCAAAAGTAAAAATTTCAATGAACATTTTAAGACTAGTTAACTTTTTATTGATACACATTACACACTAATCAATAAGCCAAAGACGTCTAGTTTTAATATAGTATCTAGGTGTCTCATCAAATATTATATATAACTATATAATCATGAGTTAAAACTTCAATGAAAGTCTTATGGACCAGCAGACTAGTTAACACTTGAGATTGAGACATGTTTCGCGATAGTCAACCGACTGGAAGAACAGAGTCAATATCGGTATAATTAAGATCAGATATTGCAATGAAAATCTTAAGCTAAAGCAGAAAAGTAAAGATTATTCTTATTAAGACACAGGAACACTGAAAAAAAAGTTCTTATCGATAACAATACTATACCATTTAATCAAAAGTACAAATTTCAATGAAATTTTTAAGTTAAGAGTAATCTTATTAAGACACTGGACTACTGGAAAAAAAGTCAATATCAATAACTATTACTATATAATCAAAAGTAAAAATTTCAATGAAAATCTTAAGCAAAAGCAGACGAGTCAAGCATTTTCTTATTGTGGCACGTTGCACGATAGTCAATCGACTGTAGACTAGATACGACTCTTCGACTTATCGTTAGCCAGACAGATGTTCCAAGACAAACCAAATTCAACTCAAATTGAGTCGTTTTAGAACGTGCTGCAGTTGGCAGAATGCAAAAAGCCAAAAAGTAAAACTGAAATTTAAGCCAAAACGTTGAGCAGATAGCTGAAATCAAAAACGATAAGCAGTTCTGGCTCAGTTTAAACTTGGCTATAAAAGCCGATGGTTGTGATTCTTGATAGCTAAAAACAAACAGCAGCAGCAATGCAACGATGCACAGCAAAGCAAAGCAGCAAAAGCTGGTCAAGATTGGCGCTAATACTAAGCCTGATTTCGTTTTGGCTAACTGCAAAAATCGAAGCAACTCCGAGCATAGATCGCATACAAAAACACAATTTGGAGGTGCTGACGGAACAGCTTAATCGCGGCTGGCGCGCTTTTTGTAAGTTAATAAACTCAAGACGAGTCAAAGAAATATATATATATCTATAATTTATCAGGCGATGCGCCAGTTGATGAGGGCGTCATGTCCCTCTTTGAGGGCATCAATCCCAGTGATGCACGTCTTCATGTCATGACCATCACCAATCAAAGTGTGCAGCTGCCCATTCGATCGATGCCAGAGCTACGTGACTTTGATATCAATCCGGAGCGTAAGACTTTGATCTATGTGAATGCTTTTCATACGGCAGATAGTTATTTTAGCGTACAGGAACATTTGACGCTGCTTCAGACCACACGAAGGGATCTCAATGTCATTGTGGTGGACTTTGCAACGAATGTGGCACAACTTTATTACACAGTGCGTCATCATCTCTCCGTGCATGGTTACTCCATTTACAAGCTGTTGAACGCCTTGACGGATGCAGGCATTAAGGCGGGGGATATTACGCTGGCAGGACATTCCGTGGGCGCTAATATTGCAGCCCTGGGTGCTGATTTGTTTGCCAAGAGCAGCAAACGTTTGGTGGGTCAACTAATTGCTATTGACCCAGCTACAATGTGCCGTACCACAGATATTCTGGTCAGACAGTCTGTAGCTGGACGCGTTGTGGTGCTGCATGGTGAGGGAGATGCCTTTGGTGTGCGTGTGCCCTTGGGTCATGTTGATATCTATCCCAATGGAATTGGTTACTTTCCGCGCAAGAAACTGCAGCCGGGCTGCGATAGCAAAATCTGCAGTCATATGTATCCATTTGTACTGTTCATGGAGGCGCTTGTCGAGGGCGTTATGATTCCTGCCACCAAATGCGAGAACTGGGCCAAGTTCAGACAGGGCGATTGTAGTTTTGAGAACACTCTCAACATTGGTCTTATTTATCCATCCAATGCAAAGGGTCTGTACTTCTGTATGACGCAGCCAAATCCACCGTTTACCTATATGGAACATGGCCTGAGGTATAAGACTAGACCGGAAAAACCAAGCCCAAAGGCTTAGTATACTTTAAGAACAAGTAGCTTATAATCTTGTTTTTACATGGATAGTTTAATTTTAAGCAATGTTGTATTACATTAAAACGATTTTTATATAAACTGAAGATTGTATAATGTAAAGAAGTATTTTTAACCAAAGTAGAATTTGACTCTTTTGATTGTGGCGCCTGAAAGTATGCAAATAATCTACAGATTATTTCAACAAATTCAAAAGATTTTTGTCTTAAAAAATAAAACCAATGAACAATTTTCTTAATCAATATTTAAGCAAAATACTTTTAGATTTTGGTTAGCCACGGATCAAAGTTTCTGCTTTGCCAAAGACGACCGAGTTTAGCAAATAGAATTATGCCTAAAAGTATGCTACACTTTTTACTTATGGACAAAAAACAGTGCTGCCCAATCGTATTTATCTGAAGATACAAATTCAACCAACGGGTAATAATGGGAGGAAGAATAAACATACTTTTTGTAATCATTTGTTTTCGAAGTAATTGAACTATTACAGTACAGAGAATCTAAAATTAAAAGAATTCAAAGCAGAAAAATATATGTATATAATATGAATAATAGAAAACATCTACTCACTTTGTGTACTCGTTCGAAGGCGTATACTATAAAAAAAAAGAAAAAGCACTGTATGAGTATATCAAATAATAACACCTCTACGCGAGATCAAAGTCTAGTCACGATTCAAGCTACAAAACTTCTGATATAAAATTTAATGACAAGGACTTTTCTGATTAATTCTTATTGAAAGCTTGTTGAATCTATTGAAAACTATGGTGGAAGGAAATCGGACCAAGTGCATTAGTTAATTGATCTGAATTTATATAAAACATTTAATGGAATAAATGTCTAATATAATATATTTTTAGTATCGTTAACACTTGTTCTGTCTATGGTACTCCAAGTATTCTGTACACACCAAAATATGTGCGATATTGTGGAGGCAGTTCTTCGTCACATACACCATCTATCAAGTAAACATTAAATTTAATAAAACTATTTTTATTATAAGTGAACCTTCTTCTTTGCGTTTAATAAGTCGCAAGATTTTTCAATACAAATTCTTAAAATTTAAAATTATTTAAAACCTTTCTGCAGCCCGACCACCGAAGGAATGTGTGGAGCACACTCGAATTACATTGCATCTAGAATCTGAATGAATCTGGCAAGGACCGAATGACACTAGTGCGATGATCGCGAGTAACTCCGAATATATGATCGGATATAATTGAAAGCGGGTAATAATCCATTGCAGCTTTCTGGAACGATTTTAGAAGTTACGACGTGAAGTTAAAGTTAACAAAATAAAATTTAATAAAAACAAAAAAAGATATTAGAAATAAGATGTAGCTCTCGAATAGTTTCAGTCGACCACTAATTCATCTATGAGTATTTTAGCTTATTTTCATTTGAATAAAATAATTTAAACCGACTGCGATATACTCTTTTTAAAGGCTCTTTGCGGAATCGAAGGTGTGCGTGGTAATTGTATTTCTGGTCAAATTTCAAGTGTCACGTTTTGCCATCAATTTAAATTTGGTTGGTCCAGTTAGACAGGTGTGGTAGATAAAAATACGTGGCAAATTCTTTTTTATCCATTCTATTTTATAGGGTAACTGAAGTCATTCTGCAAAATTTGGTTATTCTAGCTAAAGAGGAGTGGGAGATACTGACTTTGGACAATTGTGGGGGCAACAGTGGGCGTAGTCAAATTTTTTTGGTCAGATCAATCAAGACGGTGATCAGTAGCCCTTATATCAAATTGTGTAGCTGTGGCTGTAAAACTGTAGAAGATATGGTTTATTGCCGTTTCATGGGGAAGGAGTAGAGGTGGGAGGGAGATCTTAACATTTTGTCTACCTATGGTATATATCAACATATCTACCAAGTTTGGTTGCTAAAGCTTTAAAACTGTGGAAAAAACTGCGTTCATACAGACAGACAGACAGACGGACATTTCACATACCCAATATTCTATTTTTTTTTTAAATTAAAAAAGGAGTATAAAAATAAATTGATCTCAATGATTTTTGAAACGTATTAAAGAGCTAAATACTAGTTCAATAAAATTTCAAACTGCAGCCCTGACTCTGTTCAAAACGCTTCAACACGCTGACTCTCCCTCTCTCTCTCTATCTCTCTCTCTCTCTCTCTTTCTCTCTTTGTCGCTCTCTCTCTCTCTCTCTCTTTCTCTTAATCTTCTCTCTTTCCACTCTTTCTCTCATAGCAACTTAAGCTTTGGCAGTTGACCATATTATGCGCTCTCAGCCAATCTCTGGCTTACAAAGCCAAACAGCTGATGCAAAAGTCACACAACAAAAGCATAATGCCCAACTGCAACCTCAAGCCACACACACACACACACACACACAATCACAAACTCTCCTGCACACACACACACTTTCATACACACACAGATGATGGTGTGTCTCGCTTACCTGTTGCCAACAAACAAAAAGTCGCTGAAAATGTGAGTTAAGAGCAGCCAGCGCTCAGTTTTGGAGCTCAGTTTAGTTGAGTTTAGCGTGCTGTGAGGTTGGTTCTGGCTATATGCCCCGCTCGGTTTATTGAAAACAAAAACAAAATCGAATTTGGAATCGGAATCGGAACGAGCAGGCAGGCGGCAACGATAAAACCCGTCGGTTGCTTGATCGGTATGTTACAAAAGCTAAAGTCGCTCCAAACGCCAGTTGATCGTGCGGAACAATCAAAGCAGCGGCGGGCAAAGCGCCCAAAAAACTGAAATGAAATGGAAAATATATAGAAAACAACCAAAAACAAAAAAAAAAAAACAGACGCGTTGCTGTTTTTTGTACAATAAACAACAAATAAAATAAGCACAAGTGTGTTATAAACTCGATTATGCCACATAAGCGCACAATTTTTGTAAATAAATAAATATTAAACAAATACTCAACAAAAGACATTTGGCAAGTGCATTTGGTGGCTAAAATTGAATTTGAAAACCTTCAAAAATAACAATGAAAATCAATATTTACAATAAAAGATCTCGCAAGAGCTGTGCCTAGACTAATCGTCACAGTTACAGATACAAATACGCATTGGATACGTGTATCTATTGGCTGTAAGTATCTGTATGTATATAGCTATAGCTATAGCTGTGGCTGTATCTGTATCTGTAAGCGCGTGTCTCCAGCTTGGCAACTCTTCAGAGTCTAGGCAACTCTTTAGGTGTCGATCGGCATTCACATGGCGTGGGGCCAGACCAAATAGAGATGCAATTTTTCAATTTAAAACATTTAATGAGCTAAAAAACTGGCATTAGAGACAAGCATATCAAAAGATATTAATAAAAACAACAATTAGGCAGTTACATTTCAGAAAATATAGAAATGACAAGCTAAATGTTGCTATAACAAAATTAAAATTATATAAAATACAATAATTCAGCTTGTAAAGCGATGTAACTATTTAAAATATCAAAATTTTATATAAGAAATATTCATAATTTAACGAAACAACAAGAAAGCAATAAATACAAAATCCCATAAAATATGAAGCAATACAATTCTTAAAAAATTTATTGAAAATTTAGTTTTGACTGTTTTGATGTTTAAACAATAAATAATACATAAAATATCATTATTAAAAGCAATATAACAATTCAAAAAATAAGTTTACTAAGTTTTGGAAATAAAAAGCATAGCTCAAAACATTTAACTAATATTTTGCAATTCTAAAAAATATATAAATACCAACGTTTTAAATATAATTAAGCAAGCCGAATTATGGATACAATTAATCAAAATGTAAATACTCATTTAAAAGTATAAATTTCAACAAGCTAATAAGCACGTTAATTTTCCCAAAATTAAGCTTAATTAATACGTCGAAAAAAATGTGTTTAAATAAAATGATATAACTTAATGAGTTTATGGAAAATAACAAGCAATACAAACAAAGCCCAATAGCTATATAAAAATTGTATCTACATCTTTTATTGTGTGCTAATGAAGCTAAAAATTCCCACTGTGCTTAAAGCACCCACCGTCAAGAACGAATCAAGAAAAAAAGTGCAAGTTTGCATGTTTTCAACTGGAAAACAAAGAGAGAAATAAAGCGAATCAAGCAAAAGTAACTACCATAAGAGCTTTATTAAATACAATTTGACTCATTGGATAAACAAATTGTGATCATTTTTGTAAGCCGTAGTTTATAACAGCGCCTACGTCAAAGAAAGTGAAAACCGTAGCGGAATTAAGATTGGTCGCTTTTAGGCCATGGCCAACATTTCTTTGCTTGGCTAGTGGGGGAGGGGAAAGGGTATTATATAGACACCGTCACCGTGTATACACAACTCACCTGTCTTCTTGGCATGTTGCAAGTTGACTTTTTTTATCTTAACTTGAGAAGCTGACAAGATTAATAGACAGTTGAGAAGTTTATCTTTAGCTGCAGTTTGAAATACACTTGCAGAGGGTAAAATACTTTTGTCACGCAGTGTGTAACGCATTGAAAGTAGCGTCTTTTTTAGGCTGTTCAAATGTTGGAATCATCTGCATATCTGTCATAGAAACAACTGCACGAAAACTAAGTTTTTGTATGAAAAACTTTTCAGCAAGGGTATATAGGAATTGTATCTTTGGCACGCTGCTTTTATTTTGTAATGGCTCACTTTATTTAAGAAAAAGATTAAAAATACTTTAAGCAATTGCTGACTAATATTCCAAGTCCAATTTGATTGTTGGCACGTGAGATCCACTCGAGTTTTAAAACAGAAAACACATAAAAATGTATACCTATTAAGCAACAAAAATACATTTTGATTTATATGCAACTTAGCTGAATTCGGAGAATGACTTAAAACTGAAGAAAAGCGAATCTAAAAACAAAAATCTTTACAAGATTTTAATATTTTTGCCATGAATGTATGTCAAGGGGCGTTGGGGCGGACAAGTGGGTGTAGTTAGTTGGTAAAAGCTAATGATTAACTAGCTGAAGTGCAATTAAAATGGCAGCGTGACTAAATTCAAGATGACTAGATTCAATGCTCAGGTTCAAAGCCATCGAACCGGTTATTGCAATAACTATTCAAATTATTTCTTACATATTTTCCAGATTAAGTACCGAATAGAGTATATTCTGTCAAGCCGGCATGTTTATTAATGAAATTAACGCGCTAAAGTGAAAAGTGAACCCCAACCTGTTTTGAGCAATGAATATTGACCGTCACTTAAATATGTTATGCAAATATTTGAAGCTTTAAAATGCTTTAAAGATACCTGACTAGAGACAAACAGTAAATATAATAGCTGTAGGGCAACAGGTTTACTCTGTTACTGAATTCAAATCGCAGCTAAATTCCAAACAAATATATATACACAACATAAATAAAACATCAGACACTGCGTTTCGATCAATTTATCCTCAGTCGAAGGCGGCGTAATTAATCAAAAAAAAATATATTTCACATCAACTTTAAAAACTCAAACAAAATGAGAAACGCTGACTTTGCAAAAAGTATAAAAAAAGAGAGAAAAAAAATAAACAAAACAAATTTTCGACAATTTCAAGGTTTTTCGGCGTAAATGCTTGAATATGTCCATCAGAAAGATGAGACACCAGAAGCGTGTCCCATATAAACGAGTGAATGTGTGTGTGTGTGTATTGGATGTATGAATGTGTGTAAGGGAAAATCCTGGCTATCTGTACACAAGTTGATCTTAAGTGCAAAACGAAGTTAAACAAAGGCCGTTAAGGGCTCCAAGGTGAAACTAAAAACCCAACATAAAAGTTAATGTCAAAATAAAACATAAAATGTAATCTTAAAAAAAAAACCTAATAAATAATATAAAACTCAACTCGACTGCAACGCAAAAGTGCATTAAATAAAATCGCATATTATAAAAGTAATAATAATAACAATAATAATATGATATTGAGCAGAATACATGCATAAAATAAAATGAAAGACAGAAATTGCCGTCGAACTGTTCGAAACGTGTTGGAATTTCAGTTTAGCTATTCTGTTGTTGTTGTCTTCTTATTGTTATTGTTTTTTTTCTGTATACACTTAATTTGTTTGCAGTGTAGTATTTATTTGCATGAGTTGGTTGCACTTGTGTTTGTGAATAATTTTACAGTTATCTGAACGTGTGTCGCAATCGACGCTCTCACTTATTGTTGTTGTTTCAGCATAAGTAGTTGACGAATTCATCAGCTTTAATGTAGCAACAACAACATCATCAACAACAACAACAAAAGTAGCAACAAAGAGCCACCCACTAGACTCAGTCAGAGAATCACAGGGCAGGTGTGGACAAAGACTGAGACGTCAATGCGGCGGACAGCGACGTCGACGTCGACTTCGATGCCGCTGTCAATGATGATAATGGCAAAGTTGAATTAAATCCGCTTGCAATATTGAATATCGCCTAACTTAGCCAAGCCAATATTGTAATCAATCCGTCAACAACAACAACAACAATCTGTACTACTTAAAACAACAACAGAATGACCGTCTCCTATGCAGGCGAAGTGCCAAACGGCAGCAACTTTGGCTGCTTCTGGAAGATCCTGTGGAAGTGAGTATAATCAATAACCTTTGACATATAAAACCTTTTGATCTCAACTCTTTATATCCAAAAAAAATCTACTGTAGATCTCAACTCTTTAGATTCACAATCACTACTACAGATCAAACCCTTAACATATGCCTAACTTGATTTTTGAAGATTACATGAAAATGAGTACAATTACAGATATGTAATACATTAAAAACCTCCTACACTTACAACCCTACTTGCTTCACAACCCCTTCTCTAGATCAAGCTCCTAACAAAAACTTAAATTACTATACTTCTGGAAGATCTTATATTAAAAAGTACAATTGTAGAACTTCTCTAGGTCTATTCCTGCAATTAAATTGTATCTACTTCTGGAAGTTTATAGGAAATTAAGTATAGTTGTTGATCCCCAAAAACTACAACTTTCTAAATTAACAAACCCTTTGCTCCACAGCCTCCACCACAATCCTCTATGTTCACAGCCCCTTCTCTAATGGCAACACCCAACAGAAACTTAAGTTGCTTCTTATGTAAATCACGACAAAAGCTTTTGGTGCTCTGGCAAAAATTACAACTGTAGATCTTCCCTTGGTCTATATCTGAAAACTTCGTTTAATCTGCTTCTGGAAGATTTTATTAAATTAAGTATAATAGTTGATATTTCCTAGATCACCAACTAACTACTAACTAAGTTTACAAACGTTTAGATCTACAACCTTTATAACTAACATACCTTCAGATCCACAGCCTCTTCTCCAGATCCAATTCCTAACAGAAACCATTGCTCTGGAGCCACAATCCTCCACAAACCCTTCTCTATTTGCATCTTTGCTCCTATCCAACTCTCAACAAAAGCTTTTGGCGCTTCTCGTAGATCCTCTGGCAAACCGTACAATTGTAGATCATCTCTAGATCCATTTCTGAAAGATTTTATGAATTATAGTTGTTGGTCATTTTTAGATTCACAATTCTAGAACTTCAACCTTCTTTATCCACAATCCCTTTTCTATTTGCAACACCCAACACTAGGCTTTTGTTGCTGCTTCTTAGAGATTCTTTAAAAGCAAGCAGAATTGAAAGTCATCTCTACATCCACAATTTCCTAGTTCCGCAACCCCTTCTCTAAACAAAAGCCCAAACATAAGCTTTAACTGTACATCAGCTGAATACCATTGTATACCTTCTTTAGGTCCACAATAGTAAAATAGGTCGGCATAATATTGTCTGGGTAATTTTTTGCATTAGTCATAGCTCGCCCATTTCACTCTAAAAGTCGCCAGAGTGTTTACCAGCGTAATTAACATCACATATGTACAGTAACCAGTCACAATATATCCACTGCCAGCTGTTGTTGTTTTTAGGTTGTGTGTTTTTTTTTATTATTATTTTTAAGTTCAGCTCGCATTAATTGTTTCTAAAGTGCAGTCACTCGTAACCAACAATGGTAGAGATTTTCAACCGGTCAGTTCTCACTGTCCCATCTCTAAAAAAAAAAAGTAGCCAGAACTAACGAGTCTCGTCACAGTGCGATTGAAATGGAGAGATTAGTTGCACTTCATCAGCAATGTTGATAAAACTGGGAATATCAATATACTAAACCAGCAACCATTTAGAATATCGTACATTAAGTTCTCATTGTTCCATTTTTAACTAGAAACTATTACTAACAAATTTTGCTACTATACGAATAGAATTCAGAGATTTGCTGCACTTATTCAGTTTTGCAAAACTTTAATATGGAATTCCAAGAAATTGAAGATTTTTGTACATGTTATCTGTCACTTGCAACCATTATTATCTCAAATCTTTGTAGCTTTTTTTAATTATTTAAAAATTTTCAAATTAACCAAGTTCTACATAAACCTGGTATATAGAAATATCTTTACAGCCCGTATATTTACCTATAGAAAATTTACAGCTTGTCAGTTTATGTAATAATAATTAGTTTATGAGACAGGTGTATATATTTTAATTGCATTTTTGTTAAGCTGAAAAATAAATTTTGTAATACTTCAAAACTATTCAAGCATAAAACACAAAACAAGAAATAAATCTAGCTTTAAGCAAATAAAATTTTGTGTAGGTAAATTAAAAATTTTAAATAAATACTATTCCTCTGTCAAACTATTTACTATCGAAACTTACTGTAGCCAAGAATAACTGAATAAAAAGCTATAAAGCAAGTCATCACCGTAAAACATTAAGAAACAAGAAAGAAATGCTCGGCATGCCGAAGATATATACCCTTGCAGAAAAGTTTTATATAAGAAAACTTAATTTTCAACAGATTTTTCCTATGACAGCTATAAGATATAGTGGTCGGATTTTGATGAAATTTTGTCCATTTTTTTTGCTTTCAAGCATAGTGAGTTTGGTTGAGATATTTTGAAAAACACAAAAGTTTTTCTTACAGAAACTTATTTTCAACCGATCGTTCCTATGGCAGCTATGTGTTATAGTGGTCGGATCTGACCAATTTAACTATAGGTACTACCTGCAATAAAAAGAAGCATCTGTGCCAAGTTTCATCAAGATAGCTCTAAAACAAAGACTTGAAAAACGCATATAAAACGACGGACATACGGACAGACTGTCAGACGGACAGACGGATTTGACGGACATGACTCGGCTGTTGATGCTGATCACGAGTATACAATTGTATGTTTTCTGAGACGCATTGAAAGAGACAATGCGTTACACTTTTCGTGACAAAATTATAATACCCTTTGCAAGGGTATAAAAATAAAACTTTTAGCAATTCAGCGATATAATATTAGCCGAATTTTTTATAAACCCGTTTTGTGCAATGTTTTCTTAACACAAAAATTACATAAACAATTCTATTATGGAACCCATCATATAATAATTATAATTTCCTTTAGAATAAAAGAAATATGAGGATATTACTTTTAATTAGCTTCACGTGTTATTTTTGTGTGCTATAAATAAACTCGTATACATTTTAGCCACTTAAACTCATTAGGAACAAAGATTATAATAAAATAATACACTGTATAATAGTGCCAATCACGCAGCACAGTTAATGTTGAAGCCAACCCATATATGTTATTAACATAAAGACCTTCATAACAAGAAGAGAGACAAATACAAAGACAACAAATACAAAGTTCAATTCGTAGAGTCGCAATTCCTGTTCCATTCTCAAAAAATCAAATGAAGCGTCGAGGTTATACAGATCATTATTTCATATGATATTAAATAAAATTCAAAATTTCATTGGAACTGACATGAAAGACAACGTACAGCAACAAAAAAGTTGCAGAACTAGCGACCCATTAAATAAAAAACAAATTTGAAATGCGATGCGGCTGATTGGTAGGGTTTTTATAAGGAAATAGATTTCGAGATATGCCAGATGGAAGAAAAACTGACTAGTTACAAGTTTAAAGTCAAAAGACGCCACACATTTTGCGGTCAGCTTTAAATTTAATATCTCTAATCGTTTTTATTATCATTTCATTCAAAGGTGGCGCGGCAGTGTTTACAAATTAATTTGGCGTGAATTAGTCGCCTATTTGTGTTTATACTATACCATAAATGTGATCTACAGATTTGCGCTAACTTCCAATCAGCAGGCGTAAGTATAGCTTAAGAGACTTCACAAAAGATTTATGATAATTTACTAATTATAAATATTTGAATGGCAGAATCTTCAACAAAATACGCCAGTACTTTGGACAGCAGGGTGAGAGCATACCCATGTCCTTTGTACTGGGCTTCTATGTGAATCTGGTGGTCAAACGCTGGTGGGAGCAGTATCGTCTATTGCCCTGGCCCGATACTTTGGCTCTGTTTATCAGCGCCGCCATTCCCAACTCTAATGGAGGTGTTAATGTAAGTGGTTACGCCTTGATTGCAAACCAAATAACAATCATATAATTCCAATATTCCATTATATATAGAACGAAACGGGTCGTCTAATGAGACGCAATATAATGCGTTATATGGTTCTGGCCTATGTCATCACCTTGCAACGCATCTCGCTTCGCGTCAAGCGTCGTTTTCCTACCACACAGCATCTGGTGGATGCGGGTTTGATGCACGAATCCGAAATGAAAATCTTTGAGGCGCTCAATGCAAAGAGTCCCATGTCGAAGTATTGGATGCCTCTAGTCTGGGCCACAAATATCATCAATCGTGCCAGGAAAGATGGACTTATTGCCTCGGATCATATTGTGCAGACCATTTTAGTGGAATTGTCTGATATTAGACGTCGCTTGGGTGGCTTAATTGGCTATGATACGGTCTGTGTACCGTTGGTTTATACGCAGGTAAGTTTGGCTGGCCAGTCGCAGGCAATATGGAAAATTCCTGCCAGGAATTTGCTAGTTATTGTGTGTGTGGAACATAGCTAAAACAGTGTGACCATAACGTGCATGGTCACTCTGACTTTCCGCGGTGCTGCATACCCGGCTTTACAAAAAAAAAGTTAGGATAAAAAAGTAGTTTCTTAGGGGGCACCCGGATTTGAACCAGGGACCTCTCGATCTGCAGTCGAATGCTCTACCCCTGAGCTATACCCCCAACTTGAAGTAATCAATTTAAAATGTTTATTTCAACATTGACAACTTGTTTCTAAGAAAAGCATCTGTCGAACTGAGAGTTAAGATAAGAACTTGCAACGGATGCGAGATAGCTGATGTACGAATAGAGTTCACAAGAAAATAAATAGTTAAGTTTGTAAATTTAGTTAAACATAAAAATGTTTTAAGATAATTTTGATGTTTGCCATCGTTTCACAGAAAATTTGAAAAAGTAAAAAAATTCAAAACAAATGTAGAAAGAAAGTTTCCAAAAAAATAACTACCCTATGCAGTTGTTATACACTTATAAAATTTGTTTAATAAAACTGCATTCCTATTTATTACTATAAAACTTTATTTTTATAGGTGGTTACACTAGTACTTTACACCTACTTTATAGCTGCGCTGCTAGGACGTCAAATGTTGCCTCATGTTAAGGACAAAAATGGAAATGAGGAAAATGATTTATACTTTCCACTTTTTACAGTTTTGCAGGTATGTCAAACGAAAAGTACACTAAACATTAAAAAAAAAACACATTTTAAATGAAATAGTTTAATTTGCACGTTTCGCTTTATTAAACATATATAAATCTATGAAAATTTCACGTCTTGCCGTTTTGTATATGAAAAACATTGCGGTTTTTGGATCATTAATGCAAAATGAAACTGAAACGCAAATGAACTAAGCCACGTTGGGGCTACCTACCGCTAAATGATATACCTTGTCAACGATATGACTATAGTCAAAGATATCTATATCGCGACGAGAGATATGTATAGTTATATAGCAATGTTGTCGCTGTTTGGCTTTTGCGGTTTCTCCCCCCGCTCCACACCCATCAACCCACCAACCCACCCAGCCAATGTAGGCAGATTTCAAGTGTTTTTGCCTTATGTAAACGATTCGCAGTCACGTTCGAAATAATAAATTGAAATATTCGCATTTGTGTTGGTTGAAGGTATTTGTTTTTTTCGACTGGAGATAAAAATCAGCAACAAGTGTTTTTCAACCATGTTTAGGAGCTGTCATTAATAACTGTTAATTTCATTTCCAACCTGCGAAACAAAACAAAAAAGGGAATGGAAAAGCTTTCAACGTGCAAATATTTCGTATGAACTTATCACAACTATATACTACATAAGATCTGCAATTGAATTAATTACATTTTACGACAATTTAATGTTAATTTTTTATGATCTAATCACATTCAATTCAAATTTACAGTTCGTTTTTTATGTGGGCTGGCTGAAAGTCGCCGAGGTGCTAATTAATCCCTTCGGCGAAGATGATGATGATATCGAATTGAATTGGCTTATTGATCGGCACATAAAGGTAAGTTTGAGATTTGAAGAAATGTGTTCAATTTAACTATAAGTTCTGGCATGATAAACAAGAGATACATATATACTCTTCAAGCAACTGTTGTTATTATTATGAAATTCTCGTGAATTCGATGGATAATAACACAGATACCAAAACAAACCATAACAAGTTTAACAAAAGCAATTCAAACTTCATATACTTTTTTGTGACAAAGACCTTACCCCTTCTCAAATCAAAAAAAAAAAATACCCTAAAGTAAAAAACCGGTATAACTTCAAATTAAAGTCAAACCGAATCAATTTGATATTTAGCGTGAATTGCTTAAAATTATGAATTGAATAATTAGTTAAAATATATACAAATCAACAAACAGGTGCACAGAAACAAATAACACACATCTCAACAGATTTATACTTATATATAAAAGCAAACATATAGTTTAAATTTATAATATGTACACTGTAATTAGTCAAATGCCAAAAAAAAAAAAACCAATAGTTAACTCTACTTAACTTGACAATAATAT
Source organism: Hirtodrosophila cameraria (assembly GCA_949708635.1). Taxonomy (NCBI): domain Eukaryota; kingdom Metazoa; phylum Arthropoda; class Insecta; order Diptera; family Drosophilidae; genus Hirtodrosophila; species Hirtodrosophila cameraria. The sequence goes on along the minus strand of OX453091.1, from coordinate 7,530,216 downwards.
TGCCAAGTTTGTTTTCAAAATTTATTATTAACTATCGTAAAAATTGTTAGTTGTTTTTGTTTTGCTTCACATATTGGGTTAGTGGGTTTTACTTTGCGTTTTTTACGTCTTTTCCTTAGTTGGCATTCTTTTAGTCAGTTAAACTTCTTGTGTTCAAGCAGAAGAAAAAGATTTTTGCCACGTGCTAAATATAACATGCACTTAATACACAATGACAGCAAAGGTAAATGTTAACTGGCATCGGCTATGGTGACTATGAAAATGCTCTGCAAAGACTCGGATATAAATAAATTATAAAAATTTGTATTGGGTGAACTAAATATAGTAACTAGGGATATGAGAAACAAATATATAAATAAATGTAAATAGTTTTTCCAAATGAAAAAACAAAAATTTCAATTAAATCAAAGAAATTTTTAAAGTATTTATGATCTTGAATTTGACAAAATACCTAGAAAAACCTTAGGGTAAGGTAAGGTTAGGGTTTCCAAAATATCTGCTTTATTTTGACTAAATATATTTAAATATATTGAAAAATAATTGAAAAGCATTAATAATGAGGATTTTTACATACTTGCATGTGTAGGGTATACAACTTTGACTTTTTTGGGTTTTTTTACATAATCAAACTTTAAATACGTTTAAACATGAATGTACGAAATCAAAGTAGGTTCCTTGAATATGGAAAAGCACTTGCAAAAGATTGAAGCTACAGTTATATAAGTTTCAATGTAGGGTATGCTAGTTAGTCTACTTTACACACACAAAGTGTTATGAAGTATTTTTTTTTTTTTGCAGCTTTTCGCAATGGGCTCTGAACTTGCTGCTGCTGTGAGTGAGGAGGTTTTTTGCATGTACGAATATGTGCATATTTGTATATATGTATGTACATATGTAGCATACATATGTATATATCTGAGTTTTGGGTCTGTTGTTGCTGGTTGCTTGCAATTATTTACAAAGCCAACGGCAGCACCAACAGCAACAACAACAACAAAAACAACTACGTACAACAGATTGGCAAAAGTAAACTGAAAACAGGTTTTCTGTTCAAAAACATTGAAACCTCTTTTGTAGAGCTTTTTTATCATTGACTGTTTTGTATTTTTATTTGTATTTTTTTGTTATTTAGAGTTTGCCGTTTACAAACAATTTTGGGCAAATGCAATTTGAAATTTTCTACTGAATATGCACAGATAAGAACAAATGGCTTAATGTGGCAATAATCAGTTTTTAGTTTTTATAGTTTTCGTGTCACACGGCAAAACGTGACACTTGACAATGTGTCTGAACATAAAAAATAAAAATGCAAATTGGAAATTAGAGCTGTAAGAAATATATATTTTCTTAATAAGTTTTTTTAGTTCGTGGGTTGCGCATATTATGAAACAATTAAAAGACATGAACAATTTCACTTTTTCTTTTGTTTCGAATTGTGAATTGTGGGCAGTCGATCGCAGTTGTTGATGTTGTTTTCTGTGATGTAATTAGGTTTTTTAGTGCTTGTTTCTTTTTTTTTAGTGTGTTGGTAGAGCGCCATCCAATACGATCAGAAATGGCAAACACGTTCCATTCAATGGCGCTGACCGCTCCACTTTCAATCATTTTTGGCACGCGTTCATTTTTAAATACGATTTCTATACTACACTCAACAGGCCGCCTACATGATAGTCGATGAGATGCACGAGGAACATCCGGAGCTGCTACGAGATCAGTATTGGGAATGTGTGGTGCCCAAAGAATTGCCATATACCCTAGCCTCCGAGCATTATAGGCGAGATGAGCCCAAAGGCTCTGCAGAGAAGTACAAGGTTAAGAAGGAAGATGCCATGTATGCCAATATAATACCAGGCGGTGGCAAACGCATGCTCAGCGATGATGTCTATGCGGATTATGTGAGTAGTTAGACAGCTTACACACACAACTTTTTACTTATATATGTATATGAAATTTGATATTCTTAGGAGAGCGTGGACACACCCATGGTAGAGAGACGCAAGAACAACTGGCTGGTACGACAGCTATCCCGCATGGGTTCGATGCGCAGCCAGTCGACGGCCTACTCCTCGGGCGGCATGCCCTTCAATCGCAATCGCTTGAATTCTGTTTACTCTAGTCCCGAATCTGGCATGCCATTGTCCATCTTGCAACAGCAACAACTACAACAGCAGCATCAACAGCAGCAGCAGCAACAACAACAACAGCCTGGCTCTCAAGCCAAACCAAGTCTCTATGAGAAGTTTGTGCATCGCAAATCGCTGCGAGCTCAACGACAGTTAATTAAGCAAAGTACGTAAAAAGCAGAGCTGGAAAACAATCGATTAATTCGTTAACAAAGCTAAAAGTATCGATGTACTATGATGTTTTCGACATAATTGAGCTACAATTAGATATGATAATGAGAAAACCATAGATAATTAATTGAAATTATCTTTACTATTCGATAATCAATACTAACAATAGTATCAATCAGAGAGAACCTACTAAAGCTATCGATAAAAAAGCTAAAATTATCGTTACTATGATATTTTTCACATTAATGAGCTAAAATTAGATTTTATAATGAGAAAACCAAAGGTAAATAAGTGAAATTATCGTTAATACTCGATAATCAATACTATCGATAGTATCAATCAGAGGGTACCTTCTAAAGCTATCGATAACAAAACTAAAATTATCGATACTATGATGTTTTTCACATTAAAGAGTTATAATTAGATATGATAATGAGAAAACCATAAATAAATAATTGAAATTATTGATACTATTAGATAAGCAATACTAACGATAGTATCAATCAAAGAGTACCTTGTAAAGTTATCGATAACAAAGCTTAATTATAAATACTATGTTATTTACGATAAAAAATGGTCTAATCCATCGATATATTCGATAATAATGATTAAAACCTTCGATACTGCCGAAATGTTAAATAATAATCATTTAAATTATCGATACTTTTAGATAATAATTGATCGTTTTGATAGATTTACATGTGCATTGAAAGTTTACAGATAAACAATAGAAAGTACCATCCAAAACACTAAAAAAATTTATACAGATACCACTGATCGTGCCTTCGATTGCTTTTCAGCTTTATTCAAGATATTTTCAAGCAGCACTTAATCCAATTCAAACCCATTTTATCCACAGATTCTAAGCTTAACGGACTTAATGTGAATGTGCCCAAGACACGTCCACGCATACCCACGCCGGAGGTAACCAAGGATGGGGTAACGAATGCGGGTAAGTCAGGTGTTAGCTACTAATGCACCAAACTAGCTTAGACTTAACAAGCAAATCAATTGCACCCTGTAGCAACCAGTGCCGTTATAATGGCCCCACAACAGCTGAGCACCCAAAGCACCACCAGCGGCATGTATCCCTCCTACCACAGCACCACTACCAGCGGCACTAGCATGCACCATGACAGCGGTCAGGTGCTGGGCACACTGCTGCTGTCCCCCATCAAAGAGATGGATAGCTCATCATCCAATAACACTTTGATTCCAGGGCATCCAGCAACAGCAGCACTCGCCCAGGCCGTCATGTCTCCAACTAGATTGCAGGATGCGTTTACAGCGAACTGTGAGTCTGTTGATTATGATGTGATCCTTCAGATAGATAATTGTTCAATTATATTATAGCTATGCCTGCGGATGGCAATGTAACCACATTATCTTTTCCTTTTACTGTGACCACCACTGGAGGAGATAGCATGCCAACGGGCACATTGAGCATTATGCCACTTACAGGTAGAGTTTCGTAATAAGTCAAAATCATAATCGATGAATAATAATCGATATTTTAAATCTCTATCTGCAGGCAATGCCCAGCTGCCCACGATTACAGCCACCGCAAGTGGTTACAATCCCAACGATGTTATCACCACCATACCCGTTTCGCTTTCCATACAACGCACACCTTCCAGTTTGTCCATTGTGGAGCTGACAGGCATCGCCGATGGAGGAGATGCTCAACATAGCAGCGGCTCAAGCAATGGCAGTGAAGGCATTACCACAACGGCGCTGCTTACAGTGAAGCCTCTTAATGGCCCCGCCAATATATCACGCAACAATAGTTTCAATCTCAGCCTCAATCTGCAGGATTTGAATCATGTGCGTTCCTCGGTGCGTTCGGCAGGTCCAACGGATTCGGTGGATGCAGCATCAACGATTCCGCTGCCACGTGGCAAGGAACCAACGGGCATGACGAGTGCGGCGAATGCCTCCTCCGCGCCCTCGACGCTGGCCAAGCACAAGCCCGAGCCCAAGACGGGCGAGGTTTATGTGTAGAACGGGATTGTAATGTTATGGGTATAGCTTTTTAGTAATCGTTAAGGCGAGTAGAAGCAGCCAAATCCGTCCAGTTGCGGATTTTTTTGAACAGAGTTTAAATTAGTTAGGATACTTAGATTTAAAATAAAAACTTTGGCAAAGCGCCAACCGGAACCATTTAAATGATATTATTTTAGATACAGTTGTGTAAAAAAACATTACAGAAAAAAATAAAGATCGTAAAGAAAACTGTCTAATAGCTTAAAGTATCTGATAAATATGCATCTGAAATATATGTATCCTTCACTTTTACTTAATCAATATATATCACTTAGCTGTCTTTAAATATAACTTTTGAAACACTTTAACAGCAGCAAAAATCCCTATCGTGTGGGCAGTGTAAATATATAAACCAACACAATATGTGATATGCGATTTATATGAAACTATGTTTTTAAGTCTTTAGTTTTAGCTTAATAACTTAGGAATATATCTGCAATTAACATAAATATATAAACATATGTATATAGGTCAAATTGTTGCCTTTGTAAATATGATGAGACGCCTATCTGCTATGCATATAAATAAATACAAAAATCTAGTTTCAATAAAAGAAATTTAATTTGAAAGGTCATGGTTGTTAATCACGAACTCTATCAGCGTTATGTATAAGAGTATATGAGTATAAGAGTTGCAGATCACTGTGAAAACAATAAGAAATAAAGCTCTTTCAAGTACAATTTCTCTTACTATGATCAATTAAAACTTGGAACGCGCTGATCAACATAACGTTCTGAAATTTAAATGGGTTGTACTCAAACGATCTACAGTCAGTTGCGTTGGGACGATCGTGAGTAACGGTCAATAACGGAAAAGATAAACTTGCATATATATTGGGGAGAAACTGAAAAGGATACAGAGCAGCGTATAAGGTATATTTGTACTCAAATATACACCTATTATAAAGATCAGTTGAAATAGCATACTGCTTTTTTTCGAGAATTTGTGTATCACAGTTTTTTGCAAGAGTGTCTGAAAGATCTGTGTCTATATGGCACCTTAATTGTTAACCCCCAGAGGTCAAAAGCGAAAATCTAAAAGCAAGACTACAAACTTGCAATGAGACTTGGAATGATTCTCTTGGCGTCGTCTCTAATTGAATTAACCTTTTTGGCGTCTGCGTGATAAAATCTTAGTGTGTGCAGATCGATGGCCTATTGAATACTAATATCAATTTGAATTGTCAGCCTCTTGTCAAAATTAACAGAATGGATCGCGACGAGGCATCCATTACGACGACCGATGATAAGTCTTTGGAAGAAGTGCCTGTGGCTGCGGGTCTGGAGCCTACGGCTCCTATAGGCTTTCTGCAACTGTTTCGCTTCTCTACTAGTTTGGAACTGTTTTGGCTCTTTATTGGATTTATCATGTGCTGTATTAAAGCCTTAACATTGCCTGCTGTGGTCATTGTTTATAGTGAGTTTACAGCTATGTTGGTGGATCGTGCCATGCAAATTGGTACCAGTTCAAAGGTACATGCACTGCCTCTTCTTGGAGGTGGCAAGATACTGTAAGTTGTGAATTACTTAAGACGATTTAGAGTTTTAATTATTTGTTATTAACAGCACCAATGCGACACGCGAGGAGAACAATGAGGCGCTCTATGATGACTCCATAGCATATGGCATTTTACTGACGATCGTTTCGGTGATCATGTTCATATCGGGCATCTTTTCAGTAGATATATTCAATTTTGTTGCATTGCGTCAGGTCACACGTATGCGTATTAAACTCTTTGAATCGGTTATGCGACAGGACATTGGCTGGCATGATCTAGCTACGAAGCAGAACTTTGCCCAGAGCATGACAGAGTAAGTTGTCGAGTTTTAAGTTAAAACCCAAACTGGCCTAAGAATTCTGCACGTTTTTATTCTGAATCCTGTTGTATTTTATCCTAATATCTCATCTCAGTGACATTGAAAAGATACGCGATGGCATGTCCGAGAAAGTGGGTCACTTTGTCTATTTAGTTGTGGGTTTTATCATAACTGTTGGCATATCCTTTGGCTATGGCTGGAAGCTAACGTTAGCTGTAAGCTGTTACATACCCATCGTAATTGCGGTCAACTACTACGTGGCTAAGGTAAACACAGTTAAAGTTCCGATATCTAACTATATTAACTAACAATCACATATTACACACACAGTTTCAAGGCACGCTAACAGCACGCGAACAGGAATCTTACGCGGGAGCTGGCAATCTGGTAGAGGAAATACTCAGTGCCATGCGCACAGTGGTATCCTTTGGAGGCGAGAAACAGGAAGTGGAGCGTTTTGAGAACTTTTTGGTCCCAGCACGCAAGGCAAGTCAGTGGAAGGGTGCCTTCTCCGGCTTGAGCGATGCGCTGCTCAAGTCCATGTTGTTTTTATCCTGTGCTGGCGCTTTTTGGTATGGTGTTAATCTCATTTTAGATGATCGTTATGCGGCAGATAAGGAATATACTCCGTCTATATTGATGATTGTAGGTTTGGGAATCTTTTACATTTGAAAACATTGCACTCAAGTTGTTATTTGCTTACAGGCCTTCTTTGGCATCATTGTGGGCGCAGATAATATTGCTCGCACTGCGCCCTTTCTGGAAGCCTTTGCCACGGCACGAGGCTGTGCTACGAATCTATTTAAGGTTATTGATTTGCCCTCGAAAATCGATCCGTTGTCCACAGATGGCAAACTTTTGAATTATGGTCTGCGTGGTGATGTCGAGTTTCAGGATGTCTTCTTTCGTTATCCCTCACGTCCAGAAATTATTGTGCATCGTGGCCTGAATATCAAGATTAGAGCGGGTCAAACTGTTGCCTTGGTGGGCTCTTCGGGTTGTGGTAAATCCACCTGCATACAGCTATTACAGCGTTTCTACGATCCAGTCTTTGGTGCAGTGCTGCTGGATGAGCTGGACATACGTAAATATAATATACAATGGCTGCGTTCCAATATTGCTGTAGTTGGTCAGGAACCAGTGCTCTTTTTGGGCACCATAGGTAACGTTGGGTAGTTTACTTTTATATATAAGTATATTTATGATCAGTTTTTATCAGCCCAAAACATTAGCTATGGCAAACCCAATGCCACTCAAAAGGAAATCGAAGCAGCTGCTATACAAGCTGGAGCTCATGAGTTTATTAGCGGTCTACCCGAGGTTAGTAAGATAATAATAGAGCCTAAAACTTAATTATCCTACTTCTTATGCTTTGTAGAGTTATCGTACCACGATCGGTGAACGTGGTTCCCAGCTCTCTGGTGGTCAAAAACAACGCATTGCGATTGCACGTGCTCTCATACAAAACCCAAAGATTTTACTACTTGATGGTGAGTAAAACGATCAGAAAGAGAATTCTTCAAAACAGTCTACTCAAAACCCTCTTCTTGAACAGAGGCCACATCGGCATTGGACTATAACTCAGAGAAACTAGTGCAGCAAGCTTTGGATCTGGCCAGCAAAGGACGCACCACCATAGTGGTTTCACATCGTCTGTCCGCCATACGTGGCGCAGATAAAATAGTATTTATATGCGATGGTAAAGTACTTGAAGAAGGTTCACATGAAGATCTAATGGCATTGGAGGGTGCTTATTATAATATGGTAAGAGCTGGAGATATTCAAATGCCAGAGGAGCTGGACAAGGAGGAGAATATTGAGGAAAGAAAGCGTAAGTTGGGAAAGTTATTGTAAACTATATTCCTAACTTAACTTCCTTAATAGGCAAAAGTCTAGCGCTATACGAAAAATCCTTCGAAACAAGTCCGCTCAACTTCGAAAAGAATCAAAAGAACAGCGTGCAGTTTGATGAGCCCATTGTTAAATCATTTAAGGATAGCAATAAGGACAAGGAAGAAATACCTGCGGAGAAGCCAAACTTCTTTCGCATTTTTGCCCGAATTGTGCGCATCTCGCGTCCCGAGTGGTGCTACCTAATACTGGGTGCCATTTCATCCATTGCCGTTGGCTTGATCTATCCCGCCTTCTCTATCATCTTTGGTGAATTCTACGGAGCACTCGCTGAACAGGATGAAAGGGTTGCGCTTAGTCGCACAGCTGTGCTCTCCTGGGCTTGTCTGGGCATTGCAGGCATCACCGCTTTGATTTGTTTTCTGCAAACCTATTTGTTTAACTTTGCGGGCATTTGGTTAACTACACGCATGCGTGCCATGACTTTCAAGGCCATGATTAGCCAGGAAATTGGCTGGTTCGATGATGAAAAGAATTCGGTGGGTGCTTTGTCGGCGCGTTTGTCTGGCGAGGCAGCTGGAGTGCAAGGTGCCATAGGATTTCCGTTGAGCGGCATGATTCAGGCTTTGGCCAACTTCATATCCGGCATTTCGGTATCTATGTACTACAATTGGAAGCTGGCATTGCTGTGTCTAGCCAATTGTCCGATCATTGTTGGTTCTGTCATACTAGAGGCGAAGTAAGTAGATGTGTGTTTCGGTTTCCACTTTCGACCAAGTTTTTCGTAGCGAAAAGTTGTAAAAAGTGGAAACGAAGAAGGTCTCCTTTTGACTATTTATCTCATCTTTCAGAATGATGTCCAATGCATTGATTAGAGAGAAACAAGTCCTGGAGGAAGCCTGTCGCATTGCCACTGAATCGGTTACACATGTGCGAACCATCGCTGGACTGCGACGCGAGGCTGATGTCATCAAGCAATATACCGAGGAGATTCAACGTGTGGAGCTTCTCATTAGACAGAAACTAAAGTGGCGTGGTGTGCTCAATTCTACGATGCAGGCTTCGGCTTTCTTTGCCTATGCTGTAGCGCTCTGCTATGGCGGTGTACTGGTCTCTGAGGGTCAAGTGCCCTTCCAGGACATAATCAAGTGGGTTGTCTTCGAGCTGCGCTTAAATTGTTAATTTATATCTTTGCTTATTATACTTTAGGGTATCTGAAACGTTGCTCTATGGCTCCATGATGTTGGCTCAATCTTTGGCCTTTACACCCGCCTTTACAGCTGCTTTGGTCGCAGCTCATCGCCTATTCCAAATCCTTGATCGCAAGCCACGCATTGTCTCGCCCATGGGCACCATTAAGAATACTCTGGCCAAGCAACTGAATCTCTTTGAGGGCGTGCGCTATCGTGACATTGATTTCCGCTATCCCACGCGTCCAGATGCTAAGATTTTGAATGGCTTAGATTTGGAGGTGCTGCAAGGTCAAACAGTGGCACTGGTCGGTCATTCCGGTTGCGGCAAATCCACCTGCGTGCAGCTGCTACAACGCTTCTATGATCCTGAAGAGGGCACAATTGTAAGCTAGCAAAACTAGTTTTGCTTTTTTCCAGATTTACATTATAAAACATATTCCTACAGCACATTGACCAGGATGACATTCAACATGACTTAACCCTGGATGGCGTGCGACGCAAAATGGGCATTGTCTCACAGGAACCTTCGCTCTTTGAACGCACCATTGCTGAGAACATTGCCTATGGTGACAATCGTCGTTCTGTTCCCATGGCAGAAGTTATTGCAGCCGCCAAAAGCGCCAATGCTCATAGTTTTATTATATCATTGCCCAATGGTTATGAAACAAAAATGGGTGCTCGAGGCACTCAGTTATCTGGTGGACAAAAGCAACGCGTTGCCATTGCTCGTGCTTTGGTTAGGAACCCTAAGATCTTGTTGCTAGACGAGGCCACTTCAGCCCTGGATTTGCAAAGCGAGCGGGTAAATTTTAATTGCCAAGACTTTGCAGATAGGAATTTCATTCAAATGTTACCATTTTCGTTTTTGACAAGATTTTGAGGATTGAATTTTGTTTTTATACTCTGTTTTCCAAAATGGAAAAAAAGAGTATATTGGGTTTGTGAAATGTCCGTCTGTCCGTCTGTCTGTCCGTCTGTCTGTCCGTCTGTCTGTATGAACGCAGGTTTTTTCCACAATTTTGAAGCTAGAGCAACCAAACTTGGTATACATGTTGGTATATACCATAGGCAGACAAAGTGTCAAGATCTCCACCCCACCCCCACCCCTTCCCCCACAAACCGCAAAAACCTATATCTTCCACAGTTTTACAGCTAGAGTAACCAAATTTGACATAAAGACTAGTGACCACACCCTTGACCGACCTGCCAAAAAAAAATATGCCACGCCCACTACCACCCCCGCAAATGAGCTAAACCTGTATCTCCTACACCCTTATAGCTAGAAACCCCAAATTTTGCAGTATGACTCCATTTGAACTCTTCGATAGATTGGAGAAAAAAAATTTTACGTACAGAAAACAGAGTATATCGCAGTCGGGTGAGCCCGACTGCAACGTTCTTACTTGTTTTTTTTTGTTTTATTGAATCTCATTTTAAGCATTGAATTTCCCTTAAAAATGCCCATTTTCGGAAGAAATTTACATGTCATTGAATCACATTAGAAGCATTTAATTTCGATTAAGCTTTATCACTTTTAAAATGTTTTTACGGTTTGAATTCACTTGTTACTGAATTTAATGTTAATGAATTTCTTCTTTATAGCTGGTTCAGCAGGCTCTGGACTCTGCATGCTCAGGACGTACCTGCATTGTTATTGCTCATCGCCTGTCGACAGTTCAGAATGCGGATCTTATTTGTGTAGTTCAAAACGGAAGAATTGTGGAACGTGGCACACATATGCAACTGATAAGCCAAGGAGGCATCTATGCTAAGTTGCACAAAACCCAAAAAGCACACTAAGTAATTAGCACCTGGTTGGATTAAGAATTTTTTAATAATTTTTCAAAGTTAAGATATGTTTTCTGTCACATTTTTTAAATATATATTGCCAATAAAGTATCTCACAGTTATTAAAATTGATTGATTTAATGGAATTTAAATAGTCGAGAAAACGACTTTACTTTATGATCTTCATAGACTGCAAAAGTTCAGTTTGTTTAGTGTTGCTGAAGCTTTACTCGTTAACAAAACACAAGATATGCGCATTAGTTCTCTCATTTGGATTATCTTTATCAAAACGCTAATGTTAAGTGCATTTTAACGTTACTTTTCTATCAGTTATCACTTAGATAAAATTTTGCGCACTTAACAGGGAGAGTCGTCTGCAATCGTCATATTAAATTTAAGTCTGATAATGTGTTATCTGTGTAACAAACAAGTATTATAAAGTTTGATATAAAAAAAATTAGATGTCAATGGAGTGATAAGGCTGATTATAAACAAATATTAACATAACAAACTTTGATAAGTGTCTAAGCAAAAGCGTGCACGATATCAAGCAGTGTAGCTTTAAACATAACATGAAAGTCTCTATATCTAATCTTATTCGGGAAATAAATGCAAATTTCTTAGACATTTATTTAAAGAACCTCTCCTGACCCTATATTACTATGATGAAATACTTTTATAAGCAATATATATAGATAGCTATGCAGTGCACACCTTTATGATCGTTTTATTTCTTCAAGTCATTCCGAACCTTGAGAAAAATCAATTCAATTGATTTTAATAAAAATTAAAGAAGAGCAGTTTTGCGAATACTTGGAGCGTGTAGAACACATTTCTACACGCTCTTTCGGTTATTTGAAATGAAATAGGAAACGAATTGATAAAAGACGAACCCATGAGTTGAAAGCTGATCAGTTCGAGACAACATTTCAAACGGAACGGTAACTCGCGAGATACAAAATCTTGGAGTTCAGTAGAAAAAAATTAAAACTTAAGACAGTTTAGGTATTGAAATCAATTATGTGAAAAGACAAAACCACCAAAGAATCACAAAGTGCAGCCAACTGTTCATCTAATAAATTAAACGAATTTTCGAATATTACCCCTAATAACCAAAAGTGAACATAAGTTTGTAGAGATTCATTCGCGAGACAGACACACGAGAAGGCTAACTATTAATTGACCCCGGGGTTAAATGTTTATAGCGGAAACATTTCTTTTTGAATACTACGTCAATGCCAGAGCCAAGTAGTATGAATGATGAAAATGATGCAACACAGAACACAGACCAAAAGAAATCCAAGGTTAAAGAACCCTCAGTACAATCGGTTAACTATTTACATCTATTTCGCTATGCTCGCGGTTTCGATTATCTCCTATTATCCTGTGGTGTTATAGCAGCCCTACTCCATGCCCTGGTCTTTCCTATAGCCATTGTCGTATATAGCGAGTTGGTGGCCATGTTTATCGATCGAAGTTTGGGCGGCAATGGAACCAGCTCAAGCACAAGTGCCTTGCCCATTTTTGGTGGGGGTAAACAGCTGTAAGTAATTGATTATAAAATTTAACTTTATAATCCTGATATTTGATTATCCTTGACTTACGTAGCACCAATGCTAGCTATGAGGAGAATATGGCGGAGCTACGCAAAGATAGTGTCTCTTTTGGCATACTCATGACACTCGATTCCATATTAATGTTATTCTCCTGCATGACCTTTGTGAATGTGTTCAATCATCTGGCTTTAAAGATCACAGTACGCATGCGTCGTGAGTTCTTTAAGGCGACCATTAGGCAGGAAATTGGCTGGCATGATATGGCAAAGGATCAAAACTTTGCAGTGCGCATAACTGAGTATGTATGAAATATGTATTTGGAAAGCGGCGCATTCATAATTTAAATATTTGTAGTAATATGGAGAAAATACGCACTGGCATTGCTGAAAATCTGGGTCATTTTGTGACCATATCTTGCGATGTATTAATTAGCGTTATAATATCCTTTGTTTATGGCTGGAAGTTGGCATTGGCTATGTTCTTCTATATACCACTTACAATGGTGGTAAACTCAGTGGTTGCACATGTAAGTTCATATTTTTATACTCTGTTTTCCAAAATGGAAAAAAAGAGTCTGTCCGTCTGTCTGTCCGTCTGTCTGTATGAACGCAGGTTTTTTCCACAATTTTGAAGCTAGAGCAACCAAACTTGGTATACATGTTGGTATATACCATAGGCAGACAAAGTGTCAAGATCTCCACCCCACCCCCACCCCTTCCCCCACAAACCGCAAAAACCTATATCTTCCACAGTTTTACAGCTAGAGTAACCAAATTTGACATAAAGACTAGTGACCACACCCTTGACCGACCTGCCAAAAAAAAATATGCCACGCCCACTACCACCCCCGCAAATGAGCTAAACCTGTATCTCCTACACCCTTATAGCTAGAAACCCCAAATTTTGCAGTATGACTCCATTTGAACTCTTCGATAGATTGGAGAAAAAAATTTTTACGTACAGAAAACAGAGTATATCGCAGTCGGGTGAGCCCGACTGCAACGTTCTTACTTGTTTTTGATTATAATATAAAATCAAGAAAGAAATATTATCTTCGGCACGCCGAAGAAAAGATTTGCATAAGAAAACTTATTTTTCAACTGATTGTTACTATGGCAGCTATAAGATATAGTGATTTGATTTTGAAAAAATTTGGTCAACATGTGTTGAACGTGCTTTAATTTTGATATTTTGAAAAACACAAAAGTTTTTCATACAGAAACTTATTTTCAACCGATCGCTCCTATGGCAGCTATAAGATATAGAAGTGCGATTTTGATGAAAGTTTGTCATCATGTATAAAGTGTCTTTAAACTTAGGTTTAGTGAGTTTGGTTGAGTTATCTTGAAAAACAAAAAAGTTTTTCATACAAAAACTAATTTTTCAACCGATCGTTCCTATGGCAGCTATATGTTATAGTGGTCCCATCTGGCCAATTCAACTATAGGTACTACCTGCAATAAAAAGAAACATCTGTGCCAAGTTTCATCAAGATACATAGCTCTAGAACAAAGTCATGAAAAACGTATATAAACAGACAGACAGACGGAAATGCCGGACATGACGGACAATACTCGGCTGTTGATGCTGATGACGAATATAAAATTATTTTTTTTCTGCGACTTCTCCTTCAATGCGTTACACATTTCGTAACAAAATTATAATACCCTCTGCAAGGGTATAAAAAAAAACATATTTCCTTGACCCGAATTCAAACTTTAGTAATAAATTAATTATAAAATTTTTAATGGCAAAATAAGAAATATCTTTAAAAATAATCGATTAATCTTATTATTTCCATACCTAGTACCAAAGCAAGCTGACATCCTTAGAGCAAAGTTCCTATGTGCGTGCCAGTTCCGTTGTAGAGGAAGTCATTGGAGCCATTCGCACAGTGGTTGCCTTTGGGGGAGAGCGTTCCGAGAATACGCGCTATGATAATCTATTGAAGCCCGCTCTTAAGGCTGGCAAATGGAAGGGCGCCTTCTCCGGTCTCAGCGATACTGTTATGAAGGCCATGATGTTTATTGTTGGTGCTGGTGCCTTTTGGTATGGCGCCAATTTAATTTTACTCGATCGTGGCAGCGATATGCTGCCGGAGGATCGGGAGTATACGCCAGCTGTGGTAATGATTGTCATATCGGGCATCATTGTGGGTGCCAATCAGCTTTCACGCACATCTCCGTTCCTGGAGACCTTTGCCATGGCACGAGGATCAGCTAGCGCTATTTATGATGTCATTGATCGCGTATCCGTTATTGATCCGCTCTCCAAGGCGGGCAAAATACTTAATCATGGCTTAAAAGGCAACATTGAGTTTCGTGATTTATTTTTTCAATATCCCGCAAGAAAAGATATTATTGTACTGCGCGGACTTAATGTAATCGTCAAGGCAGGACAAACGGTTGCCTTGGTGGGTCCTTCTGGCTGTGGTAAATCCACCTGCATACAGTTGCTACAACGTTTCTATGATCCCGTTTTTGGTCAAGTAATGATTGATGATGAGGATGTTAGAAAATACAATCTAAATTGGCTGCGCTCCAATATAGCTGTCGTGGGTCAGGAACCAGTACTGTTTCAGGGTACTATAGGTAGGTAAATAGCTTTAGTTGATCATGTCTTAAAAGTTATCTGTTAATCATAGGTGAAAATATACGCCATGGCAAGCCTGAGGCTACCCAAAAGGAAGTTGAAGATGCTGCCAGAGCTGCCAATGCTCATGACTTTATTATTGCACTGCATAAGGTAAAAACCGATCAGTAAACTCTAAGACTATTTCTAAGTTTTTGTTTTGTTTGAAGGGTTACGATACACACATTAGTGAAAAGGGTGTTCAACTCTCTGGAGGACAGCGTCAACGCATTGCCATAGCCAGAGCACTTATACAGAGTCCTACGATTCTCCTACTTGATGGTGAGTACTTCGAAAAAGTTTCCTTTTCCAATTCCAAACATCTCTTTTCTACTACAACACTTTTTGTAAACACAGAGGCCACCTCGGCATTGGACTATCACTCCGAGAAGCTGGTACAAGCCGCTTTAGATAGAGCTTGCAAGGGTCGCACCACCTTGGTCGTCTCCCATCGTTTGTCTGCCATTAGGAATGCCGATCAAATTGTATATATAGAAAATGGAAAAGCTGTGGAGCAGGGCACACACGAGGATCTCATGCAACTAAAGGGCTACTATAGCAAAATGATCTCTGCTCATGAATATGATGATACCGCTGATGAGCTGCTTAACGAACTCGAAGATCTGCCTGCGCAGGAACGCAAGAAATCTCAAGATGTTGAGCTGGTTAAGCATGTGCCCAGACTCTCAATCAAATCGTTGGAAAAGAATGCAGAGTTTCAGATGAAGCGTGTAAATGGAACAGCTAATGAAATCGATGATAATGCAGAAGAAGCTAACAAGAGCAACAACAGTTATCCGCGTACTTTCTTAAGAATCCTTGGCTGGGCACGTCCTGAATGGAGCTTTCTTATCATAGGCACCATATGTGCGGGACTTTATGGCTGCGCCATGCCCGCATTTTCTATTGTTCTGGCGGAACTCTATGCTTCGCTAGCTGAACCCACAGATGAGGCAGTGCTGGAACATAGCTCAACCATGTCCATTATCAGCGTGGTCATAGGCATCTGTGCGGGCACCTTTTGCTTTGTGCAGACCTTCTTCTATAATCTGGCTGGTGTGTGGTTAACCACAAGAATGCGGTAGGTTTGTGTTGCATTTCTTCTTAAACTTTAACATATGATATTCAATGCTTGCAGTTCCAAGACCTTTGGTTCTATTATGCAACAGGAAATGGGCTGGTTTGATGAAAAGGAGAACAGCGTTGGAGCACTCTCTGCTCGGCTGGCGGGTGATGCAGCCAGCGTCCAAGGCGCCATTGGTTTTCCACTTAGCAACATTATACAAGCGCTTACCAACTTTATTTGCAGCTTTTCCATTGCCTTTTCTTATTCCTGGGAATTAGCGCTGGTCTGTCTCAGCACAGCGCCCTTTATGATAGCTTCGATAGTGTTTGAGGCAAGGTTCAGTGAAAAGTCAGCGATAAAGGAGAAAGTTGTACTGGAGGAAACAAGTCGCATTGCCACAGAAACCATTGCACAAATCAGAACTGTGGCAGCTTTGCGCCGAGAGGAGGAACTAATGAAGCTCTATGATGAGGAAGTGGAAAGATATCGCATACAGATTAAGGGTCGCATGAAATGGCGAGGTTTGGTCAGCTCCATGGGCATGACGCTCATGTTCTTTGGCTATGCTGTCACTTTGACATATGGCGGTTTTATGTGTGCGGAAGGCAGAATCAAATTTGAAGTTATAATGAAGTAAGTGAAGTATCAGTTATTGCAAACATTAATTTCTAATTCTAAAATCCTTTATAGAATTGCCAACACAATGCTTTATGGCCTGTTTATATTGGCCCAATCCTTGGCCTTTACACCAGCCTTCAATGCAGCGCTGCTCTCTGCCACACGCATGTTTGAGATTATAGATCGCTCGCCAACTATACAGTCTCCAGATGTCATTGAGCAGAATGGCACTGGCAAGATCTTTAAGACGAATGTTGTAGAGCATGGCGTCAGCTATCGTGGCTGCAATTTTGCCTATCCCACAAGACCTGATCTTAAGGTGCTGCAAGACTTTAATTTGGATGTATTGCAAGGTCAAACTGTTGCTTTGGTAGGCGCCTCCGGTTCGGGTAAATCCACGTGTGTGCAGCTGCTGCTGCGCTATTATGATCCGGATGAGGGCAAGATAGTAAGTGAACTCCTTATAGCACCCTTAATAACTATTAACCCAATCAATACAACACCCACAGCTTATAGATCAGGAGAGCATACACCAGGATATGGAACTTAAAACACTGCGTCGTCGATTGGGCATTGTCTCGCAGGAACCATCGCTCTTTGAGAAAACCATTGCGGAGAACATCAGCTATGGTGACACTTCCCGCACTGTGCCCATGCAACAGATCATTGATGCTGCCAAAATGGCCAATGCCCATGACTTTATCATGACACTGCCTGCTCAGTATGAGACTGTGCTGGGCTCCAAGGGCACACAGCTGTCGGGTGGACAGAAACAACGCATTGCCATTGCACGCGCCATGGTGCGTAATCCCAAGATTTTGTTGCTGGATGAAGCCACCTCAGCTTTGGATTTCCAAAGTGAAAGGGTAAGTGGTTTAACGAGACTGCTCCGTCACAGCATTTAGCACAATCTCATCTTTCAGGTGGTGCAACAGGCGCTGGATTCGGCCTGCTCCGGACGCACTTGCATTGTTATTGCCCATCGTCTGTCCACTGTACAAAATGCAAACATCATTTGTGTAATTCAAGCCGGACGCATTATGGAGCAGGGCACACATTCACAGCTTTTGGCCAAGAATGGCATCTATGCCAAATTGTATCGCAGTCAATCCAAAAATAAATGACAACCCCCAAGTATGCAATATATATACATTCTGTAGCGAAGACACAAACCTGAGCACTTCAAAAGTATGCTAAAAATCTAATTTCGATGGATAGTTGCAAATATAATAAAAAAAAAAAACGTTGAATAGAAATCTGGCCAATCATGTTTTCTACTGGTTCAAAAGGGGGATTTTTTGAATTCATTGAGGATTATATTTTAACCTACTTAAATACAGATACATTCAGTTTATGGAAAATTATAAACAATATAATAAAAATGATACTCTAACAATTTAGGCACATCGTTTTTCAGGCTTTATATAAAAATCTCAAAATTATTTGTTCCAAGTTTCATAAATAATTTAGTTAAAATCTAACTACAACATATGTATAATTTCTGCCATAAGAATAATCGTTTAATAATTAAGAAAAGTTCATCAATATTTACAGATTGCACAAGATGTTAATTAAGACAAACTTATCTTATCAAATAACTGCAATTAACATTTCCGCAAGGGTATTTATTATCTTCAGTTAGCTGAAGATAGCTGCTCTTTTCTGTTATCTTATCAATATGTTTTAGTCTTTACTTTTTGAATAGAAAAAAACTAATTGGAAGACAATTTAGTTACGCATTGCGCATATTAACGTTTGCATACGAATAATTTATTCCGCAACAATGTTCATAAAAATTATAAGCCTCTGCTTAATATTGGCCTGTAAGTAAAATGTAAAATAAATTTATTTATATTTTAAATAATGATTTATTCCAAAAAGACTGCAGTTTGCTCAAAGCGGATGGCATACCAACTCCAGTGATAGTCAAGTCCTGTGCATTGGAAAAATCCTGCGGCAAAGTCAATGAAACTAGCGCAATATGCCGCATGGATGATTCAGAAGGCTGCATACGCAAATATGCATCAAAATGTCATATGGATATTGCAGCGTGTAAAGAGGGAAAGAGTATGTTCAGATCGAACAGAGTTGAAAAAGATATTAATATGCTCTTGCTGCTACGTCATAATATCATTGAAAGCTTAATATAAATATCGAAAACTTGTTTTTTGCAGAATATATTGATTACAGTGACGTTTACTGTACAATGGAGAGTTATATATGTGAGGAAACCCCGACATACGCACGCTGGACCATTTTTTTTGGTCACGAGAAAGATTGATACAAACGCTAAATAAAGGTTAAGGCTTTCTATACATAAAAAGACAATCAATTAAGATCTCATTAAGTGGGTAGCACGAGGCGGCTTACATTTTTTTTTTTTTTGTGATCTGTCACCAATGACGTCAAACGTATTTGCCCAGAGTAATCACAGAGAGTTGAGACAGAACGACGCCTCGAGCCCCCCTTTTTGAATATTTCTCTTTTGTATAGTTTTCGGTTGGATTATAATTTCACAGCTGGTAATTGGAATTAAACAGTATATAAAATGCGTGCCTGTCTAAAAGTTTATGTTAGTTTATCAAAATATATCAACTGAAGCAATCGTCTTTTATAATGCATGTAATATTTTTATGTGGTTAGTATAAGTTTCTTTACAAAAGTTTAGCTTTTGTTGACTTTTATAATACTTTACAGCGCTAAGCTTAAGTCTAAGCATGGTTCTAAGTCGACCTTTAGTCACAACTCAGCAGCACTTAGAGGAACTACGTGAGAAACGTTATGAACAATGGCCAGGCGTAAAGGACGAGAGGGACGCCGATGCTGAGATGGATGATGCCTACAAACTATACGAAACACAAACCAGGAAGTCTAGAATTGAACTAGATTCGATAAATGAAATATTGTCCGACAATTTGTTAACAAAGAATGTTAACCGATGACGAATTGTATCGTTATAATGAATTCGTAGTATTAAGCAGCTTTAAAAAAAAAGGCATTATTAAAAAAATAAACATAATTTGGTGGAAACGTGCACATTAGTTGTTCCTATTGCATTCCGGCAAAGATCACGTAGATCATCTGGCATGTGCGACACTTATAAAATTCAACGTTGCAGTTGCAAAGTCATTCAGTTGAATTTAAACAAGTGTCGATAATGTTTCTAGTCAAGTTTTTATCAGTCTACCTAATCAGTTGTGCGCTTATGGGTAAGTTTGATATACAAACTCCAAAAAAGAAAAACTAAAGCTCAAAACTTGTCCTTTTATAGCACATGGATGGCCATTGCGGGATTTCAGCAGTGAAGATGATCGCATTAATGAAATAAGCGCAGAGTTTGATCGAAAACCCATTATGCCAAATGTGGAACGCATTTTTAGTAGTGCGGAAGAACAGCCGCAAACCAAAATAACCATAAAAACCGAAAACAAAATCAACAAAAGTGCAGTGGAGACCACAAAGAGTTCGAAGCACGCTCATAGCATGATTACCTCTATGTTAGGATTTGTTAGTAGTTTTATCAATTTTGGCAAAACAATGTTACGCAATGAATAAAGTTAATTTTAATAGTTTTTAATTAAATATATGAATAATTTGAAATGGATAAAAGGGA
Organism: Hirtodrosophila cameraria; assembly: GCA_949708635.1. Taxonomy (NCBI): domain Eukaryota; kingdom Metazoa; phylum Arthropoda; class Insecta; order Diptera; family Drosophilidae; genus Hirtodrosophila; species Hirtodrosophila cameraria. The sequence continues at coordinate 7,509,746 of OX453091.1, read as the reverse complement.
GCTAAATGTGGAACCGATGAATCGAAAGCGGGTATAGAAAGTTTCTTTTTATAGAAAGGCTATTTTTGTAAATACCTAAAAGATCACAGCCATAAAAAGACAATAAAGTCTTGGTTATAAACAATATAAAGTCAGGGAAGAAAAGATCGTAAATTCAAAACAATCTATTTTTTATAAATTTATAAAGTATTCGACATTAGCACATTTACTTTTAAGTTTAACAAGAAAGAAATGTTATCTTCGGCGAGTCAAAGATATGTATATACCCTTGCAGAAAAGTTTTGCATAAGAAAACTTATTTTTCAACAAATTGTTCCTATGACAGCTATAAGAATAGATATAGAAGTCCGATTTCGATGAAATTTTGTCAACATGTGTGGATAATGCTTAAATGTAGACATAGTGAGTTTGGTCGATTTATTTTAAAACACAAAAAAGTTTTTCATACAGAAACTTATTTTCAACCGATAGTTCCTATGCAGTTATAAGAAAAAGTTTTCCGATTTTGATAAAATGTTGTCAACATGTGTAAAACGTGCTTTAACTTAGACATAGTGAGTTTGGTTGAGTTATTTTTAAAAATACAAAAGTTTTTCATTCAGAAACTTAATTTCAACCGATCGTTCCTATGGCGGCTATATGATATAGAAGTCCGATTTCGATGAAATTTTATCTACATGTGTGAAAAGTGCTAAAACTTAGACATAGTGAATTTGGTCAAGCTGTTTTCAAAATCGTAAAAGTTGTATATACAAAAGCTTATTTTTGAACCGATTGTTCCTATGGCAGTGGTCCGATCTGAGCAATTCAACTATAAATACCACCTGCAATAAGAAGAAGCATCTGTGACAAGTTTCATCAAGATACCTCTAGAACAAAGTCCTGAAAAACGCATATAAACAGACGGACGTACTCGGCTGTTGTTACTGATCAATATGCAACTCTCTTTTTCTTCAATGCGTTACACATTTCGGGACAAAATTATAATACCCTCTGCAAGGGTATAAAAATAAAATGAATGAAATGAATTATATCATGCAGCCTAAAAAAATGAGTTTATTACAACAATAGAATAACTGAGCTCATAAGTCAACATTCTAAGTTAATTAGACATAACCGTAAAGTTCAAGTCTAAAGATTTTCAATTTTGTTTGTGCTGTTTGTGTTCTACGCTAATACGTTAATTTTTGCTATGTAAGCTTTGTTTAGCAAGTTTAAATACTTAATTATTTGTTTTTTAATACAAAGAAACCTTGTGTACAACCTGCTTTCCAAGTTCTTCCGCTAGTTCTTAAACTATTTCAAATTATATGAAATTAAAAACAGAATATGATCTACATAAAAGCTAACAATTATGTATCTAATAAGTACTTAAAAGGATTGCAAAATTCCAAAAACCGAAACTAAAATCGAAAGTCATTAATCAAGCTCTTAACGGCAGTTGTTGATTGTGCAAGACCCACAAAGCCTGGTGGCACTACAAAAGCCGCTGTGGCAGCCACCCGATGAACAAGGTTACTATAGCCATTTTTGGCTATATTTATAGCACTTTTATTTGCCTTTTCAATGCGATTTTAATGTGAACTCATAAAAGTTTTTATTAAAATACAAGCGACAGATTTTATTACCATCTATGCTAGACATAAAAGAAATAACTGGATAATTGTGTGCACAGGTACATGTTTTTTATAAACTAGTATTAATTTAATTTCTTTGCTAATTGGCCTCGAGCAAGTGATACTTAAACATCTTGTTTAGCGAGTTCATGTTTTGGGACAGCTCATTGCAGACGCGAACAACGCAACCTTTTGAAGAACATAAATGATAATAGATCAGTTTAGATAAGCAGCTAACAAAATAGACCACAAATGCCAAATAAAACACTAACCCACAATATATTTGATCACTTTTAACAGCACCATGTCGAGATCGAGAACTCCGTCGATGCAAGCGCGGCGAGACTTAGAACCAAATTGAACACGAAGCCAAAAATACAACGGCGAATAAATAAATGAAACACGGCGCAGCCAGGTGAACGTTGACGCCAACGCTGGCAGCGCTGCACAGTGGTTCAAATGGTTCAAAATAGTTAAAAGCAAGTAGCACAAAACTATAAATCCATATATGTGAATCATATACATATAGAGTCTATATTATAGACAATTCTTTAAATCGCTTGATAGTTTCAAAATTAGTTCAATTTTTTGGATTAATGCCAATTTAGTTTAATTTTGATGTAAATATTTATCATATATAGACAATTCTTTGAATCGCTTGTTAGTTTCTGATTTAATTCAGTTTTAAAAGCAATTCATAGTGTTATATTTTTAGTATAAGTTGATTTCATACCATATTTGTTGATATACAGATAGTTATCTTCATGTTGTTTTTTATAATTATTTACACGATCCTGTGAAATATAAAAAAAATTTACATTACTATAAAATTAAAACAACAAAAATCAAAACTTTCTTCTAGATTTGAGAATCAAGAATATATAATAATAATATAATATAATATAATTATGCACTCGACTACATTTTCAACTTCTTCGTAACTTTCCTATTATAATAAATCCTGAAAAGATTTTTAAAAAAAATTAATTTTAAGTATTTTAACGGTATTTCATAGCTTCATTGCTTAAACATGCGCTCTTGTGCCACTGTACGACTTTAAATCAAGAACTTCTTGTTGATGTTGCAATCAATTTATCATATGTGAATATGAAGTATATACATATACATGCACATATATAAGTAGGTATAAATATATGTGCATACGTGTGTATATATCGTATCGTATTTACATTTTTTCGGCAGGCACTTAAAGCGCTGATTTGCGTGAGTTGCAAGAAACAGCATCGACAATCACAATCACAATCACAGCAACAACAACAAGAACGAGTAGTAAACGATGCTTATTACGTCATCAGAACTCGTTTGCATCCAATGGGGCGGCCGGGCCGGCTCAGCTCAGCTTGGCTCAGCCGCCTGCACAGTGTGGTTGGCGCAGAAAATACAGCTTAAAATTGAGGCCAAAAAATCGTTGACACTCATTGCCGTCTTTATCAGTGCGATTATTTTTGTCATTGCAACCAGTTTCCTCTTGTGGCAAGTCAACCGAAATACGCTGTCAACAAGTCGTCGCAACAACAATTGACGAACGTTTTCGTCAGCGGCGCCGTCGACTGCGCTGCCCAAAATGCATTGATCATGAATTTTACAGTTTTTTGATCGTGATTTTCAAAAGAGCTATTCGTTAGCAGTCCGAGTTACTATGGCTTTTATTTAATGGCTCTAGCAATAAACTTCATGTTTTCGGTGATTGTAGGTTGAGTTTCGTTTCAGTCTTTGGTCAAGCCTGAGTGCGAATTGAGTATTTATGCCGTTATTCACCTTCAGTTCAGTTATTTTGCACAAACACCACACAGCAAATCAATTGAACAACGTTTGTTTTAATTTATTTAACTAAATAAGCACAGTGTGTTAATGGCGGTGTTAATAATAACTTTACTTTAATTGGCAGACTAAACGCAAAATGCCAAACACTACATTTTCATTTACCGCTATTCTTATGTTTTGCTTTTTACTGATGCAGTTATCGATAGTTTTTATGGGATACGCAACTGATCAAAGTATCGACAAAAGCAAGTACTTACAATTGTACTCATATGTAATACCCTGTAATCGAATTGCTATATTAGCTTATACAGAATTGGGTAATTGTTTACTTGAATCGCGCGATTTTTTGTTAAAATAGTTTCACCGATTTTTTGTTAAAATTTTCACAAGAACCGCCAAAAACAGCAATTTTGTTACTCTGTTAATGTTAACAGCACTGTTAAGTACCTTTTAATTGCTTTAATCATATATTCCTGCCAAAAAATCAACCTCCACCACCGGAAATCACATTTTTTAAGTTTTTCTGATTTTTTGAGAGCAAAACCATAGTTTTTGGATCAAGTAAACAATTACCCAGAATTGAACAACTTAATAAATACTCTGCAATTGAAAACATACTAGCAGAAAACTTTTAAATATATAATTTAAATAATTTTAAATATATAGTTGTTGAATAGCAACGCAACTGATTGTTAAGGTCGAGAGAGAGGGGAGTGAGTATCTAGAAAGGATGCCGGTAAGTTGTACAAAATCGATAAGTTTCGATGTGTAACAAACGGAATTTGCCTTCAAAATATACGCATGTTATGTTATCTGCTCTTCCTGTTCCAAGACTATACACATGCGCTCTCTCTCTCTCTCTCTCTCTCTCTCTTTCTTCTTTCATCTCTATTTCGTTTCATACAAAATAAAGCCGGCCGGCATTTTGTTGCAGAGAGCGAGTGCGCACAAAACAATCGCGCAAAAGAAACTGAAAATGCTGAGAGAAATAAACAAACAGCGCAAGCAAAACAAACGAGGCTAAAATCGTTATCTCTCAGCTGTGCGATGAAGTAATAAAAATGTGCCGGGATCGACGACAGCCGACGGACGATCGGGTCGGGTCGTGTGAGCCGAGCAATCAACGAATCCGTCAGCTTCAGATGCAGACATTTTATATATTTGGGGTACCAAGGAAAACTTCTCGTTGGTTGAAGTTCAGTTGCTCGCGACGAGCCATCCAGTGTGGTTGGATGGGCTCTGAATAAAAAAACAAAATATAGAAATCGAGAAAGTGAAAAAAGTGCCCCAAGATAAGAAAGTGGAATACATAAGAGTGAACTGTTGAACCGGAAGTGACTTTAAAAAAAAGGGACTCATCTAAAGGACATTTAGTTACTGTGCGTGTGTGTGTGTGTGAGTGTAAAGTGCTTAACAATCAGCACAATGGGGCTTAATATGGCCCCAAACTGTGCTATGGGCGTGGCCTTTGCTCTGTGTGTGATCATCGCACTTTGTAATGCCGAACTGACGCCGCCATATTTCAATTTGGCTACGGGCCGCAAGATTCATGCAACTGCCACGTGTGGCGAGGATACGGATGGGCCGGAACTTTATTGTAAGCTGGTTGGAGCGAATACGGAAAATGATCACATTGATTACTCGGTTATTCAAGGACAGGTAGGATTTGATCAAAAAAGATACTTGAAATTTTAGATGATTGTCTCTATATATAGAGATTTCAAATCTTATTTCGAGTATACATACAAAACTTTAATGCTTTCCCCTCAAAATTGCTTTTATTTTTATGCTGCACTTTGTCTGTTCCTCAGACTACATGTGTTGAACATTCAAATTTGAATCTATTTTTAAGACTGAAGTTTTTGTTGAATAACACATGTGTTTATGGTATGTTTTTTTGATTCTAGGTCTGCGACTATTGTGATCCCAATTCGCCGGAGAAGAATCATCCGCCAGAGAATGCTATCGATGGCACCGAGGCCTGGTGGCAGAGTCCGCCCTTATCCCGAGGCATGAAATTCAATGAAGTCAATTTGACCATCGATTTCGAACAGGTAAACAGCAAAAACAGAACACAGACTGTCTGTCATGAAAGAAAGGTGTATCCCAAAACAGAAGAAACAAAAAACGAGTCAATGCAACAATTTTCTGTGTGTGTTTCTTATGGGTTCTGGTTCGATCTTCTCAAAACTACTCTTAACTCTTACTCAGACAGGGACAGTCGGGCATAGGCTGGGGATGGGGCAGGGGCACGTTTGGTCAGACAGGCTCGTAAAATTAGTGAACACATTGCTTTTGAAAACAATTTTAATGGGTTTTCATTTCGTTTTCGACGTCTACACTGTCGACAAAGACGACGACAACGTTTGCAGGCACAGCGAAAAATCTTGCTGAGCTGTTGAATTGTTGTTTCTTCTTTCCTTTGGAGTTGCGGGTTATCAGCTTGTTATGTACAAGTTGCCACACATCCATATATATGTATTTATGTATTTATGTACATATGCTGTCTCAGTTTACATGCTCGCTTAGAAACTGCTACGGAGCATTGACTCTTCTTGGGCCTTTTTTTGTAGCGATAAGGCAACTGAATATTTTGTTTAAAATAAAAAGATTTAAGATGGCTCAGCATGCGAGCTAAATGAATGAAAACAATTCAGTTTATATGTGTTCTGCTGCTGATAGCAGCCAGAACTACAACTATAGCTGTCGCATTGCCCACGCTTATCATTAAATGTCTTGAATTGTTCTACAAAAACTTTGGGGTCACATATATTGCGCTTAGCTTATCGCACTTGCAACGGAAACGCTCAGATTATGTCGCTATATAGCTATAGCCAAGGAAGCCTTTTTAAAAAGCAAACATATCACATATGTACATATGTATGCATTCTTGAAGCTCATTTTTTCTGTAGTTGCGGAATGAAATGAGATCATCTAATATAGAAAACTGCAACGCTTGCATATGCTTTTAAAGTAGAAGCAACGGACAGTATTTATAGCTCGATTACGCCAGTATTAAGAATTGCTGCAAGCGAATAAAAATGATCTTTTCGTTGTAATTCATAGCTTAATTTAATGTGAGAAGAAATCTGAAATTTTAAAAATGATATAGGAGAACCCTTCATACCAAATATGTTTTAATAAAACGTTTATACTTAATGAACTGGCCCACAGAAAACTATGTTTAAGCATGAAATATAAACATATCACAAATATGTACAAGACAAAAGTATATACAACTGGACACCTTAGGTACAATATTTATGTGAATATAAGTCTGTAGACATATCTTTATATATACATAATGTTTGGTTCGTTTTCAATTGAATTCAAATTGAAAAGCAAACAAAAATACAAAATAAACAAACATTCAGGGGACGCAGATAAATTTAGTACGCTGGAGAGCATGGAGTTAATTATCTTCAATGATCTCATGCAACCTCAGTAGATACATATATGTATACATACATACACATATATATACATATTTGGAATACATAAACATTTTGTGTGTACGCTATGCTAATTCATTTTGATGAATTTGCTTGCTCTGGGAATTGTGTTTATGGGCCGAGTGATTCCTGAATCTCCAAAGAAGATTTAATATTCCGCGAAGGAACTTTGAAAAAGTCAGTAAAAAACGATATACATAAGTGTTAGTGCCAAAGAGGATGCTCAAAATAATAATAAAATACCATCGCCAAGGGATTAAATCGACATTTTATAAATAAAAAAGTATTATTATATGGCGAAGTTAGTGGTAGAGGAAGATACGACTAAGAAAAATGGAATAAAATAAGGGAACACTGATCTCTCAAAGAGAATAAAACCTCACACAACATATGATTCTCTTTCTTCAGGAATTCCATGTCGCCTACTTGTTCATACGCATGGGTAACTCACCGCGTCCGGGTCTCTGGACATTGGAAAAGTCCATGGATTACGGCAAGACCTGGACACCCTGGCAGCATTTCTCCGACACGCCCGCCGATTGTGAGACATACTTTGGCAAGGACACCTACAAGCCAATAACACGCGACAACGATGTCATTTGCACCACCGAATACTCTAAGATTGTGCCGCTAGAGAATGGTGAGATACCAGTTATGTTGCTCAACGGACGTCCCTCGGCAACAAACTATTTCAACTCGACGGTGCTGCAGGAATGGACACGTGCCACCAATGTGCGTATACGTCTGCTGCGTACCAAGAATCTGCTGGGTCATTTGATGTCGGTGGCACGACAGGATCCGACAGTGACACGTCGTTATTTCTATTCGATTAAGGATATCTCGATTGGTGGTCGCTGCATGTGCAATGGTCATGCCGATACTTGTGATGTCAAGGATCCCATTAGTCCTGTGCGCATACTCGCCTGCCGTTGCCAGCATCATACCTGCGGCATTCAGTGCAATGAATGTTGTCCTGGCTTCGAGCAAAAGAAATGGCGTCAGAATACCAATGCGCGTCCTTTCAACTGCGAACGTAAGTGGGATACACTTCAACTTCTGACAATAGCTAACTCAATCTTTCATTTATGTAGCCTGCAATTGCCATGGCCACAGCAATGAATGCAAGTACGATGATGATGTGAATCGCAAGGGCCTCTCCCTGGACATCCATGGCCATTACGATGGCGGTGGCGTCTGCCAGAATTGTCAGCACAATACCGAAGGCACCAATTGCAACAAGTGCAAACCCAAATACTATCGCCCCAAGGGCAAGTACTGGAACGAGACGGATGTGTGCAGTCGTAAGTGCTTTAGAATGATATTTTGGCTAAACAGGTTTAACTTTTGTCCACTTTTAAGCTTGCAATTGCGACTTCTTTTACTCCACTGGACACTGCGAGGAGGAGACGGGCAAGTGCGAGTGTCGTGCCGCCTTTCAACCACCCAATTGTGACTCGTGTTCCTATGGGTAAGCATTTTACTTTGAGTGAAACTGTCCCCAGTGTTCCAGTCCCAATCCCATTTTCAATTCAAATATTTCTAATTTTATTAAATAATGAAACTCGTTCCCAATGTCCAGAAAATCAAATGTTCTATCTATCAATCTATCTAACTGAACCACAAAGTTCCTGTCCCAATCCTTTCTTTAATTCAAATAATTCTTATTATCTTGGATAAAAGAACTCGTTCGAGAAAATCTAGTTAACTTTTCCACAAAGTTCCTGTCTTAATCTAATCTGCAATTCAAATACTTCTTATTCTATTGGATAAAAACAGTTTCCCGATGTGGAGAAAATCAAATACCCTATCTATCATCTATTTATCTAACTGTCCCACAAAGTTTCTTCCCAATCCCATTTTCAATTCAAAAAGAAATATTCTATTGGATAAAAAAACTCGTTTCCAATATTCATAAAATCCAAATTCACATCTATCTATATTTCTAACTGTTCTACAAATTCTCTGTCCCAATCCCATATTCAATTCAAGTATTTTATATTCCATTGATCTTTAAACGACCCATTCAATAAGGTTTCAAAATTAAGAATAGCTTATAATTCAAATTTCGAATGGTGTGATAAATTCCTCGCACTTTCTTACCACTTTTTCAGCTACTATGGTTATCCACAGTGTCGTGAGTGTGAATGTAATCTTAATGGCACCAATGGCTACAACTGCGAAGCTGTCAATGGCATCTGTCCATGCAAAACGAACTTTGCGGGCGCCCTATGCAAGGAGTGTGCCGAGTCCTACTATGGTTTTCCCGAATGCAAGGCCTGTCAGTGCAATAAGCAGGGCTCTATAAATAACGATTGTAATGTGATATCTGGCAACTGCACCTGTCTCAGCAATTGGGGTGGTGCACAGTGCGAGCGGTGCAAGGATGGTTACTACAACGAGCCCACATGCTCATGTAAGTATTATAAATAAAAAACTGACCAGAAAAGCTTTTTAATGTTGCCCCCTTTTGCAGATTGTGACTGTGATCATCAGGGCACAGAGTCGGAAATTTGCAACAAACAGTCTGGACAGTGCATTTGCCGTGAAGGTTTTGGTGGTCCACGTTGCGATACTTGCTTGCCTGGTTATTTCAACTATCCTTCCTGTCAACCCTGCAACTGCTCCATCACTGGCAGCTCGGCAATCACCTGTGACAACACGGGCAAATGTAATTGTCTGGTCAACTACTCAGGCAAACTGTGTAACTTGTGCAGTGCTGGCTACTACAATTATCCAGAATGCTTGCGTAAGTGAAACTTTAAAATCAAATCTAAAAATCAAATCATATCTGTGCCAGTTTCCACTTTTAGCAACATTTTAATTGAAACTTCCTGGATGGTTCAAAATGTTGTTATTCAAAAAAAAGAATCTTACCAATAGTGAAAATGGAAACAGTTAAGGCTTAACTTTCTGATTCTGGTTTCAAATATGTATTAGATTTTCAACTTAGATAACATTTATAAAATGTGGTCAGGGCATAGATTAATTTGGCATTTAGCCTAAAAATTTTTTTAACATTTTCAAAAATTCAACCTTAACCATTTATAAGAATACAAGATTTAAAAATTTATAAGTCCTTAAATTTAGCTTTGTATTTTTTAGTTCAATTTTCTCTTTAAAAAATTCTCTCAACTTTTAAACGCTTCTTGTCAAATTTACAGCCTGCAACTGCGATGAGCACGGCTCCGAAGGCGTTACCTGCACGGCGGATGGATGCTACTGGTAAATCAAATGCCTATTTGCAACTTTAAATCAATCATAATTTATAATTGACTTCCCCTTCTCCTTTTTAGCAAGGACAATTACGATGGTCGCCAGTGTGAAAGATGCAAGGAATCGTTTTATAACTTCCCCGCCTGTGAGGGCTGCAACTGTGATCCGGCTGGTGTGATTGATCAGTTTGGCGGCTGTGGATCGGTGCCGGTGGGCGAGCTATGTAAATGCAAGGAGCGTGTAACTGGCCGGATTTGTAATGAATGCAAGCCGCTTTACTGGAATTTGACGCTTAATAATCCGGAAGGTTGCCAGGAATGTGATTGCTTTTTGGATGGTACCGTTTCCGGCCTGGACACCTGCGCCTCCAAATCTGGCAATTGCCACTGCAAGCCCCATACCATGGGACGTCAGTGTAGTGAATGTCGTGATGGTACCTTCGATCTGGATGGCTCATCGCTGTTTGGCTGCAAGGATTGCAGCTGCGATGTGGGTGGCTCCTGGAAGAGCGAATGCGATAAAATTAGCGGCCAGTGCAAGTGTCATCCGCGTGTTACAGGACGCGCATGTACACAACCTCTAACCACACATTACTTCCCCACGCTGCATCAATTCCAATATGAGTACGAGGATGGCACACAGCCTTCAGGCGCCCAGGTGCGCTATCAGTATGATGAGCATGTCTTCCCAGACTTTAGCAGCAAGGGCTATGCTGTGTTCAATGACATACAGAATGAGGTGCGCAATGAGCTGACGGTATTCAAGTCCTCCGTCTATCGCATTGTCATACGCTACATGAATCCCAATGAGAAGAATGTGACAGCCAGCATTCTTATACAGTCGGAGAATCCTTTGGAAGTGGATCAAAAGTAAGCACACATCTCTGAAATTATCAAGCTCCAGTTTATTAATCTTACATATCCTACTCTCTACAGCGTCAAAGTGCTTCTGCGTCCAACAACCGAGCCACAGTTTGTCACTGTCTCCGGCGCCAAGGGTAATAAGCCCTCAGCTGTGGTACTTGATCCTGGACGTTATATATTCACCACCAAGGCAAACAAGAATGTTATGTTGGACTACTTTGTGCTCTTGCCGGCTGCGTATTATGAAGCATCTATTTTGACACGCCACATTGCCAATCCTTGTGAGCTGGGCAACATGGAGCTATGTCGTCATTATAAATACGCATCCGTTGATGTCTTTGAGCCGGCTAAGACACCTTTTATCATTGGCTCGAATGAGAAGCCCACCAACCCCACCGAATTCTACGATGATACGGAACATTTGGAGATCGTTAGTCATATGGGTGAGATACCTGTGCTCAGCAATACACAAAAGGAGCTCAACTATATTGTGGATGTGCCGCACAGTGGTCGCTACATCTTTGTGATTGACTACATCAGCGAAAGGAACTATGCGGTGCCTTATGATGTAAATCTGAGACTGGGCAATGATGAGAGCACCTATTCGTCGGTTTATCTATATCCTTGTCTTTACTCGACAATCTGTCGCACGCCCATTAACGATGATGGGCGCGAGAAGGCTTTCTATATCAACAAGGATGATCTGCAGCCAGTTACCATATCTGTAAGTTTGAATGAAGTTAAAGTTTATTTGTTTAAAGTAAAGAACATTATTTTCACAGGCGGAGATTGATGATGTTTATCGCGTGCCCATTATATCAGTCACAGCCATTCCCGTGGAACAGTGGTCCATTGATTATATCAACCCAAGTCCAGTTTGCGTCATACACAATAAACAGTGTGCTACACCCAAATTCCGTTCAGTGCCTGATTCAAAGAAGATTGAATTTGAAACTGATCATGAGGATCGCATAGCCACAAATAAGCCACCATATGCCGCACTCGATGAGCGTGTTAAGCTTGTGCACTTGGACAGCACACAGGATGGTTCAATTGTTATCGAATCTAAAGTCTCGGAACCCCATAATTATGTCATTTTGGTCAAATACTATCAGCCCAATCATCCCAAGTATCAGGTGTTATACACATTGACCGCGGGCAAGAATCAATACGATGGCAAATTCGATATACAACATTGTCCATCAAGCTCCGGCTGCCGTGGTGTAATACGTCCTAGTGGAGATGACTGGTGGTTCAATATTGAAGATGACTTTAAGTTTACGCTGACGGTAACTTAGCTAACATCTCTCTCACTCTGTTATATACTTATATATACTTTATACTTGCAGAATACTCGCCCACAAGGCGTTTGGCTGGACTATCTAGTCGTTGTGCCCGTTGATCAATTTAACGATGATCTGCTTGTCGAGGAGACCTTCGATCAAACCAAGGAGTTTATTAAAAACTGCGGCCAAGATGATTTCCACATCACACACAATGCCAGTGATTTCTGCAAGAGTGCTGTGTTTTCTTTGACCGCCGATTATAACAGTGGTGCTCTATCCTGCAACTGTGACTATGCCGGCTCCACCAGCTTTGAGTGTCATCCATTTGGTGGTCAGTGTCAGTGCCGCAAGAATGTTATAGGTCGTCAGTGCACGGCCTGTCGCACTGGTTTTTATGGTAAGTAAAAAGCGTCTGCTCAACTTGATTGTTGGTTTTCTTTTATTGAAATTGTTCATTTTTCTTAGGTTTTCCGGAGTGCAAACAGTGCGATTGTCCCAGCACTGCCATGTGTGAACCCACGACTGGTGAATGCATGTGTCCACCCAATGTTATTGGCACCTTATGCGAAAAGTATGTAAAATCAGGTTTACTTTAAGATCATTTGTATGAGTTCATTTCGTACCTATGTGTTGATAGTTTTTGAAGCCTTGCAAGCAACCAGCTCAATTCAATAAGCATGTAAGTCATGTGGCAGAATCAAACAAGTTGTGCACTTCAACTCGCTAATCCGCAAATGATTTTTAAGTCTATTGCCTCAAGCTTGTTTGATAGAAACTACTGATCGGAGTCTTTGATCTTTCAAGTGCACTCAAAAGCTTGATTTGATTTGAAAGACTTTTCAAGGCAATTCGATTTCAAGTACTTTAAAAAAACTTGATTTGAATGACTTTTCAAGTCAATTCCACTAGTTTGTTTACCTAAGAACTAATCAACCTAGTCTTTAAACTCGCAAGTGCACTCAAAAAGCTTGATTTGTTTGGCTTGGTTCAGATACAACTTGCTTGACACCTGAATACTCAAATGACTTGGTTAATACCTGAACACTCATGCAAGGCTCTAATGTATCTAAATTTCTATAAAAACTCAACTAAGACTTATTTGTTTTTAGATGCGCACCGAATACGTATGGTTTCCATCAGGTAATTGGCTGCGAGGAATGTAACTGCAATTATATGGGCATCGCAAATGGTAATCAGCAGTGTGACATGTTCAACGGATCCTGTGAATGCCGCGACAATATTGTTGGCAGAGCCTGCGATGGTTGTGCCAATGGCTTTTATGAGTTTCCACGCTGCAATCAGTGCAGCTGCCACAAGGCAGGCACTGAGCTGGAGATATGCGACAAGATCGATGGCAGCTGCTTCTGCAAAAAGAATGTCGTGGGACGGGATTGCGATCAGTGTGAGGAGGGCACGTACAATCTGCAGGATAGTAATCCTGATGGCTGCACCACTTGCTTCTGCTTTGGCAAGACATCACGCTGCGATAGCGCCTATCTGCGTGTCTACAATGTCAGCTTGTTGAAGGAGGTGTCCATTAGTTCGGCAGAGTTCCACAAGAGCATTGAGTTTGAAATTTGGGATGTCAAGCCGGAGGATCTGATACTAAATGAGACTACGCTTCAAGCAGACTTTAGCTTCAGGGAAGTCAATGATCAGCGAGTTGCATATTTTGGCGTCTTGGACTATCTGCTCAATCAGAATAGTCATATCTCATCCTATGGCGGGGATCTGGCTTATACGCTTTATTTCACCTCGGGCTTTGTGGGCAAGGCAATTGTCGCACCGGATGTTATATTGCTTGCCAAGGATCATATACTTGTGCATCAGAGCTATGAGCAGCCTAGCAGCAATTTGCCATTTAAGAATCGTTTGCAAATGGTCGAAACCAATTTCCAGTCGCATACGGGCAAACCTGTGAGCCGTGCTGATTTCATGATGGCCTTAAGGGATCTCAAAACGATCTTCATACGCGCCAACTACTGGGAACAAACGTTGAGCACACACCTCTCTGATGTTTATTTGACTCTAGCTGATCAGGATGCCGATGGCAATGGTGAATATGAATTCCTAGCTGTGGAACGTTGCCACTGTCCGCCTGGTTATACGGGCAACTCTTGCGAGGATTGTGCACCCGGTTATCATCGTGTAGAGAATGGACCACATGGCGGCTATTGCATACCATGCGATTGCAATGGTCATGCCGATACCTGCGACTGTGCCACGGGCATCTGCACCAATTGTCAGCATTCCACGCGAGGTGATCACTGCGAGGAGTGCGTCGCTGGTTATTATGGCAATGCCACAAATGGAACGCCACATGATTGCATGATCTGCGCCTGTCCGCTGCCTTTTGATTCCAATAACTTTGCCACCGGCTGTGAGATCTCCGAGTCGGGCAATGAAATTCATTGCGAGTGCCTGCCAGGCTATACTGGACCACGTTGTGAATCCTGTGCGAATGGTTTCTTTGGCTCACCCGAAACAGCCGGCGATGTCTGCAAGCCTTGTGAATGCTCCGGCAATATTAATCCCGAGGAGCTTGGTTCCTGCGATACGCGCACTGGCGAATGTTTGCACTGTCTGAACAACACCTTTGGCATGGCCTGTAATCTTTGCGCACCTGGCTTCTATGGTGATGCTGTGCAGCTGAAGAACTGCCAGAGCTGTGACTGTGATGCTTTGGGTACACTCGAATGTGATCCCTTCGTTGGCGAATGCAAGTGTCATGAAAATGTCATTGGCGATCGTTGCGATCAGTGCAAGCCGGATCATTATGGCTTTGATTCGGGTACGGGTTGTCGTGCCTGCGACTGTGGTGCTGCTTCCAATTCTACACAGTGTGATGCTCATACGGGACACTGTAAGTATATATCTATATACGGGTCATACGAGCAAGTTTCAAAGAATGATTCTGATTTTATTTTAATTCCTAGTTCTCAAAGAGTTAATTCTAATTTGAATTCAATTCATTTTTAAAATCAATAGAAATTAATTCGATTACGGAAATTCCTAGTTCTCAAAAAATTAATTCTGTTTCAATTCAATGAATTTTCAAAAGCAAAATCTTTAATCAACTGCTTCTATAATTCTAGGCTTGTGCAAACCGGGCGTTACGGGTCGTCAATGCGATCGCTGCACTGTCGATCATTGGAATTATGAAAAGAATGGCTGCACACCGTGCAATTGCAATCAGGGCTATTCCCGAGCGGGCACGGGCTGCAATCCTCAGACAGGACAATGTGTGTGCTTGCCTGGTGTGATTGGCGATCGCTGTGAGGCATGTCCTAATCGTTGGGTACTCACCGAAGATGGCTGCACGGAGTGCAACAATTGTCATCATGCCCTTTTGGATGTAACCGATAAGATGCGCTATCAAATCGATGGCGTACTGGAGGATTTCCAAAGCGTA
This sequence comes from Hirtodrosophila cameraria, assembly GCA_949708635.1. Taxonomy (NCBI): domain Eukaryota; kingdom Metazoa; phylum Arthropoda; class Insecta; order Diptera; family Drosophilidae; genus Hirtodrosophila; species Hirtodrosophila cameraria. The sequence continues at coordinate 7,494,119 of OX453091.1, read as the reverse complement.
ACGATGGCCTTCTTTACCAGTCAGAAGCTCAACTACTACGATCAGCTGGCGGATGAGCTGGAACCAAAGGTTAAAAAATTAGATCCGAGCAGCGTTAATCTCACACCCTCGCAGAAGCTAAACAGCGAACAGGAAGCTGCCACCAAGGCCTATGCAAAGCAGGTGAACCAAACTCTTAGCAATGCTTTGGATATACGCCTAAGATCAGGTGTGCTGCTGGGCAATGTCTCGGCAGTGCATGAGGAAGCACGCGGCAGCGTTGGACAGGCTAGAGATGCCATTGCTGCCGTTGAAGCGCTCTCCCAGAATCTGGAGGCTACGGCCAGCACAAAGATTGATGCAGCCTTGGATCAGGCACAGCATATACTTGATCAAATCAATAACACCCAAATTGAGGTGCAGGCCAATGAGAAGGTGCTGGAGAAGGCACGTGAGCTCTACGATGAGGTGGACAACCTAGTGGAGCCCATTAAGCAGCAGAATAGAAGCTTGAATGCCCTGAAGAATGACATTGGGGAGTTTGATGCCAAGCTGGAGGATCTGTTTGATTGGAGCGTGCATTCGCAGAAGCAAACCAATGAAGTGGAACGTTTGAATGTGGCCAATAAGAAGTCATTTGATAACTCCAAATTCGATACGGTCTCCGAGCAGCAGCAGGAAGCGGAAAAGAACATTAAGGAGGCGGGCAATTATCTCATCAATGGCAAACTAACTCTGGGTCAAATTGGCGATAAGCTGGAGGATTTGCGTGATGCATTGCAAGAGCTGAAGGATGTGAACAAGGGCGTGGATGAGTATCTGCCTGAACGCGATGAGCAGCACAAGGCAGCGGAGGAACTAACACAACAGGCTGAGCAGCGTGCTGCCGAGCTGACCGTGCGTGCCGAGGATCTAGCCAGACAATATGTCGACATGACCGCCAGCGCAGATCCGGCTATACAAGCGGCCACCGCCTACTCCAACATTGTTGAAGCCGTCGAGGCAGGCACAGGATTCAGTCAGGATGCCACAATTGCAGCCGGCAATGCCACACAGATCACGGATGGCATACAGGAGCGTGCCGGCAATGCTGAAACGCAGTCGGTGGAGCTGTTGCAGAAGGCACGTCAGGCGCTGCTCAAGGTGCAGGTGGATCTGGAGCCCAGACTTAATGGTTCCGCCGGCAAAGTGCTGGAAATTTCACAACTGAATGCGGCAACGGAGGAGCAGCTGAAGGAGATCAATCTGCTGATCAAGAAACTGCCCGCAGAGACGCAGCGTGACATGTGGAAGAGTTCGAATAGCAATGCTAGCGATGCTTTGGACATACTACACAGTGTGCTTGAGATCCTCGAACCTGTTAGCAGCCAAACGCCCAAGGAGCTGGACAAGGCACGTAACATTAGTCGCGATCTGGACATTACCAACAAGGACATCTCGCAGGCGAATAATCAGCTGGATAATGTAGAAACCTCCATACCTAAGCTCACGGAGCTGGCCAATGAGATTGAGGAGCAGCAGCAGCGTGTCAGCGAACAAAGCCAACAGCTTGGCCAGGACATTGAGCATCTGAAGCGCCAAATTGAGACGGCCAGAAGGATTGCCAACAATATCCAGGTGGGCGTGCACTTTACGCCCAGCACCATACTTGAACTAAAGACGCCCGAGAAGGCACCGCTGCTGGCCACCAAGACCCAACTGTCCACCTTCTTCCGCACCGATGCACCCAATGGTCTGCTGCTCTATCTGGGCAATGATAATAAGACCAGCCAGAAGAATACTGATTTTGTTGCCCTGGAGATTGTCAATGGCTATCCCATTATGACCATTGATCTGGGCAATGGACCGGAGCGTATCACCAGCGAAAAGCATGTTGCCGATGGCAAATGGTATCAGGCCATTGTGGATCGTGTGGGTTCCAATGCCAAGCTGACCATACGAGAACAGTTGCCCAATGGCAGTGTACAGGATCATAGCAAATCGGGCTATTTGGTTGGCGCTAATAATGTCCTGCATGTGGATCGCAATAGTCGCCTATTTGTGGGTGGTTATCCGGAATACTCTGGCTTTACTGCGCCCGCTGACATACGCTCGAATTCGTTTAACGGCGACATTGAGGATCTGCGCATTGGCGATGAGAATGTTGGACTATGGAACTTTGTCTATGCCGAGGAGAACAAGCAGGGCGTACGCGAGCGGGATGTGCTGCTTGAGGAGCAAATGCCTGTGACGGGACTGCGTTTCAAGGGCAATGGATTTGTCCAGCTGAAGGCAGCGCCTTACAACTTCAAGTCTAGGTCCAGCATACAGTTCCGTTTCAAGGCCGCCAAGGATGCCAGCAATGGCTTGCTGTTCTTCTATGGTCGGGATAAGCATTACATGTCCATAGAGCTGGTCGACGGTGCCATTTTCTTCCGCTTTAAGCTGGGTGATGGTATGGTCTCCTCGGGCAGTCAGGATCGCTATAATGACAATCAATGGCATCGTGTTGTTGCCGAACGTGACGGTCGTCGTGGTCTGCTCAAGGTGGATGATGTGCTGTTGTTCCAAGAGGAAGCACCCTTGGGCGCCGATGATGAGATGCCCAAGCTGAAGCGCATGTACTTTGGCGGCTATCCAGGACGACGCAATCACTCGGAGATTGTTGAACACAACTTTGATGGTTGCATTGATGATGTCAGCATTTCGGGCTACAAAGTTGATCTGACGCAGTACGTCAATGGCACGGGCGTTGTAGAGGGCTGCCCCGATAAGTTCTCCACATCGCTTTCGTATCCACCCCATGATTATGGCTTCCTGCGCATTGCCAATGTCTCCTCCGAGAACAATTTCTATGTGGTGCTACGTTTCAAGACCCGCCAGCCCGATGGCGTTCTTTTCTATGCCGCTAATCACGATCAGAGCTCGACTATTGGACTCACCCTCGACAACGGCTATCTAACCCTCAGAAGCATGGGCACCGAACTGGTCATTGATCAAAGGCAGTATAATGATGGCGAGGATCATGTGGTCACAGTGCATCACGATGCCAACCAGCTGAGACTCTCCGCAGATGATGAAGAAGATAAGCGGTAAGTTCAACAGCTTAGTCTATTTTAAAAACAAGATATTTATTCAGGAATCGGAATCCTTGTTACTAATCAGTTCTAAAATTGATAAAAATCGAACACTACATCTAAAATATGACTTGAGAACAAGCTCTTGAAAAATAAGTTGTTGGATATCTCCACCAATCTGAGCAGTTGCTATAGTATATATATTGTATAGTTACTATACTACTGTATATAGTTTGTTAAAATTTGATCCAGGTTGGACAATCATAAAAGCAATCGAAGGAAAATTATTTTACTTCTGTATAACAAATTTTCTTTCCCATAATTTACTTTCATAGTTCAATGGAAGCACCAGAACCTCTGGAAATCAAGGGCGGTGATATATTCTTTGGCGGACTGCCCGATAACTATATACCGCCCAAGGGTGTTATTTCGAATTTGGCCTACTTTGTCGGCTGCATCAGCGATGTGACTGTCAATGAGGAGATTATCAACTTTGCAGATAGCGCTGAGAAGAAGAATGGCAACATCAATGGATGTCCTCAGGATATACTAGGTAAGTTTGTCAAGCACTAACTGCTAGATAACTTTAGCCTAACTATATTTTATATACACTTTTCTGTAGCTTACGAGCCCAGCTTGCTGCATACGTATTATCCAAGTGGTGCCAATGAATTGGAGCCGCCGGCACTGCCAAGACATCCGCAGAGTGGCGATGCAATGGACACATTTGAAATACAAAAGCCAACAACAAGCACAACAACAACAACAACATCGACTACAACGACCACAACAACAACAACGACAACCACTACAGAGGCACCTGTTGTTATCAAAGAGGATGAACCACTACCACCACTCTTACCACAAACGACGCCCAAAACGCTGGTAACCAAACCACGTCCCTTACCAATTTTGAATCTGCCCAGCGATGAACGCTGCAAACTGCCCGTCAATCCCAACTATGATGTGGACTTTGCAGAGGCTGGCTATCGTTTCTATTCGCTACGAGACCAGCGTCTGGAATTCCCAACGTTGCCTGTCAAACTGCGCAAACATTATGAAATCAGCATGTCCATACGCACAAGCTATCCAAATGGTCTGCTCTTCTATGCCGCCAGCGAGAAGAAGGATGATTACATTGCAGTTTATCTGCTGGATGGTCGTGTGTATCATCAGTTGAATGTGGGTGCCACCATCAAGGCAAATATATCCAGCGAACATGATCTCATCGATGGCGAATGGCATACGGTGGAGTTTGTGCGCACCAATAAAAAGATTAGCCTCATCATCGATGGCCAGGAACAGGCTGGTTCCGTTGAGCTGAGCAATGAGCGTAATACTAGTCCACCCGTGTTGTTGGTTAATTATCCGGTTTATGTGGGCGGCATTACCAAGTATGTGGAGGCCGAACTTAAGCGTACCACATACTTGGGCGGTCCCACGGCATTCTACAATGGCTGCATCAGGGACATCAAGTTCAATAGCCTGGCCGTGGAGACAGAGCCTATTTTGTACAATGTGGTGCCTTGCTCGGATCAAGTGGAGCGTGGTGTATACTTCCATCAGCGCGAAGGCCATGTGAAACTCTTTGAACGCTTCACCGTGGGCACTGAAGTTACCATTAACTTTGACTTCCGGCCACGTGATCCCGACGGCTTGCTCTTCTCCGTGCATGGCAAGAATTCGTATTTGATTTTGGAGCTGGTGGATAACTCACTCTACTTCACCGTCAAATCGGATTCCAAGAATGTGGTGGCCACCAATTATACGCTGCCGGGTGGAGCCAGCTTCTGTGATGGCACATGGCGCAATGTTCAGGCCATCAAATCAAAGTTTGTCATCACCATATCCGTGGACTATGTCAGCTCACAGCCGGGCGTAGGCAGTGAGGGTTCTGCCGTCACCAAGACGAATCGTCCATTGTTCATGGGTGGTCATCATGCGTTTGCCAAGGCACCGGGCATCAAAACCAAGAAGACATTCAAGGGATGCATCAAGAATGTCCAGATCAACAAGAAGGATGTCACAATAACGCCCAATCTAATCTTTGGCGATATTTGGCAGGGTGTCTGTCCCCTAAACTAAAACACAACGCATATACACATGAACTGATAAAAGGACAAAACGATTCGATTTTCTTATATATATGTTTAGTTAGCCAACGTGGAAAAGATAACAAAAAATATGAAATGCAATCAAAGGACTACGAACGAACAAAGTAACGAACAATATCGACGGAGCTGTCGCCAAAAAAACTGAAAGTTTTAAAAATTCAAGGACTTTTAGCACAACTGCACGTCGTACATTTATCAAATATATAAGTATAAACTTGTGCCAATCTACTATATTAAATCAAAACAATTTATTTTCTATCTTTGCAATTTTGAGAATATTCCTGTAACTTGCTTTAAATAAATATTAAATTAACGTAAAGAACAAAAAACAAACTATCTTTAATTATGTTTTTTATTAAAATCGAACCATTAAACTATTATAGCCAACTTGTCAGTGTAAAAAGAAGTAAGAATGTTCCAGTAGAGTGTGTCCGACTACGAAACAGCCTGCACCCAACTCATAAAATTACAACAACTTTGTATTCAATTGCACATGCAAGCAGTGCATTAACTGTTCTTCAAACAGTTCAGCGGAAGCGCAAGCAGGCAGCGCACTTAATGTGTGCTGTTCCTGTTAAACTGTTACATCTGCCTTCTGAGAGTCTCAGACTGAGACGAGGGGAAATTGATTCTTCAAAAACGTTAATGTTTATTATCCGATCGAAATGAAATTGACGCAACTAATTAGCGTTGATAAAAGAAATGTGTTTACAAAAATTCAGACCTGAATCTTTAGAATTGTTGAGTTTTTTTCTATTTGATGCACGGCGGCTTACACGAAATTATAAATAAACTTGATCTGCTGACGGTACACTGGAACCTACATGGCAAGCATAGTGTCTCTAGCTCTTGTAGTCTCTGAGATCACAGCGTTCATACAGGCATAGATGTACGGACGGACAGACGGACATGTCTAGTTCGACTCGGCTGTTGATGCTGATACCCCCCTCTTCTCTAAGACGTCTCCTTCTGCCTGTTACAAACATTTGCAGTACTTTATTACTCCTTTATATGTATCCAGCTTTTCACACTTGTTTATCTTTTCGTAATAAAATAGAAACACATTTGATAATTTTCGACGATTATTATGTTATACATACATATTTATTAATGTTTCCTGATTAGTTTTACACAAATCGATATTGGGGAGCATTTATCAGAGCTACAATAGATAACTACAACTGTTCAATTATAATTGATGGAAATTCTTGAACTCAAGAAATTTGTTGACGACTTTTCCGTTGACACTCTAATTAAGCTATTTTGACATTTTATTCAGATTGTATAAAGGGTTTATATATATATATATATATTTATATATATATATATATTCTCGTACATAATTTTGTGTATGTATATTTAATTTTGTTAGATATTTGTGTAGTTTAATTGTGTATATCGAATTTAATTGAGTGTGAGAGAAGTTAAAAAGCTAAAGGAAAAGAACGGACAGAAATGTAGTTAGGACAGATGTGCCTAAAGGAAAAATAGTTCCGGTGTGCTGTTATATGAGTGTGTGCTTATGAGTGTGTTTGTGTGTGTGTGTGTGTGTGTAATACATATTTATCAAAAAGAAAATGTGTACAATGTTTTGTAAAACTTGTTTGATTGTTTGTTTTTGGCCTAACATTTTGAACATTACAATGAGAAGCTAGTTTTTATAATGTAAATATATATATATATATTGTTTATTCTACATGTATTGTATGTATGTGTGTGTGTAGTTGTTGTTTTTGCTCTTTTATTTATGTATATTATTATTATAATTGTTTCCTGCTTAAACGCTAATCACTAAGATCACCCGAGAGAGATACAAACGCACGCGAACGCGACCGATATTCCGCGATGAATTCGGTTTAAGGTACAACGATAAATCACGATTTGATTTGTTTTCATTTTTTAGTTTTGCTTTTGCTTTCAGTTATTATTACGGTTTTTTATTTAGTTATCAGTTATAGGCTTTTGAATTCCTGTTAAATTGGGGACCCGGGGGCGAAAGTCCCGTATTGTTAGTTTTATATAATATACTCGTATTGTATTTTTAGTTTAACGCGACGCGAACGAACGACCCGAAGTTACATTATTATCACACGTTCCCCCTTGTTGTTGTTTTTTTTTTCCGAAATTAAATTAAAAAAAAGAATATCTAATTAATACTATTACTTAGATTTACTTTGTTGTTTTGAGTGAGTTGTTGTTGTTGTTTTAGTTTTAGTTTTGTTTGTTCCGCGACATTTTCAAAGACTTTTGTTTATCATTTAGTAGTACACTTTACACCTAATTGTTAAAAATTTGTTTCTGTACAATCATTATTAAATTATAAGTTAACACGCGCGAGAACGCAATAAACAAGACATAGCAAAAGTCTGCAAAATAATTAAATATGCTCCTATACAAAATTATATATAATACTTTAAAATTGTGATATCAGTCAATAGGTTGCTTGGTTTTTTTCTCTTTTTTGTTGTGTTTATCATAATCAGTTTCCCGAAGGATCGCACAAAATAAATATCATATACTAAACGGAATTCTAATCTCAAGTTTTTTTTTAATTAACCAAAAAGATAAAAAAAAATCCATCTAATTTGCATAGCATATATATAAATATCATGTCGTATACATTAATAAGTAAATTTGTATCAGTAACAGTTGCACTATTATTATTTATCAGTTTTTTTTTTTTGTTTGTTTTATTACCCGCGACGAAATATATATATACGATATACACGATACGATTTACGAACGAACGAGCGACGATAATACGCGAACCCGATCCCGAAACGCGATACCCGACGATTTTTTTTTTCCCGATTTCATTTATTATAGAAAGTGTTGGGCATTGTTGTGAAACAAACTTGATAGATTGATGAATGTATTTCTATGGTATTTAACGTTTTTTGTTTTTTTTTTTTTTTTGTATAACATCAGTCTTTGTTTTTATAAAATATTTTGTAACATTTGTAGCATTTTGAATGAACTTAATTTTGACTTATTTATTTGATTTACATTTCACAACTAGCCCAACAAACTTTTTGTATTGTTAATTTCCGTTTACGATAGTTGCTTTGATTTACGTATTTCATATTATATCATTTTTATCAATTTACGCGAGACGAAACGCAATATCATTTTAGAATTTAATTAGCTTAAGTTGAAATTCTAATTACCAATAATTAGCAATAAGTAAACACAGTATATATCAGCATATTCAACTGGTTTTGGTATGTGAATAGCATTTTGAAAAATATATATTGAGTGTGTGTAGATTGGCTTGTGTTTTCAGATAGTTTGCATATGTCTATAGCACTTTTAGATCCGGTTAAGTACAGCCCGGAACACACATGTAAGTATGTATAGTATAATTTAATTTTTGTTGCTAAATGCAATGAATATTCAATTTCATTGTATTGCTTTACTACAGAAAACGGACAGACATATCATCCATATACAGAACCCTATTAGTTCATCTAATGTTAGCTTTATAGATGTAGCGATATATTGTTTATATATGTATATATATATATCGGATTTGGGTTAAATGTATATGCATATATATGTTATGTAGTTATATGTGTGTAGATTTCTGTATGTTTTATATAAGTTTACTGTTTTTTTTGCATTGTTTTGTAGACTTTATAAGTTGAAATTCCAAATAATAATGTAATGTAATGTATTATTCGAATTGTATCGAATTTGCTAATTTAAAAACATGCTACTGTGCTTACACTAAGTTTAAAGACGACGACACGCTTACTCGCATACTTGAACATAATTGTCTAGTTAATAAGTTGCTTATGGGTGGTTTTACGTGGATTGTGGATCTGCTAAAGCCAATCCAGTTGCCACTTTAGATGTTGTACATGGTAACTAGTCGTTCGGCCAGAGTTGGCGGGAATTGATCAACAAATCGACGCCAATTCTCCTCACCGACTTGTGTCTTGAAGCCGTGAAGAATCTGTAATGATAATATAATAAATTAAAGTTCAAAACTCAACTTGTTTAAATTAAGTTCTATACCTTTTGTATCATCTGATGCAGATCCTGTGGCGGGTTAACCCATGACGCAATCGCATCGCAGAAGAATATAAAGTCAGGCACAACGCCAGCTGGATTCACGGTTATCATGTGGCACATGCCACGAAAGGCTGAGTCCTTTTCGTCATTATCTCGTATGTGACGCAGCGACGTGCACCTGTTTTAAGGAATATCATGCATAAAACATTAAAAACATCACAGTATGTAAGGGAGCAGGCAAACACTCAAATGGAAGCCAAAAGATGAAAAATCAAATTATAATAAGTACAAAATAAATTTATAATACACATATGAAAAATAATGGCAAAAAATAGTTTTTTCTTTTTCTTTTTTTTTCATTTTTGTGTAAGCATAATTTGAAAGCTTTTCAGTCAGGGAAAGTAAATGCAATAAGTACTATAAGTTTGTTTAGGGTTAAGTTATAAGTTAAGATAAGGAAAACTATATAATAAAATGTGTTACACACCACTGTCGTACAAATTCGGGCAAATAAGGAGCCACTTCAACTGGGCACACATAACCTAGTCGACCGATTGTTATTGCTAAAAGAACGAAAAAAATATATAAATAAATCAACTGAATAAATTATATTACATTTATGGTTTGTTTTTGTCGTTTTTTGTTTTTTTTTTTTTTTAATTTTGAAACAAATCATTTTATACGATTCATTTATATGCATACAATTATTTAAAACACATATGTAAGTGATTTCATGTTGTTGTTCTGTTGTTACAATTAGCGACAATGTGTCACATGCAACGTTTAAAAAAAAACAGACGCAATTGTTTAGTTTGATGTAAATTGGTTTTTCTTTGTGTTGCTTGTTTTTCTTTCGCGCAGACATATACATATACACATACATATATAAAAATAATACGCATATACAATACAATTACAAACAGCTTATGTAAATTGTTGAAATACAGGAGTAGTATATAGTTATATTATTATACACTCTCCTTTATATATATATATATATATATATATATCTGTACTCACCTGTATTCTCCAGCAGCGTTTTAGGCGTATTCGGTCGATTAATAATAATGAAGAGATCCGTTAGTACAAGGTGTATGTACTGCTTGGTTTCCTCACCTAGTTCAAATAAATAACAATGTAATTAGTTTATAAATAGATCTGCAAAGCATAAACGAATTTTTTATTTATATGCTTAAACTACAAACATTTATTTAAATACACAAACTAAAACGGATTTGCTATTACCCAACATTGCCCAGGTAAAATTTTCGTCTTAAAATGATTTCATTTAATGATGAAATAAAAACGTGTCGATTTATAGCTTTAAAAATTATTTTTAAACAAATCTGATAAGCTTTCTTCATGTGGGTTTGATTTTAAATTCAGTTTTTTACTAATTTAATTGTTCTGCAATCGATGTAAAAATAAAACTTCAAGATTTTAAATTTTAAACATTTAAAAATTATCCAACTAAAATTTGTATTTTGTTTGTTAGGTCAGTTTATACTAAAAAACCATACATAAAAACACAATCCCTTTAAAAATTTTAGTTTTGATAAAGTTATGAAAGCTGGAAATTCAGAAATTACATTTCCCAAGAACTTGGAAACTTTCCTCACAATTTTTCCTCACTTACCCAATTTCATGCAAATTTCGCCAATCGCCCACGTAGCATTGTTGCAGACCGATATGAAATCGGGATTTAAGTTTTGACCCAATATGGGAAAGAACTCGGCCATAAACGGATGCACATGTGGGAAACAGGCCTTGGTTAAATCTCCAAGCAATGCAAACGAAGATTGGCGCACCTGTAAAAAAAAGCAGCAACAACAATTAGGTTTTTATTTATTATTCATAGAATAAGAAACTTACTTCAGGCAAAATATCCTGCATGCACTGGTAAAGCAGATGCATAATATTGCTATTTGCCACCAGGGTCTCAATGTGTCGATCCAGACCCTCGGCCAGGCCCGACAACAGATCGAGGGCAACAATCATGCGTTCCTTATCAGGATGATCAAATGTTTGATTCTGCTTGCAGAGCATCTCCTGATTGATTGTCTGTTCGATGAGCGATATGCACCTTCTGTAGACTGGATCGCAATAGGGTAAGAAGCCCGATTGAAGCGCTGTTGCAATGCTGGACAGACATTCAAGCAATGGGAATAGATCTTTGTCATCGTCTTTAAGCAAATTCCATTTGTCAATTAGTGGTGGCATCAATATATCAATATATTGTGGCTTGTTCAAATGATGGCCAACAGAATCAGCTAGAGTGCCTACAGCATCATACAAGATCAATAAATTCTTATGCTGATACTTAGAAAAGGCAAAGACAAGTGTCTTTAATATATACTCCAAATAAGGCACCAGTTCGGTGCAAGCTTCCTCCTCGAGCGTCGCAAATGCGGAGCAAGCCGCCTCCTGCACACGCTTATTCGAGTCCAAGATGCGCTTGAGCAGCTCCTCCATTAGGGGCTTAAGGTATTGATCATGTGGCTGATTAACAACCCAGTTGGCATAACGCGACAGTGTCCAGCATGTTATGGAGCGCACCAAAGCCTTTTTGTCGGACAAGCAGCTAATTAGATACGGTATCAATTCGGGCAGATGCTGTATCATGCCCGTCATGCAGCCCTCAGCAATGGCGCCCAAGGCAAGCACACCACTCTCCTTGATAACCCATTCCTGATGGAACAGCGTATCCTTGAGAATCGGCAATACAATGGGCAGACATTCTTCACGAAACACATTCGCCAATACATCAAGAGCGGCAGCGCTGCACTTGCGCAAATTCCATTCAGATAGCGAACTATCGTCGTCCAAACCATCATCGAATTCATCTTCATCCTCCTCGCCACCAGCCGCCTGACTGACCTCGCCACTCTTGATGGTGTGTGTGCGTGATTTGTGAAAGCGTGGCCGTATATCCTCTTCGCGATCCGGCACCATATCATCCTCCTCCACATTGCCCTTGAGCAATATAATATCAATCTCTGAATATCTCATGCCACGCACCAGCACCGGTGCTAGCTGGGACATGTACGGTGCAAGTACATCCTTGCAAATGCTTTGCTCCGCCAGCGACAGCCAAAACTCAGATGCCTCCAGAGCGACGCCTTCGTCGGAGTCCTGTGTGCGTAGCAGCATATACTAAAAGTGGGCACGGTGAGTAGATTAATTAATTATTAAAGGTCAAATTCTCATTCTAATAAGTAAGTTCTGTGCCCATTTCCAAACACTTTTCATTATAAATCGTTTTGTATTTTGTGTTCTTATCTTTGAAACAAACATGAATCGTTCTTTCGTTTTAAAGATAAGCTCAAATGCTACTCATTAAACTGTCTCTAAACCATAACTTTTTTAACCGAATGGTAACAGGTCTGAGAATACCAATACCAATTAAATTGAGTAAAATTTTTAAATTCTGTATTAATTTCGTAGTATTATAAATTATAAGTCTTAAATGAATTATAGTTTGTACGGTCAGCTTCGTAATTCATGCGATTAAACTTATTCTAATCGATTTAATAGAAGCCTAACCTCAAAAGTGTAGTTAATAGATTACATTAGCATACTTAAACTTCGACTGTTATCACTTACCTCAATGATTTGCGACATGTGTGGCATCAGTCTGTCCATGCGCACCTCGAGCAGCATGACCAGTCCATGGCAGACATTCTTGCGCACCTCATGATCCTCATCAGATGACAGATTGAATAGATTCTCAATGAACGCATCAATGTGCAGCATTAGCGCTTGCGAGCGATTAATAATGAACTGATTAATGCATGCAATTGCATGGGAGCGTATCTTGGGGCTGCTATGTTTAAAGTATTGCAAGAATTTGGGTATCATGACATTCAATGGTCTATTAAGTGCCGCCGAATCCAATATCTCTGCCGAATCCTCGCATATCTTTTGAAGCGCACTGAATGCACCCTCGCACACATTATGGTCCTGATTATCAAGCATGTCGCACAGAGATGGCAACAATTGTGGCCAATTTTGTAAGCCACCATTGCTGGCTATTGTGGTTATCAGAATGCCAACTGTGGCACGTATCAAAGGTGAAGTATCGCCCACAGCTTGCAGGCATTCATGTTTAATATACTCGACAATCTCTGGCTGCAGATTGCTACCGTGCTGGCGTATATTGTTCTTTAAAATAAGGCCACTCAAGGAGCGTGTAGGTTCATCTTCTGTTTTCAATTTGGTCAGCACATAGATTAAATAGTTGTTGAAATCTGGATATCGATTGAATTCCTCCAGTTTCTAAACGCACGCAACATATCAAAGTAATTTAATAGAATTTGTTATTTACATTTATATGAGTTTGTATACACTTGCAGAGGGTGTTATATTTTTAGTGCGAAACGTGTAACACAATAAAGTAGACGTCTCCGAACATGTCTGTCAGTCTGTCTGTCTGTTTCTATGCGAAATAGACTCTCAGTTCTTAAGCTATCTTTATATATGTCGGAACACGTCGAATCCGACCACTAGAACGACAAGTCGAAAATTTTGATATTTATGCTTATATCCTTATCCTTATATCTTACATCCTTTATATACCATAGAAACAATCGGTTAAAAATCTATTCTGGTATGAAAAGCTTTGTTGTTTTAACAGGTATCCTAAGAAAACTCCGTAATCGCAAGCTTTAATATTAAATTTGATTCAAATGGGACTTCTATATCTTTTAAATGTCATATGAATCATAAGTTTTTATATCAAATACTTTTCTGCAAGTGTATTTATATTCGGCACGCCGAATATAGTTTTTGTTTCTTGTTGCTTACCATTTGCACTGCCATTTGGGTGGCTGTGTCTGGGGATTGAGATTCTTTTAAGATCCCAATGATCTGCTGTAGACCTTCTGTCTGCGGTTCCCACGTCATTTTGGATGCCGTTAAGCCTGAGATGCTGCTGAGATTTGTAATTAATTAATTATTAACAGTTAAGCCATGTCTAAAAAACCCCACCCACAAAATCACAAATTCTAAGCGAGTTGAACGCCCTCTTAAAGGGTAGTACGAGGCACTTTGTCCGAGGCCATCCTCTACACGTACACTCACTCTCACTCACACATACACAGGCACACACACATGCTCAGTTATACAGACAGCGTGAAAAAAACACACATAATGTAATAACTATTTGAGGCTTTTCCGTCTGCCGCCATGTTCTTTGTACGCATTAACTGATGTTAAGGTTGACCTTTCATTAACATTTGTGTACAACAGTTAGCACTTACCTTTAATATAGTGTTTTTGATGTGCGTTAAAACTAATTTAGTTGGGTACACTTGATAAACCAATGAATTTTCTCTTTTTCACTTTTCCTTTGCTAGATGAAATTTTTTTGTGGTGGTTTGTGTGTGACCAGTTTGATTACTGAAAGCCAGTACGGTCACATTTTCATCGATGCCGATTTGAGATTAGTGCTGTAAAATGTTCAAATCTATTGTGAATGAAAATGGAGTCACAGGCGAAAAAAATACACTAGTAACAGCTAGTTTATTAAGTTGATATGCAATAAGCGCTGATCTTTCTGGCATGTGTACATTAAAATTATAGTTCAACATATTTAACTTTTGCTTAAATGCAGAATCAGAAACAAATACTTTTTTCCGCTATTAATTACAGTTTTCTTTTATGTTAGTTAACATAAGCTTTTGCTGATGCTGTCAACTTAATATCGATATTCATATTATCACATAGCAATATCGATGTACTGCGATATGTTTCGGTTTTCCCATTTGCCTTTCAGACCAATAAATGGACACGTTGATACGCCAGCGGTCCAAAAAATCTGGCTTTGATTCCAAAAAATGCGGAATAATTCTATAGGATTAATTAAAACTGGGACTGGGGATTCACTTTTATTTTTCTGATAAAAATTCGATATTTTTTAAATATATTACGTTTTCTGTTAAATATAACATTTTCTGTAGAGTCGATTAATCAGCTGCTTTGGGCAAAATGGCGGATTGCGAAGCAACAACAAAAGAGAGTGAAGAGAGGCAGCAAGCAAGCATCTTCTTCTTTTGTTTTGTTTGGTGGTTTGAGGCCAGACAGACAGACCCATTAATTTTAAACAAAGGACCACGTTTCAGGACATTCATCCCGAGGTCAACAAGCAGCAGACGCCAACAAGCAGACCAGACGGTCAAGTGAAAGTTTCACGTTCAAGCCAGTCGCATTTCAAGAGCAGTTGCGACCAGTTCAGTCATGAACAAGCGCAACAACGTGAGTTGAAAAACACAACGAATTGAGAAAATAAAATCAAAATCTATATTAAATTGCAGATTCGGTTGCCGCCAGAGGTGAATCGGCTGCTCTATGTGCGCAATTTACCATATAAAATAACGTCGGACGAGATGTACGACATATTTGGCAAGTTTGGTGCCATACGCCAAATACGCGTGTAAGTTGAATTATAGCAACCAAATTACTTAAATTAATTAATAATAATTATGATTTACTGATAGTGGCAATACGCCAGAGACACGCGGCACTGCCTTTGTTGTCTATGAGGATATTTTTGACGCCAAAAACGCTTGTGATCATTTATCCGGCTTTAATGTGTGCAATCGCTATCTAGTCGTGCTTTACTATCAGTCCAACAAGGCCTTCAAGCGCGTGGATGTGGACAAGAAGCAGGAGGAACTGAACAACATCAAGTCCAAGTACAATCTAAAAACACCTGAGGCACTTTGAAACGTCAATTTATATGTCCACAACTTTCCACATATGTATTCCTCGATGTATGTAGTTTTTAAAATCAGCCAATTTAAAACATTTTTTTTTGCTATTGCTCAAAAACAAACACACGAACAATTTTGCTAACTACTTGTAGTTTTTAAAAGATTTTGTATCATCTTTAAAGTTATCAACATTTATCATACATCATCCCACGTATCATAAAGAAACGTTTTGGATAATTCAAGCAATCTCAGCTTGAAACTTTTGAAACGTTTTGTAAATCATCATAAAAGCACATACAAAAAAACAAACATACACTCATCAAAAATAACAAGCAAGTAAAAGTAAAAGAACAAAAAAAAATTGTAATTTTGAAAATATGTTTATTTTTTATATATACGTACTACAACTTATAAACAATTATAAGCTAGCAGTTAAATATTAACCAACAATTTCAGCTTCCTTGGAAGCATATTGCACCTCAGTCAAAAACTTGACGCGCTGCCTCGTCTGTTGTGTCTGGCGCAGCTCCCGCCGTCGTCGCCGCTGCCGCTGCCTGATACTGTTCATAGGTATTTTGTTGTTTTTCCAAGACACGCTGCATGGCCAATTCCTGCAGCTCCTCCTTGGCTGCTTCAGCAATTTTCAGACGCAGCGCTTCATTTTGACGACGTTTCTCACATTTCTGTAGTTCCTTTTGTCGAAACTTTTCAGTTATTTGTTTGGGCAACTTGGCTGGCTTTGGTGGCTTATCCTCATGCACCTTTTGGTGGCGTATTAAAGCCGCCTCCTGCCGAAAATGTGTGCCACATGTCTTGCAGACATGCGGCTTTTCGCCTGTATGTATCCACTCGTGCTGCTTCAGGGATTGAGAGTTGGCAAAGCGGCGCGCACAAAAACGGCACTCAAAGTCCTTGACCTTCTCATGGACGCTCTTGTAATGTCGCTTCATGTTTCCCAAATTGTTAAAGCCCTGATTGCAGCCCGGACACAAATGCATGCCCTCCTTTTGTACAAAGCTCAGCTGAGCTGGCGCATTGGCAGGCACTAAGACGGCGGGTATGGGATTGACAACCGTGCCGGCCAGTTGTGCGATGTCTACACGTGTCACACGTCGCGGATCGCGCGGTATGGTGGCCACAGATTCTGCACACACTTTGAGTAGCTGATCCGCTGCATTGGCATCATTTATGGTTAACTGGCAATCGGTGTTCGCATTGGGCAGCTGTTCCACTTGACGCTGACGATACGTTTCAATGGCACGTTCCACACTCTTCTCGTGTATCTTGAGATGCTTGGTCAGGCTCTCGGTGTAGAGGAACTTCTTGCCACAGACCTTGCACTCGCAACGCTTCTCGCCGGTGTGCGTCATCTCGTGTATTTTGCAGGCATGCGACTTGCCAAAGGTTTTGCCACAATATTGGCAGGCATAGTTTCTAATCTTCTCATGCACGATCTTAACATGATTGTCGAGCGCACGTTTGGTGTGTGTGGCATGTTCGCAGATGGAACACTTGAACATCTTTTCCTGTGTGTGGGTGAGTAGGTGTTTGCTCCACTCTTGGCGTGTGGTTTTTCCCACACCGCAATAGGGACACACATAGTTCTTGATGCCTGCATGCCGCAGCAGATGATTCTTGAGCGCGCTATTGATGTGAAAGCCCTTGCCGCAAATGTTGCAGGGATAGGGCAGCTCCTGACCCGTATGCTTATACATATGCTTTTTAAGTGCCACCGGACAGCGAAACAGCATGCCACAATCGCTGCAGGGCTGGTCCACGCGTGGCACACTCGCACGCGACATGTTGTGCACCTTCTTAAGATGGATTGTTAGCAGCCGCATGCGCGGAAACAATAGCTTGCAGCCTGCCACAGTGCAGGGTATTTCTTCGGCAGACTTTGTGTGCGCATAGTCCGCGTGCAGACGCAGTGCAGCCGCTGTGGTGAAGCCCTTTCGGCAGCTCTCCACGTTGCACTGAAAGGGCAGCAGTTCGTTGTGATGCTTCATGTGCTCCTCGTAGTTAAGTTGCTTCTTGAATTTTTGCTTGCATATTTGACAAATAATAATGCGATGCAGATGACGTTCCGCGGCGGGAATACGTTTGCGCTTGGAGTTGGATTGGGATTGGTCCGTATCGCTGTGTTGATCAAGCAATCGTTGTGCTAGTGGCACATCATCCTCGCTGAGGCCGCTGCTGCACTCCAAGGACGACGACAACGATGAGCAGTCACTGAAAATTGATTTATCCCTTGGCAAATGATCGGTTTCCCTCTCCACGTTTTCCAGCATCTTAAAGACATCCTCCTCGTTATCAATTAGCTCCAGCTTGTGACTTAACAGCGGATCGTAATCATTGCTAGGTTGCTCAGCCTTAACCAGCAATTCATCAGTATCGTTGCTGACCACCACCAGATCAACATTGACGATGCCTTTGCTGGCCACCAACTGCTTGAATCGCTGAACAGACGCCACGCAGAGCTGCTGAAAGTCATGCAGATCGTTTAATCTGGCATAGCAGCCGGAGCAGAGATGGCTGGGATAGCCATCTTGGGGATCCGGCCGCAGGGATGTGCAAAGTGTAAATGTCTTGACGAGATCGGGTAACAAAAACAGGTCATATACGTTGCTGGTCTCGAGATATACTAAGCAAATGCGACATATTGAATGAACAGAGTACGGAGCGTTTGTGCTCATGTCCCGTAAGGCAAGTGGTATTAAAAGCCAGGCTTAAACAATTAACACAAAATGAGTTCTGTATACAAAAAAAAACGAGTACAAAACAAATCAAGCTGGAGGAGTATCGATATAAGAGTATAATAATTAACACCCTGTGCTGCCATTTATCGATTAACAAAAATAGCTAAAATATCGCATAAAAATGGCATCATTTCACGTAAGCCCAGTTTTTTTTAACAGTTTTTGACAATTTCGCCATTTTTGTTGATTTTTTCGGAATTTTATGATTTTAAAAATAAAAAGAGGTAATGTTTCGTTACAGCTAAAGTGAAATCAATACTGTAAACGTTAACAAAGAAGTAGGGCTGTTAATTTAAAATGTCAACAAGAAATCGGTCAAAACGAAGATTTACCCATAATTCAATTAAGCGACATCTGGCTTGAAAGTAGTTACAATCAACAACTAATTGAACTATTGATTATTTCTATACATTTGTACAATTTGCAGTGTATATATTTAATTTCGACTAATAGTCGACAGTAGACACAGGATAATATCGAAAATTACAAAAGTTCAAATTTAAATTTTTAAAAAATTTAAAAAAATAATAATATAAAAAACATTAAAATTACCAACAAAAAAAAATAGCTTGAGGTGATCCAACATTTATTGGAAGTATTCGGAAAAAACCCAGAAAACCCCAATAAGATCATATGATTTTGACACTAAACGCTTTTGCCACTCAATGTAGTTTGACTTCCAGAAAATTCGACTTGTAAGTATGAGACTGTAGATGTAAGCAGTGCGTTTTTAAGTCTTATGTAAAATACAAAGAGAACGCAGAAAAATAGCAGATTAATTTTGTATAAATATATATTTCTTATGTTTACCAAAATTGACAATTCAAATAAGCAAAATCTGGCTTGATAGTAGCTAAAATTAGCAACACTAATTAAACTATCGACAGCTTCGACATATGCATATACATGCGTATCTGTGGTACTTGAGTAACCGATACTTGTACTCGATACCCGTTCTAGTTGGCTGACGAGTATACCAATTTTTTCGTGTCAATATTATTTTTTTTGTTGCTGGATCAACCGAAAAAGCCATAAAACTTTGTGCACAATTTGCAAAAGTAAATTATTTAACCCCGAATCACGATGGACGTGGCGAGGACCTATTCGATACACACGCTGTGTCGCATTTGTTTAAATCTGCTGCAAAACGATGCTGCGTACGATTTGTATCTGGTGCCTGGTTTGGCCAAAAAACTTTGCTTATGCACCTCGCTGTCTGTGGAGCAGAACGATGGGTTTCCGAAGAATCTGTGCACCAATTGCTATGCACGGCTCAACGATATGCATGACTTTCAAAAACTGTGTGTGGATAGTGTACAAAAGTTTCAGGATATGGTGACAAGCAACGCCTTCACTTGCCAATCCAACTTTGATGTGCTCGATCCCAGTTCGTCGGCCCACGAGCTGCCCAATGAGGATGAGGATCATATTAACTTTGATCCACTGTTGAATCATAAAATGGAGCTAATTGAAAATGAAGAGGATGTCTTTAAGATGCTGGAGGATGTCGACAAGGAGGCGGAGGAGGTGGAAAAAGAAGATAAACGTGTACCAAAAAAGAAGCAACCACCAATCGCTGTGGTCGACGTCTTTAACGATGAGTCTTCCTTTGAGAGCGGCAACGACAACGACCGGGATGTCGACTTTGAGCCAAATAGCAGCGACGATGATATTCCTTTGGCACAGCGCATGCGAGGCAAGGCCATGTCTAAGTCCACCAGAGGTGGCAAGTCTTATATGAAAAAGAAAAAGCCAATTGAGGACAATGATAATGATGATGATTTCACTGATGAGGTTTCTTCAACATCGGATGAGGAGGACGACGAGGCCGATCCGGAGGCAAAGGCGCGACGCAAGCTGAAGCCAAAACGCAAACGCATTCCGGCAAATGAACGTCACTTGCATCGCATCATCGACTGTCACATTTGCCATCAGAAGTTCAAAAAGGCAATACGCTATGAGGAGCATATGAAATACCATAACGATCTGTTGCCGTATCAGTGCAAGGTGGACTCCTGCAAGAAGGGTTTTACCACCGCCAATGGATTGCGCATACATGTTGATCATGCACACACCGAATTGTCCGAGGTGCATACCTGCAGCGCGGAAGGCTGTGGCAAGACATTCCCACGTGTGCGTCTGCTAACGTTCCACATGAAGAAGGCGCATAATATATCCAAGTCGGCGGCGCCATTGCGCGACTTCCCTTGCACCGAATGTAATACCATATTCCGTTGCCCCACGGCGCTCAAGAAGCACATGTATAAGCATACCGGCGAGGAGCTACCATATCCATGCAACATATGTGGCAAGCGTTTTGTTATCAACAGCGCACTCAGAGATCATTTGATGCGGCATGCGGGCATCAAGAACCATGTGTGTCCCTACTGTGGAGTGGGCAAAACCACGCGACAAGAGTGGAACGCTCACATTCTAACTCACACCAAGGAAAAGAAATTCAAGTGTCGCCAATGCGATCATGCCTCCCACAACAAACAGGCACTGTCCAATCATGTCAAGGTCGTGCACATGAAGATCAAGAACTTTGCCTGCCAATACTGTGGCAAGACGTTTGGAAAGTCGCATGCCTGCAAGGTGCATGAGCGTACCCACACGGGTGAGAAATGCTGCGAGTGCAAGATTTGTGGCAAGATTTTCCTGTGCGAGAAGAGTTTAACCAAGCATTTGAAGACGCATGAGAAACGCGATCTGCCGCCAGTGGACATACATCGTCCGCTTAACATTCCGCTAGCACAACATATGATGCCACCCGAGCATATGCAGGGCGGCGGCGACAACATGATGCCCCAAAATGTCGCCGACGAGCTGCTGAAGTCGTGTGGCGGCGGACCCGCCGACCCAGCAGCATTAGCAGCAGCAGGAGGATCAGCAGCTAAACCGAAGAACTCACGACGCGTGCAACGTGTCGATATATCACAATTGGCGGGCACCTCTGTTAATCCCATATCATCGGTATCGGTGCCATCCTGGTCGCCGCAAGTCAACTTTACCAAGAAGGAAGGCCAGCACATTTGTCCTGGCTGTGGTCGTGGCTTCAACAATATTGGCAACATGAAACTACATTATAAGATTATACATGAAAAGGTTAAGGATTTCGCCTGTCGCTTCTGTCCCAAGCGTTTCTCAAAGGCACAAATCTTACGGCATCACGAATGGATCCACACTGGCGAAAAGCCGTTCGAGTGCAAGATATGTGGCAAACATTTCCGCCAGGAGACGGCTCTCAAGAAGCATATTAAGACGCACGACAAGCCCAACCGACGCGCCGTCTATGTGCCCGAGAAGATCCAGGAGGTGATGCTGCCAGCCTTTCACAAAATCGAACCACGCGATATTGATCGCGATCGTGAGCCTAGGAACTATGATCAGTATCAGGATCCAGCTGCTGAACGAGCTGCTGCTACAGCTGAACTGCTTGCCCATCAGATTGAGGAGAATGAATCCAAGCGTAAGGCGGATATCGAACGACAAAAGATACAGGCAGCCGCTTGTGAGCAACTAAATAAATTGCAACAGCAGCAAGAGATTGAAAAGGCGACCACATCTTATGATGGCTACTATGCACAAAAGGCTCAGGCTGAGGGCATTCCCATAGATAGTCTCAAAATAGATCATGTGTAAAAATGAGAACGCATGCAAAAACAAAAAAAAAAATACCCAACAGCAATATCTTTTTATATATACATAGGTATACTTTTTTACAGTCTCCCCCCTCAGTCTTTAAGAACCCTCTATGATCTACATGCATCCATATATATTATATATCCTCGAATTGCTCCATAGTTGTATCGTATTGTGACACAATTATTAATTTTAACATAAAACACATGTAATTGTATTTTTGTTGTCTATGTACTACATAGCATCTATTGCTTAATTAGAATAATGAACTTCATATTACATACATATATGTATTTCAAAATTTAGTTTGTTTTTCTTTTATATCAATTCTAAGCGCGCGTGCGTCCTTCAATCTTTAGTTGGACTAGTTGTTGGTATTTGTAAGTCTTAAACATTTCATCTTTTAATGGAAAAATAAATCGTAAACGAACAAAAATGCATATTCCTTGGCCCGCTGAAGACTAATCCAATATTAAAACAATGATAAAAATTCTTTTTAGACATGATTTAATTAAAATAAACCAGAACTAACCAATGAAACATTTCGCATGCAAATTGGTTCAGTCTTAAAGAAGTTGGAAATATAGAGAGTTGCATGAGATCTTAAGATGTTTTTAATTTCTAAAGGTTTAGTATGAGTGTGGATGTGTGTCTGTAGTTTTGTGCTGTTGTCTACGGTTTTCCTGGTGTGAGTGCGGATGTATTTTAATGTTTGAGTATCTAGGACTATATTTAGACGATGTAGTTAATTAAATTAACAATCTAAATGCGGAATAAATTAATTTTCTTTTCCTGTTGTCCTTGTTGACCTGGCTTGCGTTTGTTTTGTGGCTGTTCTTCGTCACTTTCCTCACTGCTCTCCAGATCGGAGCTCTCGTTCTCCAAATGCTCTCCTGGCTTAACGTCATCCCTGACAGCATTCCAAACTTCAGCCTCACGCATATTAGTAAAGTTGTTTTCTTCTTGCTGAATAAACTCTTGCGTCTTGTCGAAATTCTTCTTGAGTCTATAAGATGACTCCACATCCAATATGCAGTCAACGCATATTTTGCTGGACATCTCATCCGATGGCTGTACTTCAAATTTGATGCATTCGAGCAGTATTTCCGCCACACTGAGCTCGATCTCGGGCAGCTGCCTCTTCGCGAATACATCCATCATGGGCTCTGAGCTTTTCAGGCAAACTCGGCAAAGTGAATCCATTGTGAAAATCTTTTTAAGACTGCAACAAAAGTGGTGGCAATCAACAATATAAACATGTATGCATGTATGTGTGTATGCCTTAGGTACAAATCAAATTTACCTGGATAAGCAAAGTTAAACGCGTTGCGAATACCTAGTTAGGATAGGTAATTGTTAATTAACTTAACAACGGAATCAACAGGAATCCTTTTTATTTGCTAATCTGATTATTGCAATTTCTGCGTTTTAAAATAAATGTATGTATGCTGCGGAGCAGAGCTGTTTTCTTCAGAGCAAGTTCAAGTGAACGGTTTATTTAGAGGAACTATTCTACTTCTTGAGTGGTTTATGAATGAACTATTTTGGTTCATTTTGATTTTATCAAGCTGACATTAAAACCAAAAAATTATAAAACTGAATTATCCTTTGCATGTAATTAATAAATTTACTGATTTAGTCAACTATTCAAAAAAGATTTAATGAACTTGATGCACAAATTGAACTACAATTCAAACTCGGATGCTTATCGATTATTACAGATATTCAGTCAAGCTCGATTTAAATTTAAATTAAATATCAATTATAACGAAACCATTCCGATTGGAAATCAGATCAGTAATTCCAAAATCGTTCGGAATTCATTCGTTTTTATTCTCAAAAACGTAGGAACTTAATATTTTATACTTTCTCAATACTTATACTTAATACTATTTCGGGTACTGTGGACATTTATGTGTCCCGGTGTGAGTATGAATGTGTTTTAATTTTGGAGCATTTAGATCAGCGACTTTTTCTTTTCTGAACTGTCCTGCGTTTGTTTTGTGGCTGTACTTTCACGCTTTTTTCACCGTTCTCCAGCTTAGAGCTCTTTTGCAAACTTCCTTCGCCGGTCTCAGCAGATTTTCTTTTCTGAACTGTCTTGCGTTTACTTTGTGGCTGCACTTTCACGCTTTTTTCACCGGTCTCCTGATCAGAGCTCTTAACCTGTGCTTTCTTTGGAGTAATGGCTGCGCTGACCGAAGGTCTACGACAATGTCTCTTTGGAGTTGTTCTCTTTGAAATTTCATCTTTGTTTTTTTGTTTATTCTCTTCCTCCTGCTCTTCTTCCTTAATGTCATCCCTGAGTATTTCCCAAACTTCTGCCTCCAGCAAATCGAGGAAGTCATCATCGTTCTCCTTCAACTTCAGCTTTTTAAGAGACTGCTCGAAATTACGGTTGAGTCTATAAGCTGACTGTACATCCGAGATACACGATTTGCATAGGTTCTTGGATAACTTATCATTTCGCTTTACTTTAAAGTCGACGCATTCGAGTAGTATTTCCGCCAGACTGGGTTCGATGTCAGGCAGCTGGCTCTTGGCGAATATATCCACAGAAGACACTGAGCTGTTCTGGCAAATTCGGCAAGCTGAACTCATGTTTGATTTGTTGTACTGCAACAAAAATGGTTGGTAAGCAACAGAATATACATATTAATGTTTGTGTTAGCTACAAGTCTATTTTACCAGGATAGGCACAGCTAAAGCCACTGCAGCGGAATTCTTTCTAATCTGTATTTTAAAACATCTGATGTGAATTAGAGTTTTTTAGTTCAATTGATCAGTTCATTTGCTTGGTAGTTCAGTTCATTTTGTGAACTTGTCAAAAAGTTAACTATTGCTATCGATAAATGCGTCGCAGCAGATGCAGTGTTCGACAAGGGTCTTTTAGCACTGTTGCACCGCAAACTGTTATCGTTCTAAATTAAATTAAAATGTTCATAATTTTAATGTTGAATTAACGCTTTTTTGTTGTGTATCAAAAGTAGTTCATGTTTTGTTTTATTTAAACTTTATTTAGAATTACCTTTATAAATAGTACGTTCCGTTTTTAGTTTTTTTTTGTTTTGTTTTATGAATGTGTTTTGTTATGTTTTGCTGCCAAGCGACGGACACAAACAATAAAAAATGAAATTGGTTTTTTCTTGTATTTTTTTAAAGAGCAATTACAATTACAGTTTTGTTTTTCTCATAATTATTACTTTTATATTTATAAAATTAAAAAGAAATATATATTGATGAGGGGGTAGGGCAAAAATAACTTAAAAAAGACAATTTTTTTTACCATATACTTGTTTGTTTTGTTTTTTCTTTTTGTTGTGGTGGTGGTTGGGTTCTCTTTTTACTCATTTTTGCATTTTAAACATTCAATAATTATATATATATAAATTTAAATTAAATCATAGCGTTCATTTATATTCTGATGCTGCTTGGAAAAGTTGTGTTGTGTTGTTTGCGATTCTTAAATTTTTAACAATTTTCAATTATGCGCGGCGGCTTTGCGTGTTTGCCTTTTGTTGGAAATGGAAAATGCACAAAACCCACAGCTTCGCTTTTGTTGTTGATCTTTAAGTTGTTATTGTTAATTTTCCACATATACGATGTTGTTATGTCTGTTGTTGTTGAAGGTTTTGCTGCTTTGTTTTTTAAATCAAAGTTAGTTTATAATTATTTTGTTGCTGTTGTTGTTGTTGTTGCTGCTGCCGCCGGTTGTAGTTTATTTAGCGATTAGCATTCTTCAGCTGATTGGACAACCAATCAAGTCCCTCGTAGAGTCCATCACCGCTGGTTGCACACGTCGCCTGTATGTACCAGTTGCGGTTTCTGAGTGAGTGCAAGCCAAGCTTATCGGTGATTTCAGCCGCATTCATTGCATTTGGCAGATCCTGAAAGAGACGAAATAAGCAAGAGAAACACAAGTTTAGATCGTTGTAATGAGATAAATATGCTCTTGGCTAATTAATAAGAGTGCTCTTATTAATCTTATCTATAAAACAGCTCTGTTTCTTATCAACAACGCCAATATTTTTGCACACGTGCGTTTTTGTCGCGTTGTGCAATCAATTTGAAACGCTAACAGCGAAATTATTTTGATAATTCACTTAGAACTCAAGCCGTAAAATCAGATTAGTCAAAGCTTGACATATTGAACAATCCTAAGGATTTCGAGGCAGTTTGTTAGTGCTAAAGCAGAGCATAGTTTGCCGCAACTTTAATAAAACTGATTGAAAATGCTATTTAATATACTGTTTTTATCTCGTATTAATACAAAATTATAGACAGACCCAATATTTTCAAACAATTACTCTTATAAAAGTATGAATATCATTTTTGTTTACCTGTTTGTTGGCGAATATTAGTAAGACTGCATCTCTAAGTTCATCCTCGGCCAGCATGCGCATCAATTCCTCTCTCGCCTCACCGATACGCTCCCTGTCATTGCTATCAACGACGAAGATAAGACCCTGTTTGTGACAAAAAAAAAGGCAAACAAATCATGTTAGTTGTTTCGCAATATGTTAATATTAACTGATGTGGGAAAACATTAATAAACATCAGTCCCGTCTTGAAACAAAATAAACTTTGAATAATCATAAGTACAATCATAACAAGTTATTAACATCATCTGGAATTGATAAGCTATATAAAATTGGAGACTTACTTGTGTATTCTGGAAATAATGCCTCCACAATGGACGAATTTTGTCTTGGCCGCCCACATCCCACACTGTAAAGCTAATATTCTTGTATTCTACAGTCTCCACATTGAAACCTGCATATTTTTTAATGAAAATATATTAGTTATTTATGTTTATAAATGAAATTTTTTGAGCAGTTACTTACCAATGGTAGGTATCGTTGTAACAATTTCGCCTAATTTGAGTTTGTACAGAATTGTGGTTTTACCAGCGGCATCTAAACCGACCATCAATATTCTCATTTCCTTTTTACCGAAGAGGCCTTTAAATAGATTCGCAAATACATTTCCCATGTTGCTGCTGGTTTCTGCTGCGCTTCTTGTCTTTCAATGTGGGGGGGGGTTAATTAAAAATATAGCTCTATTGCTTCTTCTTGCCTTGCTGGAATTGTAAACAAGTTCAAATCCGAGTTGCAGCTGTTGTTAATATGCAACTCCTTTATGGATTTGGGTGCTTGCGACTTGAAGAAAGACTGAAAAGAAAAAAACAAAAGCAATAATTACAAGCTCATAATTAGTTTTGTCTGGCTTAATTCGATTAACTGCTGTGGAAAAAACGAGCATGAAATGAGACATGATATAATAAGAAGTAAACTCTAATAAAAAAATTGTTGCGAACGCGTTGTTTAAATGCAGTTTACTTTAGCTAAACTTGATCGTTGCGTTATAGTTCCCAAAAATTATAGCATAAGCGCATAAAAGCTCTCTTTAAAAAATTATAATATAAGCAACAAAAGAAAGTGTAGAAAGAGTTTTTGCGAAAGTTCAATGACAACTGCAGAAAAAACAAGAAAAAATACGCTATTGAAAAGACAAAAACTTAAATATGCCTATTACTAAATTCGCTGCTAACGCTGGCGCCGCTGTTCCAATTGACGCTGCCGTCGCAGCTACTGATAAGATATTGATTTTTTATTATGTCCGACCGCATCGGCTGCCTCATCCAAAAAGAACGTGCAACGACAGAGCGCGTAAATGATAACGTTTGAATATGTGTGATCGATTTGCGATTTATCAGTGCAAATCCGAAATAGGATGAGTCGCGGTTGTCGCTGAAATTCGGCGGTGAGTCAGCGTCGGCAGCGTTAAAGTTTAAGCAGCAGCGACTTTAACTAGTGTGTATATGTATGTGTATGTGTGTGTAAGTAAAAACACTGCACGCACACAGTCAAATGCACTTCCAATGTGCAATTCAATTGAAAGTTTAATTGATTTCGTATAGAAAGAGACAAGGAGACGACTCTCCCAATATCAACAACAACAACAACTATCAGTTAGGCCGACCAAAACGTATTGCGCATATAAAAGAAACTAATAACACGCCATTTTGGAGTACACTTAAGCATTGTTTGGTAGCTTTAATTGCCAAAAAAGAAAACTTAACTAAATGTGCAGAAAACGCAATAAAGTATGTGTAAGAAAATGAAAACTACACGTAGCAACTTTTATATGCCGCCGCAGCAGCAACACCCAGTCACATATCTACAAACACACACACACACACACAACGCGCACAAGAAAGTTTAGGGTTGCCTACAGAACTGTGTGCGATTTAAATCTTGCTTAAGTCGCGTTAAAAGCACTTCAAAATACACAGTTAGCTTTTGTTGTCCTTTAAAATGCGATCGAATACATATATATACATATATGAATATTTCAAGTATTCTTTGTTTGCACAGCAAATAAATACACTAATAGCCCACGCACACACTAGACAGCCCTATGCAATTTATACGTGTATGTGTATGTGTGGCTGCCTTTGTATGTGTACCAAGAAATGATGACGGCGACGTATGCTTTTTTTTTTCTTTTCTTCCTTTGCGTTCGTCAAACAGCGGTAGACTTGTTTTCTTAATATACATTCAAAATACTTGTTTTGTTTGCACTTTGGATATTAGTTGAGCATCTCTTTTTGATTTACTGCACTTTGCACTCATTATTTACCGTTTTCTTCGCAGCTTTATTGTAATTTTCCTTTGATAAAAATTTTCTACTGCCAAACCGACGGCGAAGAAGAATGTAAAGTTGGCGATGACAGAGTTGCTTGCGATAGCGACAATCGATATTTGCGACAGCGTGTCTATCGATATTAGCCACTTTGAGAAGCTAGACAGAAATTGCTTCTGTTATATAATAGAGAATTACCATCATATTGTGAGAACAATGTTTAAATAGATAGTACAATTGTTAAACATAAGGTAAAGTAGTTTTATCACGCACGATGATTCGCGATGATTTACGTGCACTCGATTGTAGTACTCTCATCACCAGTTCCTCACGACAGTTGTGTGAGTGCGTGTGTGTCAAAATTTCTACACCAATACACCCACATTGCTGCGGCAGCATTTTCAGCTTTTTAATTCAAATGTGCTGTTTTGCAACATAGGCAACCAAAGCTGGATGGAAAATCTATACGCACCAAGTAATTGAATCAAATGCACATCAATTTGAGCAGAAATTTTAAAAATTTCTGCTTGGAAATGTCAAAAATCACAGAGCGAAATAAAACTTGACCGAGAATACACTTGCCGTTGAAAAAACTGCTTACTCACCAACGCTGAACATGAACTCAACACTCAGCTTGGCCCGTATGTTAGAGCAGCAACACTATAGCGCTCTATGGTGATTTTTTTTTATGCTGCCACGTCTTGTCCACAAGCGAGGCCGGTGTGTTGAATTTAGCGATGACATGCAGTCGCGACAACATGCTTGATATTTTAATCGATTTATAGACAAATGTTTTATCCAAAGACGCCATTTTTGGGCAAGGGACTGCAGCTTGAAAACGAAATTCTTAAAGTTCATGTAAGTCAACACTTAGTACTCAATTTCAATGAACAAGTTCTGTTACAAACATACACAGGCATTTAGGCAACGCCGTATGTCAAGCTATAAGTAGAGCAGCATGGTACGATATATCGATAACTTCTGCGTTTTGGGAAACATGGGATTTGTACCAATTATGATAGATAATTCGATAACTCTTGATTTTAGTGGCGCATTATTAATGTTTAAATTTCTCGCAGTCTTCCGCTTTGCCCCAACTGTTACCATGGCTATGCCAAACGCCACGCACCACCACCTATCGAATCAACACCCTACGCAGCACCGTAAAGGACTTCAAGGCCAAACTCGAGGCTAAATTATGCGAGCGTTATGGCCATCAAGCGCCCAGAGTATACATGCTACCACAACTGCCCGAGATGCTGTGCATAGCACCACTGGATACACCAACCGCTGATATTGCATATGATAAATGCCTCAAGGAGCTCATTGTCGACACCAGTTGCGGTGCGGCATTGCTGCGTGGCGCACACATTTTTGCACCCGGCGTTTTGGCCATGGAAACGGGTACACAGCTCCAGGAGCTCGTCAATGTGTATGCAGATTTGGCAGGCAAATGCAAACGTGGCACAGCCACACGCTATGTCAGCGACGAGAAGATCTTTGTGGGCGTGGGTGAAGTGCTCATGCAACGCCATCAGCTATATAACAACAGTGAAAAGGAGCAGCCAGCCTCGGGCATTGCCGTGCGCATACAAGCAAATGTGAGTGGTGTGCCCACGTTGGGTGATCTGAGTGATGCGGATGCATTGCTGCAGAACTTACCCTCCATTGTGTGTGTGCGTGTGTTGGCGCCACAGCCTGGTGAACGCATACTGGATATGTGTGCGGCGCCGGGCAACAAAACGACGCACATTGCCGAACTGATGGGCAATGTGGGCAACGTTATCGCACTCGATAATTCTGTAAATCGTGTGCGTGCTATGCAAATGAAGCTGGACAAGAACTACAGCTGCATTCAGTTGCATCATTTTGATGCCACCAAAGGCTGGAATGACAACAACGATGACTCAAGCTCAACAACGCCGCCTTTTGCATCGTCCAGCTTTGATCGTATTCTATTGGATGCACCCTGCAGTGGCCTGGGCAACCGTCCGCAACTCTGTTGCAACATTAAACAACAAAAAGTGCTACAGTCTTATCCAAACATACAGCGTCGTCTCTTTGCTCAGGCTGTGCCCCTCCTGCGTCCTGGCGGCGTGCTCGTTTACAGCACCTGCACCGTCACTGAAGCGGAATGTGAGCAGCTGGTCGCCTGGGCGCTGCGCAAGTTTCCACAGCTACGTCTGGTGGATGCCACTCCCAAGTTGGGTGCAGCTGGGCTGCCAGTGCCGGATCTGGATGCAGCACAGTGTCAACTGTTACAACGTTTTGGTCCAAGCGATGATAATCGTGTGAAAGACTTGGATACAGTGGGATTTTTCATAGCAAAGTTCCAGAAGTCATCAACGTCATGAGCTGTTGGTCAGAACCATATATATTAATCTATTTGTGTTTGATATCCGATGTGTTTTGTTGGGTTTATGCATGGTTACAAAATCAAGCTAAATAAAGAAAAATCAATTTAACGTTTGTCTGATGCAAAGAATTGAACATTTTAATTGTTTTTTTTTTTTTTAATATTATATATTAATTTTAAAGGTTTGCAGCTCGTATTATTTATATGGTTGGAATTAATTTTAATCACGACATATATATTTTTGTTTTCTTTATTTATGATCTTATCTAACAATTAATGCTCTGGGATACACAAAATAGATTGAAATTTCTTTTTAAAACCCTTGCAGAGGCTTTTATAATTTTGACACGAAATGTATATATTAAGTTATATATATTCTTGATCAGCAGAAACTGAGCAGCTCCTTTTTTTTCATTGGAAAATATTGATCGAGCAATTTTCATTTTTCAAGATAAATCCACAAAACTCACCAGATCTGAGTTTTAATATGCGTTTTACATCCTAAACAAAATCGAACGTAGATATCTTATGAGTTCAATCGGTAGCATTTTAAGTTTTTATGTGGTAATCTTTTCTGCAAGGGTATATATCTCTTAGACAATCCGAAGATAGCTGTTTTTTCCTGTTTATCCTTTACCTAGTTTCCACAACATAAATTATAAGTTTGAATATGTATCAATATAGATGTATTGTTTAAAACACATTTCAAAAATACAGTCTCTGAAACTTTCATAAATAAATTTTGCACACTTGATAAAGTTTTGAATTTCGTTTTGAAAACCCCCTTTGAAAATAGCTTATATTCAAACCAAAGTTCACAGAAATCGCGTGAGTTCTTTGTTAGATATTTAATTTAAATTGCAGTTTATATATTGTTTTATATTTTACATCTATTCTTTCTTGTTTAAGTTTTTTTTTTTTTTTTTTTTTTTTGTGGCATCATTTCTCATTTGACCTCACTTTGCTCAAGATTTTTAAATTAATGAATATTTGCTGTTATGTTCATTTGATTTTAAAAATACTTAGATAATATACAATCATATATAATAATAAATTTAATATTACATTTTAATTTGTGTGTGTTTATGTGGGTGTGTGTGTATGTGTATATGTGCCTAGTTGTTACTTTGCAAATTTAAATGTTGCTGAGTGTTCATAATGTTGTAACTTCGCTTTTAAAATGCAACAGCTGCATTGTTGTTGTATTTTATTTAAATTTATAAAATTAGAATAGTTTTTTTGCATTGTTGTTTTGTTTTGTTTTTTTTTAGTTTTAATTAGTACAAGTACAAGTTATGTTTGTAGATAAGTATTATATGCAAACTTGTTGCCGTTGTTTATAGATCGGGATTAGTATTGTGGATTTGCCGTTGTCCAGCAATTGTTGAAAACTATACAATCTCAAAATATTTTGCATAGCTTTTTATACATTTATAAAGAACATATCCAACTTGAATATAATTTACGCTACTGAAAACTTTCCACCTATTGCAAAGTATTCTACTATTTGATTTTTTTTCGATTATCATTTGAAGATATAAAATTTGAATTGAATTGCATGTTTTAAAAAAAATATATATGATAAATAAGAAATCTTTGTGAGCAACTGGGAGGAATGCGAATGCTCAAAAAGTGCGATATGATTGGCATAATGGGAGCAGCTAAAAGGGTTGAGGTTAATGCTTCTTAATCCCTATAAATCCTAAGCGGCTTCTTGTGTATCCTTACAATAACAACGGCCAGTGCTATTTATGTCATAATAATGCTTATAAACTACATACATATATATATGCCTAGCAATTAAGATATATATATGTTTCGTTTATTTACGTCGGGATATTTAGCGTCTTGAACTGATCCTCCTGCATTTCAGTCATCATAAAGGTGCCATCCTGCAGCAATAAAACAACGCGACGCGTTCCACCTACAAATCAAAAATGAAATAATTAGTCTTCTTTCACCATTTTTTCCCAATCTTGATGCTTACCCGGCGATGGCAAATCCGCTTGCACCACTTCGGCGGG
The DNA here is from genome assembly GCA_949708635.1 of Hirtodrosophila cameraria. Taxonomy (NCBI): domain Eukaryota; kingdom Metazoa; phylum Arthropoda; class Insecta; order Diptera; family Drosophilidae; genus Hirtodrosophila; species Hirtodrosophila cameraria. The sequence goes on along the minus strand of OX453091.1, from coordinate 7,460,823 downwards.
TATTTGTGCCTCTGTACCGTCGCTGTCCGACGTAGTGATGTGAATTTGGGCGGTATGCGGTGTGCTACCCGCTGACGACGACTCCTGTTGCTGTTGTTGCAACACCGCTGCCTGATGCTGGGCCAGCTCCTCCTCAGTCATGCTCACAAGTATGTGCTCACCATCACCAGTAGCATCGCCTTGGTGACCACCAACGGCAGCAACGGCCTCAGCAACGGCATTGTCCAGCGTCAACACATCCTGATCCTCACCCTCGGCGGCAGCCACATACGCAAACTGTTGCTCACCATCAGGACCCTGTGTGACAAGTATGGTCTGACCTTCAGCATTCTTGCCGGCCACCTGATAGACGGTGCCATCCTCGCCGCGCACCAGCAGCGCGGAACCATCCTCATTGGTGAGCACCTGTTGCTCGCCGCCCAGCAGCGCCTGAGCGGCAGCCTCGAGTTGTTCGCGCTGCTGCTCCTCCTGTTGCTCATGCTCGATTTGAAGCTGCGTCTCCTCTTGGCCAATTAGTTTGCCCGTAATGGGGCACAGTTGCGCCTGGTGCTGCTGCATCTCTTCCTGTTCCATTTCCATTTCCATTTGCATGTGCTGTGCCTTGGCTGCCGTATTTACCGCGCGTTGTCTGAGCGGTGTCAGCTGCTGCACCTTTTGGATCTGCACTTGCTGCTGTGCTTGTTGTTGTTGCTGTTGTTGCTGCTGTTGTTGTTGCTGCTGCTGTGCTTGTTGTTGACGTTGCTGGCGCACCTGAGCCGCACGTTGCGCTAAAAGATCCTCGCGTGTCATCACCTTGCGCGTCACCTTGAGATCCCCAGATTTGGAAAGCTGCAAAATCTTCTGCTCTGGCGTGACCGCCTTACCACCCGTCACTTGTCGCTGTTGTTGCTGCTGTGGTGTATTGGCGCGCGCGACCAGCATTCGACCACCGCTGCCAGCCGGTGTTCCGGCTCGAGTGGCCATTGCCGCCGGACGCTGTACATTTGGCGTGCTGCTGCTGCCCACTGGTCGACGCTGCAGTGGACCACCCTGACCGGGCGTTCGTAACACATGCGGCCGCTGTCCAACAGTCACCGGTGAGTTATTGCCTGACGGTCGAGAGACTGCCATCCGCTTGGCAGGCGCAATTACCGCTGTGGTGGAGACGGCGGCGGTGGGGCTGCTCTTTGGAGCTGGCGAAACTTCACCGGATTCCGATTGTTCTACGCGAAAGATGCCCCTGCTATTGCTGGACATTTCAGAGCGGGATAGATAACGTACAGGACACTCTAGCTTTTGACGTTTCTGCAATAAAAGAAACGAAATATTTTAATTGCAATCGATTCATTAACATTATTACAAAGGAAGGAATACTTCCGATGGTGAAACTCCAAAACTATAGATACAACTAACTATAACATGTGGTTTTGTTCAACTATTGATAGTTTTTATTCTTATTTTATTACAACAAGCGGACATTTTCTAAAGTTTTGAAAGTAGTTAAAACAATTGCATAATTTGTTGCGTTGATAGTATCGACTGTCGAATGGGGCTGTTATCAATAGTTACGCAGCACTATCTTAGCAACTACAATAAGTTTAACTACATAACTACATATATGAAGATTTGACTACTTACTGCTTGTATGGTATTGGGCATTTCGGGTTTACGGAACATGCCTGTGCTGGTGCTGTCCTCCGTGTAGATGATTTCACCCATTTTGGACTCCCTTTCGTTTACCACAACAGTGGTGGTGGATGAAGAGGAGTTGCCATTGATGCGTGCTGGCGTCGTTGGCATAGATGTTTGAATTCTGGGCTTATTCAGCTGCACGGAGCTTCCTCCGTTTTTTAAACGCTTAACTGTGTGTGATGGTATCAAGTCCTCTTCGAGATCCTCCATCTCAATGGACTCATTGGAGATATTGAGACCAGCACTACCCTCAGCACTGGAATCTGTATTCAATTTGCGTTTCATGGCCTGTGGCGTTGTTATGGGTGTTGACCATTCCTGTTCCGTGGCAGACTCATCTTCGTTGGCCGAGGATGGCGATGTGGAGCCTTCGCCGCCGCCGCTTTCGTTTACCCATTGCTTGAACTGATCCATGGCTTTGGTCTTGGAGGTGCGCGAGGGACGCGATGAGCCAGCGTTTGATGAATTTGGGGATATTGCCGATGCCGACTGTGGACTGAGCGGTGCTGTATCCATTTTAACACTAGTTGATGGACTTGGCTGCTTTTCCGACTGCTTAGTATCCTGCATACGCTTCAGTTGATCTAAACTTTTCTCGCGCTTAGCCTTTTGTCGTGCCAGCTGCTTCTCAAACACCTGCAGAAAGTGGGGTACGCGTTCCAAATTGGCCATCACCTCCCAAGTGTTCTCATGGTGGGATCGATCCATCCACTTAACCAGATACTCGTGCGTCTTGCGGCGTGGATTAAAACGTTTTGCCACAATGCTATCCACGGCCTCCTCACAACGTTGCTCAGTTTTTGGATCGACGCGTATGGCAATACGATTGTTGTTCTTGTTGGCAGCACCACCAATTGTTACTGGCGATGAGGAGCCGCCTGACGGCGTCGGCGTACCCGGCTTGGATCTGGGATTCTCATTTTCCGATTCTTTAAGCTGTGAAGCGACTGTGGGTAGTTTGCCAGACGGAGATCCTGCCAAGATAAAGACATTATTAAGATACATAACATAAATGAATACAATTTAAACAAATGTAATAATTGAAAATATATTTATGTCAATTCCTTACTTCTTGTAGGTGACCCACTAGAAGATGTGTTGCTGTTTGCAGTGCTATTGTTGTTGTTATTATTACTATTAGTAGGGTTAACAACAGTTTTGGTAATGCGCACTGGCATATCCTGAAGCTGACCGTGTCCAATTTTCCCAAAGGACTGTATAGTCCTGCCGGCAACAATCCAAGGCTCGCGTATGCTATCCTCTAGCTTCACCCAGTGTTGATAGAGTGCCCAGGAATTTGAGTTGGTCTCCTTGCGCGTGTGCAGCTGCGTGGCTTTCCATAGCGTAAATGCCCAGATTGTGGGCTTCGTATCGAGCGAATCTTTAAGATTTGAATTTTCCTTCTCGCAGGCATCTTCATCCTTGTGCAGCTGGAACTCTTCAACAAAATTAAAGGCGTGTAAACACCGACCACAAACGAGCACATCCATGGTGGCTAATTCTTCCTGGGCAACTAAATAGGGAAAAAGTGAGCCAAAAGGTTTACATTTCTTCTACTTCTTTTTGTACATTATTTTTTTATGAGCAATTACCTCTGATTATACTTGCGTGTTTGCCAATTTCCGTCGGTGCAATCTCCTGTGCCAACATTATACACAACACCTACGTTGTAACTAAAAGAGATTGCACAATTTGAAAAATTTATTTACAATTTAAAAACAAATAAAAACCGTAAGAAATACGCGCACAAACACACACACACACATTCACATCAGAGCAAATAAAAAAAGTACAGTGCCGTGGTGTGTTTTTTCAACGAAGTGGCAACGTTAACAAATGGCAACCAAATGTGGTGAGTTTTGTTCGTGTTCAATGGCTGCAGAGAATACAGCGCCTAGGCAGAAAGACGAGCACAAAGCGTAATGGCCAAGAAATGCAGCGAACGCCCGCACAAAAGTAGACGCACAAAACATAGCAAACCGGGCGCGAAAAAATACAACAGCAAAACATTAATGTTCACTCAAAATGAAACATATTCACATATATTACTTAATATATATACATCCATAGCCAAGTTGCCTAATTTTATTCTTATCTTCAACAAGCCGCCATTTTAAGGCTATAAGCCGCGCACCGCAATTGCAGTTGCGAAAAAAAACAGGCACGAATGAAACATACACGTATACACACACAGATGGGTAATTCAAGGATTTTAATATATGTACTTCGCAGTTCATTTAAAACATTTACAATCAATTATCCAGCAATATTTTGCAGTATTGCCTTGTGCGCCCGCTTCTCGGTAAAATTTCTGTATGCATTTTTTCAAACGCTTTCTTAGCGAGCTACTTTTTCCTTTCTTACACACACCTTCATATACAACAGCCTTTTTAACGAAAAAATAGAGTGCAACTAGTTTTTCGAACAACTAATTTTAATTTAACTATGTTTTTCTTCAACTCGCGCAACGCTGTTCACAATTGCACGCGCGCGAACTCTGAATGCCAAAAAGTATGTACAACTGCACGAAGTGGCCAGTTCTTTTTTCAGGCCATGGCTAGGTCGACTCTTGTGTGCACTACCCTACATATGTGATTATAAAAGGTACGATTGAAAATTCCACAGATCATTTACAGCTATAGTTCAGCTATGTTATTCAATTAGTTATGATCAATTTCAAAAGTTAATAGTTCTAAGCTTCACACAAGTTTTTGAATTTCTGTTTTTAGATAAACCATATATGCCCGATCGAATGTGTAGCGCCTGTTTTCGTTCGTCCGCATTTTGTAGCAGTTTGCTAACCAATCACGAGGCGTGGTGTATTTCTGCTATCAGTATGGCAGCACTGGTCATTTTTCAGCTGGGTAAAATGGAATTCATTGAGCTTAAACAGTAATATTTATAATTTTCAAATATTTCTCACGCAATACATTTTTATTTTTAATTAATTTATTATTTACATCTTTTTGAACTGACATAAGTTATTTGTTTTGTGCTCTCATGACAACTCTGTCAATTTCAGCTGCACAATTATTCACTTTGCTTTGATGTGTACACACTTTTTTGTTTGCCGGCCCGACCTGTTTGCACAATTCCATGCAAACGAATATTGTTTAAATTTTGTAATTAATAAAATAACTACACATCAATAAGCATTCAGAATGGCCGACGATGAGCACGACGATCAAAAAGAGTATCGCTGGGAGACGGGATACGAGAAAACATGGTAAGTCAGCAAGCGCTATTGTTGTTGCTCTCAATTTTGATTGTTGTTGTCAAATATTGTTACACAGGGAAGCCATCAAGGAGGACGACGATGGGCTGCTCGACAGTGCCATTGCGGATCTTATTCAGAAGGCCAAGCGCAAGCGTCAGGCGGAAAAGACGAAACAAAATCGGCTGGGCATGATGCGGCATATGTTTATTATCTTAGATTGCTCAGAATCGATGAGCGTGCCGGACCTGAAGCCCACGCGTCTTTTGTGCACGCTGAAGCTATTGGAGATCTTTATTGAGGAGTTCTTTGATCAAAATCCCATCAGCCAGCTGGGTATTATAGCATTAAAGGCAAAGCGTGCCGAGAAGATAACTGAACTGACGGGCACATCGCGTGTGCATCTCAAGGCGCTGGAAAGGTAAACAGTTGGCGGCTTCTTTTTCAAGTAACTTTATTGATTTGGTTGGTTGCAGCTTGGCCAATGTGTCGGTGACTAGCGAACCCTCGCTGCAAAATGGCTTAGATCTGGCGCTGAAAACACTGAAGGTGGTGCCATCGCATGCCTCACGTGAGATTGTCATCATTATGGGCTCACTGACGACCTGTGATCCCGTGGACATCAATCAGACGATCGATGAGCTTAAAAAGGAGCGCATACGCTGTTCGGTTATTTCGTTATCAGCTGAAGTACATATCTGTCGCTATCTGACACAACAAACGATGGGCACCTTTGGCGCTGTGCTGGATGATGCACATTATCGTGATCAGCTGTTGTCGCAGGTGGATCCGCCGCCAGCTGCCAAAACGCAGGATAATTCGCTCATACGCATGGGCTTTCCGCACAGCAAGAGCGAGATAGAGGGCAAGGATGCGCCACTCTCCATGTGCATGTGCCACATTGAGAATCTTGATGAACCCAGCGAACTGTCCACCACCGGCCATCATTGTCCACAGTGCAACAGCAAGTATTGTGAGCTGCCCGTGGAGTGTCAATGTTGTGGCCTTACGCTGGTCTCGGCGCCACATCTGGCGCGCTCCTATCATCATCTGTTTCCAGTGCCCAATTTTGAGGAGCTGCCATTTGAGTCAGTGCCGCCGGCAGCACCCGATTGTGGCAGCGTGCGCAAGTGCTACAGCTGCATCAAGGTGCTCAATGCTTTGTCAGACAAGAGCGTCTTCAAGTGCGGCTACTGTAATCAGTTCTTTTGCATCGATTGTGATATATTCATACATGAGACACTGCACGCCTGCGTTGGCTGTAATACCATTCCCGGCGTTGCCGGTTTGGTCTATCAAAAACAAGGCGGCAAATCAGCACCCGACTCTCAGCAGCAGCAACAACAGGCGCAACAGGTGCAAGCTATGCTGCCATCCACCTCCAAGCGCAGTCAGTTCAATATGTAATCTATTGGTCATATAATTGTCAATCATTCAAGTTCAAGTTGCAATGCCTGCAGACAGGCTGCCAGCTGCTTTGAGTCGGTTCTCGACAATTAACACTTTGATATGTATAATTAACTATTCTAAGATTGAAAGTTGCGTTTCATATGCATTGAAATGGCTGCTATTAAGTTTTTTTTTTTTTATGTTGAAATAAAGTATGATAAGTAGCACTTAAATGTTTAGTTTTTAATTATTAACGAGCTAATAGGAATAGAATTTTGATTACAAATATAAAGCCATGTTCGTCTGCTTCCAATATATCGCATACTTAGTATATATTGATAGATTTTTACATATAGTAGAAATGTAGGTATATATCAGTAGCTTCGATACATTTTTAATATTATTAGAAATTTAATTATTAATATAATGTTCATTCATTCAACTTTTATAGAGTGACAACAATCATCAAGTTGCATGCCAATTTAGAATATCATTTCAAGGGTTTTATGTTTATATAGAAGACTAAAAGTTTTCAATTATTTGCAGCTCATTGTAGCTATGACCAGTTCTAATACTTTTATGTTACTACTACATACTTAAATATGAAATGTATTTGTTTTTTTGTATGCGAATAATCAATGTTATTGTTGTAGCTGTTGTTAAAGCTATTGTTGTTCTGGTCATACATTCACAGTTAATTCTTGTCATTTGTTTTTGTTTGTCGTTTTTGAACTTGGCGAATCTTTTGTCTGCGTCTCGCGCGAGTTCATCGCCAACGCTTGGCGCACTCGGTCGACAATATTGTTCAAATTCGGAGCTACAGGTGTTTTTTATTCTGTATTTCGTTATAAAAATTAATAATTGAATTTAAATATTAATAATAGTTACAGCAATAATCGGTAGCTGAGTGAATTTTGAAGCTAAGCTTAGCCGGGATTATAATATTTACAGGTATGTGGAGTGGTTTTTTAAGAAACAGTCTTTCGGCTTACGAAAGTTTTCGACTCTGCATAAAATTTTAAATTTTGTATTTTGACAAGTATGTTTATTGATTTTATAATACTTTAACAATTGTAATGTCTAATGGCTTACTTTTTTTATAACGTATCAGATTTTAATATCTTAAACCAAAAAAATGTTGTAAATTTTTCCAGTGAAGAATTGAGGCAAACCAAGTTAAGAATTTGGTTTTTAAACAGTTGAAAACAATTCTATTTGGATCATTGGCGATATTATGACATCAATTAAAAACTATTCTTAAAACGAAATGAATCAAAGCATTCAAATTTTGTAATATGAACATTTAAGAATTCGAAAGCAGCGTATTTGGATACATTTTGCCAATTACTGTTTTGCTTTGTCAGTTTTAGGGTATTCATTTTTCGAATATTTTATATATTTATTTTGATTCTTTTTCTTTGTTGTTTGACTTTCAAGCAATAAAACTATATGGCTTCAACTGAACGTCAATGACACTGCCTAAAACCAGTTGTGAGCTGGTTTTGACCAAGTTAAACAACAAATTTCATTCATATTTCAAATATATTGAGTACTCGTATAACAACATGTGTTTCCACTTTATTGGATAGTTCTAAATGTAAAATATGTGGGTCAATACTAAAACATAGTGCAATAAAATTAGATTGTAAATAAAAACTTGAAATCAATATAAATCGGATCAAGGATAGGTGTAAAGGAAACTTTCTTGAAACTTTTTAAGTTCTGTTTTCGATTAAGAATTAGAAAGAGAATGAAAGATTTATAGCTAAGTAAACAATTCAATTCGCTGTGTAAAAGATTTATTAATGCTGTCAATAACCCATAAAACCAGTTTTTAAGTTTACATATTTGTATATAGCTGCATTATTCATAGTTATTATTAGAATTGATTCGTATACCCAAGTCTGACACTTTCCATTGCTAACCTTGAACCATTTCTCGTTACCCACATTCATTGTCTGGATTCATTCTAAATCAGAGAGATTCTACATTTAGTCACTGTATAAATAGACACAATTCGCAGTTAGCTGCCAGATAGGTCAACGTTATACCCACTAATTACTGAACAATCCAGCACAATGTGCAATTTTTATATATAGTACATCATGCCGCATAGCTCTTCCGCATTAAGCGTGGGGCACCTGTTTCCGATATGCAGCTGTGAATTAGATAATAAACAATGACTTGGACACTTGCATATAGTTTATATAAGTACTATATAGCAACGACTAGCCCCAACAATTGTCCACAATTAGCATTTTGTTTAATTGTAGCCTTGTGATAAATTTCCATGGGCTTGGCACACGTTTGCTTTAAGTTTTCTCTCTCATCATTAGCAAAAATTGCATAGTCAAATTTTTTTTGGTAGAAAATGAATGCAGACAGCATTTTCATTAGCTAGATCCCCGCATACTCCCTACCCACCAAGCCTAAGGGCGCGAAAGTAAGCAACAATTTCGCCTTATAATAATTTATGCTCGAAATGCGCCTAAAAGTGTGCTGTATAATTTGCCTGGCAACCAAGCAGAGTAAAAGCAACTTTGATGCTGTGTAAAGTTTTGTGCGGCTAATCACTTGTTAAGTTATTTGTTGAGGCATGTACGGGCTTGGTTGCCGCGGCAAGGGCAAGGGTGTGCGGGGATGGGGGCTGCCTTGGGGCAACCAAAATATCTTTGGCATGTTTGCTGTAAGAAATTTAAGCCCATCCATTGATTTGAAAGCTACATGCTCAAAGTTACTTGCATTGTGAACAAACTTTTGCCTAAATTGGCTATGCATAATAAAATGGCACAAATTGTTATTTATAATAATTGATTAGTTAGTGGATGATGCTGAAAAACACAGGCGTTGATAGATGCTAGAGAACTATGAAGCTATATTTAATCTTAGTTAGAGTACAAGTATTCGAATTCATCAGAACATTTGTCTGGCAAAAGTTATTTCAAGTTAAAGTACCTAAGCACTATAATATCTTTAGATAGAGCACACTTAAAAATAGACTTTATCGTATTTTATAGAATTTTGTATTGTTAAGATATGGAATCTGGGCAGAAAATACGACTAAAACTTATAAACTTAAGATAACAAATGACTTAAAATAGAAGACAACTTTAGTTGAAAGACATCAATATAGAATATTGTATTGTTAGGATATGGAATCTGTGCAGAAAATATGACTAAAAATTATAAACTAAAGACAATAAATGTTTTAAAATAGAAGACAACTTTAATTGAAAGACATCATTAGTTGAAAGACATCTTAAGTTACCAGACATCATTAAACCGGCCTAAACGCCTTTGATCAACTTCTAACCAGTTCAAACCCAGCTGATTTGAATTGATAATTGTTTACGAACAAAGTACGCAAAACAGACTAAAAAAATTAGAAAAAAAAACGAACAACTACTTGAACATATACCAGTTAAAAAAAAACTAATAAAAATCAAGAAATATTGTAAAAATTGCGTTCAAAATATAAACTCAATTTTAAAGGCTCGTGCGTAAAAAAAAGAAGATAAATTATAGTGTTTATTTTTAAGGGGGCTTAAACAAATCTGTCTGCAGCATGTAAGATTAATTAGCACTTGCTCTTGGGGTTGGGCCCGCGTATTCAATTTATGCAGCTGCTTTTTAATTGAATATTAATTTTTTGAGCTGCCAATAAAATTTCAATTAGCAACTTTTAAGTATATGTATTTTATTTTTATAAGAAAATCAGTCAGAAAGCCAAACAACTAGTAGCTAAAAGTTGAGTGGATTGATGAATTGATGAATGGTAAAATTTTGAATGGAATTACCTTGAAAGAATTTTGAAAACTAGGTTAAAGATGCACATATACGAATAGTCTAAAAATATGTTTAAGCTGCACAAACTATTTAGGAATATAATAAATTTTCAATATATTGCATAATTCCTGCTAAGCTCAGCATACCCTATAGAAACTTCAATCTGCTGAGTATCAAAACTATAGCAATATATACTATAGCTGTATCAAAACTAACAAGCAGCATTCTTTGAATAATGATTTCAATTTTAATGTTTTAATTATATGCAGCTCAAACCGCTTTATGTCTCTTTTGTATTTGTTTTATTTTTTAACTAGACAAATGTGCCAGTTCTTTGTTTTTTTTTTTTTTGTTAATGCATGTCATGTTAATAATAAACAATTTTTGTTTTTGCTTTTTTTGACAAAAGAAATACCACAAATTGGAGTAAAGAATTGTTTTTCATTTAACAAAGCAAACTGCAAAACAGACGCCAAATACTAATTTCCGGCAAATATTGAAATTGGTTATTTAACCGATATAGTCATATTTCTCATACCAAGTTCTCAATTAATGTCATAAATTCAGTTTATATTTGGTTGGCAAATGCAATAAATTATTTATTTCATTTACGTATAGGCTTAATTTTTGGTTAATTGTTAATTTAAAGAAACAAAGTGTGCGAAACAAATCATACTTATTTTTAATATTTCTCTTTTTTAATGTGCGCACAACACATTGTCTAGCTAAACTAAGGTTAGTTTCTTATAGCAGCTGCCTTATAGATGTATTAATCCCAACCCGTTTACCTTGTAAACCTTGTACCTCTAACTCTAACTCCCATAGTAATATTTTTGTGGTACATAAAACGAAACCCCCCTTGAATTGAATTTCAAATTGCACCAGCTAAGTCTAAGTACATGCAACTACGATTATATTTATTCAAAACTAAGATATTATAATTGTATGATCTTTAAAGGTATTTATAAATATTTATACATAGGCATCCAAGTAAATGTAAAGTTTTCTTGTGTTGGAACACGTTTTACTTATAAAGTAGTTGTTTACAGTGTTCTGGGAATTCCCCTATCTAATCCACTTATTTATTGTAACAAATTATGAGTCAATATTTGGATTTTTCTATTGTTAATGTTTTACGTTAAGGTTTTATGGGCTTGTGACGTCTATGTAAAAATCTGTAAGCATTAGAGTAAATTTATTCATTCAGTTATTTGGTTGAAAAACATATTGAGAACAGTTCCCATTTCCGAGAACTTTTTCTTATACCCTTGCAGAAGGTATTATAATTGTGTCACGAAATGTGTAACGCATTAAAGGAGACGTTTCAGAAAAGGTTGCCGTCATGTCCATCTGTACTTCTGTCCGCCTGTTTATATGCGAACTAGTTCCTCAGTTTAAGAGCTTTCGTGATGAAACTTGGCACAGAAGCTTATTCTCTATGCAAGCAGTATATATGTCAGAATCGGCCAGATCGGCCGATTAAAGCTTTGCATTTGAGAAACTGTAGTGAGAAGTATTTGAACTTATGTTTAAAAACAAATTGATTTCTATTTCATTAGGAAACAGGAACAAAACAGCAAAAACAATTGAAAGCTAGACAGAAATGATTTATACCCTTGCAGAAAAGTTTTGCATAAGAAATCTTAATTTCCAACCGATCGTTCCTGTGGCAGCTATATGGTATAGTGGTCCGATCTGGCCGATCTTAACACTTTGTCTGCCTATGGTATATACCAACTTGGTTGCTCTAGCTTCAAAACTGTGGAAAAAGCCAGCGTTCACACAGATGGACAGACGGACGGACGAATAAACATTTCACAAACCCAATATACTCTCTTTTTCCATTTTTGAAAAAAGAGCATAAAAATTAAGTTATATTGCATACACGATTGCCACATTTGGTATAAATGTACCAAAAGTGTTACAACATTTGGTCTTTGGTACATTGGGACTCTTTTTCTTACAAAATGGTACATATTAATAAAAAATGTTGCATCCGAAATTTGAAATAAACTTGATCTGCGTATGGTATACAGGAACCTGTATGCCAAGTTGGGTGTCTCTTGCTCTTATAGTCTCTGAGATCGACGCGTTCATACAGACAGACAGACGGACAGAGACAGACGGACAAACAGACGGACATGGCTGAATCGCCTTGGCTGTTGATGCTAATCAAGAATATATATAGTTAATATGGTCGGAAATGCCTCCTTCTGTCTGTTACGCACATTTGCAGTACTTTATAACTCCCTTTTTCCCATTTTTAATGGGAACAGGGACTAAAAAGCTGAGCAATCAAAATGTTGGTACACTTTAATAGAAAATGGTACATTTATTGGTACAAATTGTGTTCTTGGAGTGGCAACTGTGATTACATATTAACTAAATAAACAAACACGTTTGGGCTTAATACACCCGTTTTAATTATTAATTGCAGGGTATCAAAACGACTTGCAATAATATCATATAACTGTTAACGTACTCTGTTTTGACTTTGTTACTTTATGTCTTTCTGTTTCTGTTTTGCTTTTAATCGTTGTATTTGTCTCTTTTTGTCATCAACATTTTTACTTTTTAAGTATAGTACATATATGCTTTGCTCTCTTGCAAAATATATTATATTTCTTGCAAAGGCTGTTTGTTTGTGATTTTTTAAAAATTGTATTTTTGTTTTGCTTTTTATTTAACAAGACGAGCAGAAAAGAAATTGTGCAAAGTGTGTGAATCAATGAATATGGAATAAAATTATAATAAACGTGAATGTTTAATAAATTAAGTAAATAAGCTCAGCCGAATATTTCCTCTTTCCAGTTTGTCACTTCTCAAGTGTTGGAATTAAGTATAAAGTAAAGAGGCATATTAATTTGTGAAAATATTGAATACAAAGTTGCCGTCGAGTTAATGTCGTTCAAATATATGGTAAAGATCGGACGAAAATAAAGTGAAAAAAAAAACTAAAAGTGAATAGAACTGAAACAAAATAAATATAGGTAAGCTTTGAAAATATTATATTACATCGAAATTGATGCTCAAATATTCTTTCAGATCTCTTTTGTCATGTTTTAGATGACTTGCTTTTGAACCACTTTCTTAACTTTTTATTTTATTTTGTTTCTATTCACGCTTTTGGTTATGTTAATGAGCCACTTTTTATAACATTAATGACATCATTTTGGGCAAAATGTTTGCTCATTCTCCATTCTCCATCTGGGGCAATCACATGTTGTTGACGGAAACATAGTTTTGTGAGTGTTTTGAGTGTTTAGCTATTTGCATTGAAGGTCTCTTAATCGAGCTTAGAAATTATAATCGATTTTTTGATGTATACAGTCTGTCTGCTTTTAGAATGAGACTCACTTTAAAGTTTTGCATAATGATGAAGTTTTGACTAGAAGAGCATTTGAGTCAAGATGTTAGATAATTACAATGAGTAGTTAAACATAAAAGTACTACATATTTATGACTTATTTTCAAAACAATCGCTTTGTTTTGATTTATGGTGCAAGGTTCTTAAGTTATTGTTAAAACAATATCAGGCACACTTTTGCCAGATAGATAAGTCATTGAAAGTGTCCAAACGTAAAAAGCACCTGGCAACAAATACTTGAGTAGGTCCAAAATTCACATCAACACACTGATTAAAATTAATCTAACAAATTTTCTTGTTACGATTAAATATGATTTTGTTCGATTTGATAGTTTAAGGGATTTCATCAGAGTTCTCTAGAAATAGCTTATATAGATTCTTATCTGCAAAAAAAACTTTCGAGCGCATTAAGAACAAATTCTAACAATTTATAATAATAAATTGGTTCTGTCTACATTAAAACTGCCTGGGAATATATAAATACTATAAATTATAAAGTACGTTTAGCTGATAAATGATAAGGTGTCTATAAAAGTGCAGACGTGGGAAAACTTATTTTAGTATCAAGCACAAAAAAACAACCCGTGATGTCTTTGAAGGTGCTTTTGTGCGGCTCATAAAAAGCCTTACAAAATTATCTGCAGTGCAATGTCAATAGAGATAAACGTTTAAAAACAAGCATTATACAGATATTAAAACAAAATTAAGATAATTGATTTCGACACAGATGTTTGTGTATAAAAACAAAATATATAATTAAAGTTTTCATGAAGATTGTCAATCATAATCACGAACTATATGAAGTCGTAGCTAATCTTTAATTTACAATAGTTAATAACAACAAGTAAGAATGCTCTAGTCGAGTGTGCCCGCATTGCATTTCAAGCAGTTCAGCGGCAACACAAGCAAGCAGTGCACTTAACTCGTAAGCTGCTTGTCAAACTGTTGTTGCTGCCTGCTGAGACGGTGGAAATAGATTCTTCCATAACTTTGGTGCTATTTATCCGATCGTGATGAAATTTACACAGCTGATCAATATTGATACAACATATATGTGTACCCAAAATCAAAGCTTTATCTTTAAAATTGTGGCTGCTAGTGCATCCGAAATTTGAAATAAGCTTGATCTGCGTATGGTATACAGGAACCAGCATGCCAAGTTTGGTGTCTCTAGCTCTTATAGTCTCCAAGATCTGTGTGTTCATACGGACAGACGGACAGACAGACGGACACGGCTAGTTTGTCTCGGCTTTTGATGCTGATCAAGAATATATATAGTTTATATAGTCGGAAATGCCTCCTTCTGTCTGTTACACACATTTGCAGTACTTTATAACTCCCTTTTTCGCATCCCATTTTTAATGGGAACAAATATGATTGGAAAATGACTCCAAAACTAGGAATGTTAAGAAAAATTACAGAAAATCAGATCAAAAGAAATACTCAGTATAATTTGAGTGTAATAAGATGTAAATAAGATGTGCATATTAACTAATCGTTCAGAATAAGTTCGATTCAACTATTCACCAAACTGAATGAACGAACTACTATGTCCCTGATTGTAGTTCATTTCGTTCGTTCTAACTTGATGTTCTTTTGTTTTTGAAAGAACGAATTAAAAGCCTCTAAGCTAAATTTAAATACTTGAAGATTAGGCAGACATACTTAACATAAGTATAAACGAATACTCGTTGTTTTTGCTTCTTTCAGCTCAAAAAAAATTATTTTTTTTTTTATAATTAGCTCGCTTGAGTAACCCTTGCAACTGCCTTTGACTTTTCGCAGTCGGGGCATGCAAATGTCAAGAATGTTTCTCTTCCCCCCTGCCAAAAGTCATAGGCACCGTTAACTCCATTTCCCCAGCTCCCCCCCAAATCCCTTGGTGAATGAAAAACGCAACCGCATGCGGTGCTTCAAAGTCACAAACAATTTGCAAGCCACGTTGAGCACTCAACAAGCCGCATTAAAATACAACCCATTGTTGTAAATAGTACTCGTAACCAACAGGCCCCATATACATAGATGATGTTCAACGAATCTCCCATCTGAAAAGCGCGCCAGTTCATTACAATTTCGTTATATTTAATGGAAAAATATTAATAATGTAAATGTCGTCAAAAAGTCAGTACGACAAAAAACTCGAGCTCTTCAAACAAAAATAAAACTTTCCAAATGTAACCAAATAAAAAAAAAAAAATGTAGTATATTGTATTATTATTTTGGTGGTAGGGTGTTTGAACAATCGCGAGTTCAGTGACTTTGTAAAAAGTCTCGAATTTCTCTCAGTTTTAGCTTTAAAAAAATGATCTTGATATTACAGAACAATCTAAGCAAATGATTTCGTAAGTCTAAATGTGGAATAGAATAATCTAATTATATATAGTATTTTCTCAACACCTTGTTGATATCTTATCATAATGCAACTTTAAGTAGGTCCCAAAAATATAACCCCCCGCAATAACTGTAAACACATTTTAATCACCCTGAACTATATGCTATGCAAGTTATACGATTGTGAATTCTCGTCACGAGTCGCTCGTGCCTAAAGTCTGTAAATATTTGCTGGAATACAGTTGATCATAAATTATATATGCCTACCGAGCAGTGTCGTAGACACAAAGGGGGGGCTTAAGCTTAGCTTAGAGCTGCTACAGAACTAAGCACTTAAATCCAGCTAAAAATTGTACATATCAAATCAAAGACATTAGTCAAGCCCCTCTTGATTCCAAAAGCGACGCCACTGTTTAACACCGTACGAATCAAGGGAAAGAAAGTATAGAGTACTTCAGTTTTTATCTAAACAATGCATTGACAATAGTCAACACAGACAAATGCCCAGATAATTCCACAGACCAGGTTCAGTTCATGATAATGAATAAAATATATAAAACAAAAAAATAAAAAACAAGAACAGACCGCAAATCTGTTATCAAGTCGTCGACACAACATGGAAATTATGTTCTCCTTAGTTAAATTCGTCATAATGTGCAATTATAATTATCTCTTATCTGAAAGTCTGGCAAATGCCTCATAGATGAATGGTGCCTTTTTTTTTAATTGCAACGGTTATTAAGGGAATCAACTTTTATAGCTGAGGCCGACTTTGCACTTGGCAAACGCGTGTTTCCCTAGACTTTGGGGTTCTGAGTGCCAAGATTATACTTATACTTAAGTTATCAGTAACCCCAAAAGAAGCAGCTATTTGCGCATTCAGGAAACCATATACGTTTCTACATTTATTGCGTCTGTGAAGAACAATAGAGTTCTAATGGTACTTAATATGGAAAGAAAAATAAATAAAAATTGGCAAAAGAGAGTAAGTGTATTCACGAGCTGACTTAAATGCCACGTATATATCTCGCAAACCTCATAAAGTCGTAAGCGTTTTACGGGACTTAAAAAAGTGACGTGTCATTAAAAACATTTTGTAAATTTAGAATGGATGTAATATACAACAAGTAACAATGCTCTAGTCTAGTGTGCCCGACTACGAGACTCCCTGCTCCCCACTTGCACCTCAAACAGTTAAGCGGCAACACAAGCAAGCAGTGCACTTAACTCGTAAACTGCTTGTTAAACTGTTGTTGCTGCCTGCTGAGACGGTGGAAATAGATTCTTCCATAACTTTGGTGCTATTTATTCGATCGTAATGCAATTTACGCATCAACCGATCAACATTGATTAAACATTGATTAAACAGAGCTTTATCTTTAAAACTGTGGCTGTGAAAGATTTTTGCGATTTGCGGGGGTCCGGGATGGTGCATCCGAAATTTGAAATAAACTTGGTCTGCCTATGGTATACAGGAACCTACATGCCAAGTTTGGTGTCTCTAGCTCTTATAGTCTCTGAGATCTGTGCGTTCATACAGACAGACGGACAGACAGACGGACATGGCTAGTTCGTCTCGGCTGTTGATGCTGATCAAGAATATAGTCGGAAATGCCTTCTTCTGCCTGTTACACACATTTGCAGTACTTTATAACTCCCTTTTTCCCATTTTCAATGGGAACAGGGAGTAAAAATAATTATACTATTTTCTTCAATTATGTAAAATGTCCGTATGTCCGTCCGTATGAGCGCAATATTTATCCAGAGTTTTGAAGCTAGAGATACCAAACTTGGTACAGATAATAGACAGACAAAGAGTTAAGTTCTATTATCGTTAAATATTATTGTTTTGAGCCGACAATTAGATGTCATTCATGGTATTGTTTCACAATAAATCATGGAACCCAACACGTTTATATGCTTTTGATATACATTTTATGGATATTGGGTATAAAAATACGCAGACGTTGCACAAATATAAATCAAACTGTGATCCATAAATAAAATGGATATTAAAGATATGATATCAATACAGAATTGTGCGTCAACTATATTTATCTAAGCTATTTAAGAGTATTATAAAAACATCAACAACAGCGTCTCTTTTTTCGACAGGTGTCAAAATATTTGTGAAAAGTGTAAAAAACAAGTATCCAAAACACAATTATTGACTGATAATAAACATGGTGACAATAAATAGTATAAATATTTGCAAATAAATGAAAGAAACTAATTAGATGTAATCAATTTAGTAGCCAAAACTGATATGCCTTTTGGAGAAACTGAGTCTGTGACGTCCCTGGCTTACTTTATGGCTTAAAGCTTGTGGCTAAATAGCTGATGACGTCAAAAGCAACTGTTTGAACTGTGAATTGAATTCGTAATTGAGCTCTAATAAAAGCTCAAACATTGATTGCGCTATAAATGTGGTTAAATTTTGCTGTTGATTCAGTTCAGTTTGGAGTTGTGGTTCTCAATTTCATTTGATGCCATTACACTTTAACTGGGCCTATTGAATATTGATATATCAATAAGCCAAGAAACACGCTTTAGAAATCTTTTAACGGCTTTTCATTTGCTTTACAAGTTTGGCTTTTAATGCATTTGTTTTTATACTCTAGCAGAGGGTAGTTATTATAAATTTGACATGGTATTTGTAAAGCATTGAAAGATATATATTTGACTCAATAGATTATATATGCACTTGATCAACATCAACAGACCAGTCTATATAGCGGTGTATTAATCAAACTTGACTATTTTTGTTGAACTACAGTTTATTATATGATGGAACCGGCTGGATTGATAACATATAGCTGTCATCTGAACAATCAGTTTAGAAAGCGAAATAAGTTTTAGTCTTTTAAATGTCTTAACCAAACTCAAAAGTTCCAAGTTTCATTACGCTTCTTTCAGATAATTCAAACAAACTCACTAACTGCAAATTGATTTGCATTTTACAAAGAGTTTTCAAACTGGAGATTTCAAAAACTTTTCCGCAAGAGTATATATCTTCGGCACGCCGCACAAAAGCAGTTATTTTATGTTTTTCCTTTTGGCTATATTCCATTTGAAGCAGCTCTGCAGTCGAGAAGTTTCCAAAACAGACATTGTAAAAATGCGTCAAGTCATTGATCTTGCTCGAGGCCTGTCGCTGAACTTTGGAGTCGTTCTTTTAAGACTTCTGTTGGTCAAGTTGATGTTGATGTTGACTTGCAGTTATTTAAATTTGGTTTACGATTGCCAATTTTGGCATAGAACTAGCCCAAAGAGTTGTTTATGTGCTCGAATGCGCCTAATGGAAAATTACTGGGCTTGCTTCAAATCTAGTTTTCGGCGGCTAAAACGCTTCTAGAGGGTACTCGCGAGGCATCTGAATAGATAGAGTGTCAGGTGAAAAACTTAATGTTATTTTGAATTGATATATTGTTATTCTTTTTATATTGTTTATCTTTGAGAGGGTATTTGACTCAATGAAAAGCTTAAACTAATTATCCATTGTATATTATATCTGAATTTTAATATAATTTGTTTTATTTTTATTAAAATTTTCTATTTATTAAAATTTTTAAAGTCGTTTGCTCTAATTATAATTTTTTATAAATAACACATTCTTAAAGTTTTTGAGCCTTTAAAAGCTATATTTCCATTCAATACTTATTAAATGTTTCTATAACTGATATAAAAGTTCAAAAACACGTTAAAAATTTTCCAGCTGTTTCAGAAATTCACACGCAACATCTTCTGTACTGCTCCCACTCAGTCTGACAACGCAGAAAGTAACTATGTCAAGGTTAATCTATATATAAATAGTCTATAGGTCTACAAGTTCAGTACAATGGCCCGCATTCTAAAAAACTTAACGTGTTTTTGATTGAAGTTTTTTACAAATTTCCCATTAAACATGTTATTGTTTGTTGTTGTTGTTGTTGTTGATGAATTTACATGGCTTGTAGTTTCAAAAGGGGTTGTTGGGATTTGTAAGCCCCGCTGTGGCAGACGGACGAACGTGTCTGAATGTTTTGGCGCTTATCATAAGACACACACACATTTACACACATGCCTGGTTACAAGTGGGCAAGTGGCCAAATGTGTTTAACAAGCTCTTAGCGTTATTTCTGATATGTGGCCCAAAAGCCGCCACGACTAATCAATGGCACGAGCGTAAAGACCATCAAGAAATGTACCTATTTAAAGCTGACTATATGATACCCTATGTTTATTTTGAAATTGTGTTTGAAACAAGTAAGAATGCTCTAGTCCAGTGTGCCCGACTACGAGACTCCCTGCTCCCAACTTGCATTTCAATCAGTTCAGCGGCAACACAAGCAAGCAGCGCACTTAACTTGGCCAGTGCATGTCAAACTGTTGTTGCTGCCTGCTGAGACGGTGGAAATAGATTTTTCCATAACTTAAGTGTTATTTATCCGATCGTAATGAAATTTACGCAGCTGATCAACATTGATTAAACATATATGTGTACCAAAAATCAAAGCATTATCTTTAAAATTGTGGCTGTGAGAGTTTTTTCCGATTTGCGGAGGTGCGGGGGGTGCATCCGAAATTTGAAATAATTTTGATCTGCGTACGGTATACAGGAACCAAGTTTGGTGTCTCTAGCTCTTATAGTCTCCGAGATCTGTGTGTTCACAGACGGACAGACAGACAGACGGACATGGCTAGCTCGACTCGGCTGTTTATCCTGATCAAGAATATATATACTATAAATATTCGGAAATGCCTCCTTCTGCCTGTTACACACATTTGCAGTACTTTATAGCTCCCTTTTTCCATTTTTAATGGGAACAGGGAGTAAAAACTATTGTTCTACAACTTTAAAGATTAGTTTGATTACAACTCATTCTACTGTGGCATATCCCATCGATATTCGGAGTTCAGAACAGCTAATGCTTTCGACTCCGAATAACTTGATCGGAATCGAAAATGTAAGCAGAGCTGATTATTGAAACTTTGTTTTTTATTTTTCTAAAATTCTTGAAAAATAATCGTAAAAACAATCTTAATATCTATCATGCCCTATTTTATTTGTAAAAGTTTACTTAGTTATTACACATAAAACTAATCGCTGTGACGTCAGAGGTCGTTCATATGGCCAATGCTTGAACTGTGTAACCTAACTTGGCTATCTGGGTTCAACAAATTGTTATAAGACTGGCAACAAAATCTTGGCCAAAATATTCACGCACAATAATCGGTTTGAACCGGAAATATAATGCTGGAAAATTGCCACAATACTGAGTTAATGTTAACGTTGTCGTTGTTGTCGTTCGTCTGTTCGCTTTCGTTAAGAAAAAGTTGTTAACAATTTGTTGTTGTTTGGTATTGGTGTTGGTAACATTATTATTACTGGCCGGCAGCCAGGTGAAGCTTTAAGCGTTTCAACGCCAACGCCGCACGATCAGAACGACTTTGGAGCGCGTCGCGCGCGGTTGTTGAATATTTTGTTAAGAGTCTAAATACTTGACTAACGTTTGGCCGAAAAGCGTTACCAACTTTTACTGGAACACCGTCAGTGGTTGTCAATTTGTGCTAAAAGTGAAACACTTGTGATATTATTACTGCCAAAAGACGAAAACAAAACGCAGCAAAATGGTTTCAAGTATGTGAATATATATATATATATTAATAGTATATCTTGCTATATATCCCTGTATTGATATATTTGTAATTGATCCTGGTTTTTAGTGCAAGTAGAAAGGCAGTGTGAATTGGTGTGTGTGCTTGTAAAGATCAAAAGTAAACTTTAATTTTGAAATAAATTTAAACTCGTTTTTTCTTATTTGATTTAATAAAAAAGTTTAAGTAAATATTTTGCAATAAAGTTGAGGCAAATGTATAAAAACATTTCGTTTTTGTCAACACTTTAATGCACACAATAATAAGGAACATTTATTATAAACGTTTAAAGCCCGTTTATAAAATTGTGCAATTTACAAACCACAAATGTTGCTCAAGTTGTCAAAAGAATACTTTGAAAATAAAAAAAAACTAAATACACAAAAGTCGCATGATAAAGCCGCTTCTCTTAAAGTATATATAAAACAATTAAATATATAAATTAACTGTTTTTAAACTTGTTTGTTTAAGTTCTTGACCTAATAGTTCTGGATTTATTGATCTAGCTAAAGTAACACTTACTTGTAAATTGAATATTAATGTGTTCATTTGTATAAGTATTCAAGTATGTTTATCATTTTCCAATTGAATGTTTCAATGTTCATGTTTTTCAATTCAGTGTTATCAGCGCACTTGTTATAATGGAAATACAAGTACAAATACTATCTTGACTCGATTAGAGCCTAAGTGAAAGTACTTCTAATTGCACAAGCCTTCTGCTTTTTTTATAATTAGATATTAGTTCAGTTTTAGAATGAATTTTTCAAGTTAAACTTTCAGTTTATGAGCTCTTATATTTCCTACAAGACCATAAATAATTATTTAAGTCAATGTCAATATCAATATCTGGCATATTTACTTCCTTATTCAGCTGATTTATCGTCTTGGTCTATGGAACGTGTTTAGCATTAATAAAATGGTTTTAGTATACAATTTATAATGCCTTGATCTTGCCAAATTTGTATGCTTAACCAAAAAGTGATCAAAATTGACCTATTAAAAAATAAAATAAAAATTAATTTAAATTCGAGAAGTGACCTTTGCAATTGTTAGCGTGGGAAAATAAATGTTTTTGAAGTTACAAGTCATCTTTAAACGAGTTAACTGTACTATGCTAACTAAAATATAATTTTTGTTAATGTTTGCTTATCTGAAACACGGAATTATAATGTTTTATTGATTGCTTATCAGTTGTCCATGAATGATGCACAAACGCTACATGATATTGACTTTGAATTTGGACAGTTTTATAGCACTACTCTATTCGCATAAATCCTAAAATTCAGCTGTAATTACATCAAAGCTCAACTGAACACCAAATGTTATGAGTTAATCCGCCAAAAAGTAAATAAAATAAAACAAAATCTGATTAGATAAGTGAAACGAGGCGCGTGCTACAGTGTGAGATCCCCGACTTATCGATATTAGGCTATTGAGTGCTATGAAAATGTCTAAAACATGACGAATTGAAGACTTAGTATATATATTTAGTATGTGTAGAACACACAATCAATATTACAAATTTGATATAAATTTATTGCCCCATTCAAAATGCACTACATGGGGATTGTAAATACTTAGTTGTGGCATGATAAATGTTTTATTTCGCATAGAGTATACAAAATGGCAATACGATTATATGACGCTAGAACAATTGAGCTAAAAACAAAAGCTGATAATGAAAATAGAAGTGAAAGAACGGTTTAAGTAAAAGATTGTGAGAAATTGGTTGCCAAAGCAGAATTTTTAGTTTCTTAAACGATTTCTTAAAATTAAATATTGAACTAGGGATTGAAGTTTAAAAAACTTAATAACAAACAAAGGAAAAAAACCCTTATTTTACAGAACGTGAAAAAATGTTTGTCAAAATAGTACACTAGGGATTGAAGTCAGAATAAGTTAATCCCAAAATATTTAAAAAAAAAAATAATCCATGAGATGAAAAATGAGCTAAAATCTTAACATAGGAAAAAAACCGTTATTATACAGAACATGAAAAAATGTTTGTCAAAATAATACACTGGGGATTGAAAACAGAATAAGTTAATCCCAAATTAATAAATTAAAAAAACTAGTTCATGCGATGAAAAAAATAACAAAAATCTTAACAAAGGAAAAAACCCCTTATTAAACAAAGAGGAAAAAACAGTATTATAAGTAAGCCAGCTTTAAGGTCTATTCAACCCATATACATATTTTTTTATATAATTTTCAAGTTACTTTTTTTTTGCGCCAGGTTCTCATTATATGTCAATTTACATAAGTATATACCTAAGGTACTATAGAATGTAAGTATATAATGAGAGACGGGTTATTTAGTATATATTTATCTGAAGCTAATGACTTTTTCAACATTGAAACAATTGTTGTACTTATGTCATTCAAGTAATCAAGTTAAAGTGAATGGACTTCAGGTAAACAGCACTTGTTTTGAACGAAACACGTTTGTTAAACTTAAATGTTCTTAATAAGCTAGAACAAATTGCATATAATACGAAACAAATTGTATTGAAATGCAATAATATAATAGCTTGATTCGTTTCGATTTATATAAAAACTCAACTAATTTGGAGTTAACAATTTATCTAATCTCATCCAATGACATTGTCTTTGTCTCTTTCTGTGAATGTACTTGTATATCAGTGTTTTTACAGCCGTGTTTGGAATGACAAATGACATTAAAAAAAGTACACAGCTCGTTGCGATATAAAAAATTTCCAAGCTTCAACGTCACAGTTTAAAAACAGTTGCTGCCTTCAGCTTATCGTCAGATATTGAGGGCTTTGAGGGCACGATAAGATATGTTATATGTTATGCATACATGACCTGGACAATATCTGAACGATGACTTACGATTACTATATTCATTAGGTTGTTGCTTAAAGCTAAACAAGTATTTGCTAAGTTATATATTTCAAATGATTGTAATGACTAAAGAACTGAATACTTATTTGATATCGTTAATATTGGAAATTGAACAAAAAAATAATAGTAAAATAATTGAAAATTAAAAAAAAGGGGCAAGAGTATATATTGATATTGCAATTAAATTTTATTTTATATGAAAAGCTTTATTCATATTCCAGTACGTGCTTAAACTAGTTGGGAATTTTAAGTACAATTTGCAAAATTTGATGGTTGTAAGATTTAAATAGTTAATAATAACAAACAACTAATAGATAATTCAAATAGAAAAGATACAAAAAATTAAATATTATTTCGTATGAAAAGCTCTATTCATATTCCAGTGCGTGCTTAAACTAGTTTTGAATTGTAAGCACAATTTGCAAAATTTGATGATTATAAGATTTAAATAGATAATAATTACAAACAACTAATAGATATTTATCTTTTTATATATATATTACAGTTATGAGTAAATCGTGGAATGCTCTCACCCGCCGTAAAACGGACGATGTTGTTGAGAGTGAATCGAAGCTGGCCCGTGTGCTCAATCTCTTTGATCTGACGGCGCTGGGCGTGGGCAGCACTTTGGGATTGGGCGTCTATGTTTTGGCCGGCCAGGTGGCCTATAATATAGCTGGTCCAGCTGTGACGCTATCCTTTCTAATAGCCGCCATCGCATCGGCCTTTGCGGGCATCTGTTATGCTGAGTTTGCGGCACGAGTGCCCAAGGCAGGCAGTGCATATGTGTACAGTTATGTGACCATTGGCGAGTTTGTGGCCTTTACCATTGGCTGGAATTTGATACTGGAGTATGTGATTGGAACGGCATCGGTGGCGCGTGGTTTAAGTGGCTACTTTGACTCGCTTATTGGCAACAGCATGTCGCAGGCGTTGAACGAGACAATGCCTATTAAGGTTGGCTTTTTGGGTGACTATCCGGACTTTTTGTCATTTGGCATGATCCTGCTGCTCGCAGGATTGCTGGCTTTTGGCGCCAAAGAGTCCAGTTTTTTGAATAACATCTTTACGAGCGTTAATCTGGTGACCATTGGCATTGTTCTAATCGCTGGTGGCATGAATGGTGAGTGTTTTGTTGGTTTTGCCTAGATTTTTTATAAAGTTCGACTTTTTACCAATCTTTCTCTATTTCTCTGTTTCTTACAGCCAGCGTTGACAACTGGCGCATTCCAGCTAGTGAAGTACCCGAAGGATTTGGCACAGGTGGCTTCATGCCCTTTGGCATTGCTGGAGTGATGGCTGGCGCTGCGAAATGCTTCTTTGGTTTTGTGGGCTTTGATTGCATTGCCACAACCGGCGAAGAGGCAATTAATCCAAAGAGGAATATACCATTGGCTATTGTCATCTCGCTGATTATCATCTTTCTGGCATACTTTGGTGTCTCCACGGTGCTGACTATGATGCTGCCATATTATCTGCAGGATCCGGATGCACCATTTCCCAAAGCCTTCGATGCCGTCGAATGGTATACGATTAAATGGATTGTGACTATTGGAGCAGTGTTTGCGCTATGCACCAGCCTGTTGGGCGCCATGTTCCCACTGCCACGTATACTATATGCCATGGGCAATGATGGCATTCTGTTCAAGCGTTTGTCCAAGGTGCATCCGTATACACAGACGCCGCTGCTGGCAACGATTGTATCGGGCATCTTTGCAGCAATAATGGCCATGTTATTTAACTTGGATCAATTGGTGGACATGATGTCCATTGGCACACTGCTTGCCTATACGATTGTGGCCATTTGTGTGCTGGTGCTGCGCTATCAGGATGATGATATGACCAAAGTGGTATCCGTTCAAGCACCAAATATCTTCCGTCAGCTGTTCTGCAACTCGTATCGCGAACCCAACACAACGACCTCAGCTATTACCAAAGTTGGCATTGTCGTCTTCTCCATATTTGCCATCATCTGGTGTGTATTCATGCAGGTCTTTACACTGGATTCAGTTGGTGGCATTGTTTCCTTGAGTCTTGTGGGTGCTATACTCATTTGCATATGCGTTATAATTGGCATGCAACCGGTATCGACCATAGAATTAACCTTTAAGGTGCCCCTGGTGCCGTTTGTGCCCTGCCTGAGCGTCTTTGTCAATTTGTATCTGATGTTCCAATTGGATATCTACACTTGGATACGTTTTCTGATCTGGATTGCCATTGGCTATATCATCTACTTTACATATGGCGTTTGGAACTCCACACAAATACAACGTAATCGCAATCATGCAGAGGTGGCAGCCAATGCCATGCAAAACTCCGACTATCCACAGCAGCATGAAAATCGCGCCTTCGAGCCGGACTGGAAGGTTGAGAATGGTTTTAAACCCTCCCAGCCACCCGCCTATGAGTACTCCGAAAAGCTTTAAGGAAGTCAAAACATAGTGAAAAGAAAGTATTATAAGTTGCCTTGTAGAGTTAAACTGAGTTCGGAAAACATTTGAAATCAGGTTAAACCATTTTATATTTAATAGTAGGACTTCGCCCCGTACTATCCCTAACATCCTTAAGTACTTGTATTTTACTCGCTGACATTTTGTTTATAATTTTGATTTTTGAGCTTGCATGTGTATATGTGAGAGAGATGAATAGATTGCGCTTAAAAATTAAATGATTCCTTATATATAGACAATTAGCTACTACTTTATTTGGTAGCTGTATTGTCTATCTAAGGATTTGTTATTTTTATGTGCCAGAAATTTAGACACACACGATTTCCTAATATCGCTCAATGCAGACATTTATAATTTTTTTGTTTTTCATTTATTTTTTCAAACTACTTTTGATTTTGTTGTATCTTCAATATTGCTGCCTTTTATTTTGTGTACATAATGTTCCCAATTTTGTTGTGATATTTGTAAATATATATGTATATAGAGTTATATTTGTCACAATACTTGTTATCGTTATGTAAATGCAGTTTGTATCATATAATATTAGTATTGTCATAGATTTTTATGCAATTGTACAATCCTAAGATAGTTGAGTATTTAAGTCATTTAGTTAATAAGTCAAAAACTATCAAACATGTGTTTGGTTTTAGTGAAAACAAAGAAACATAAACGAATTTCCCCCAAAAATAATTGTTTGTTAAATAAAAAGTAATATTGTACATGAAATGGTTTTTGATATTAATCATTTGAAATCTTATAAGTTGGAGTAATCTAATCGAAGGTTAAACATTATCACATTAGTGTTCAAATTACCTATACAATTGTTCTAGATGACGCCCATGAAAGTTATTTTGTTTTAGCTAATCTAATCTAGTTGAAGTGAGATTTGACAAGCAACAAAATAAGAGATTTCTATATCTTGAGTGCTTTTTTTCTTACTGCCAAATGACATTTCATGCGTTTCGAACCAAGCAATTGCATTGAAAACTACATAATTCAAGCTTTTACTTTGGGCTGCCGAAATCGCCCTTCCAATAAACTTAAGTTAGTTAGTTAGAGTTAGTTAGAACAACAATTTATGCGAAAAAACTCAGTTTTTCAAATAGTTTTGATTGTCAAGAATGCCTAAAGCTAAGTTAACTACAGGTTTTAAGTTTGTAAACTTATATTTTGAAATTATTGATTGTCAGAATGAACTCAATACTACATCATTCGAAACGTCTGGGAAGACGTTTATCGCGTCGAAAGATCATTGCGCTGGATGGTCCACACTTGAAACGTGTATTCAATCTGTTCGATTTGATTGCGCTCGGAGTGGGCAGCACTTTAGGATTGGGTGTCTATGTGCTAGCAGGACAAGTGGCCTATAATATAGCAGGTCCTGCTGTATCCATATCCTTTACAATTGCAGCAGTAGCTTCACTCTTTGCAGGATTATGTTATGCGGAGTTTGCCTCAAGGGTGCCGCGTGCTGGAAGCGCTTATATCTACAGTTATGTGACAATGGGTGAGTTTGTGGCTTTTACGATTGGCTGGAATCTGGTGTTGGAGTATATGGTGGGCACGGCATCGGTGGCACGTGGACTCACCTGCTATGTGGATGCGCTGTTGAATCATACAATATCGGATACATTGAAGGATCTGATGCCTGTGAAGTATAAGTATATGTCGGACTATCCGGATGTAATATCATTTGGCATGATTCTGCTATTAACTGGTGTGCTTGCATTTGGAGCCAAAGAGTCCAGTTGGCTGAATAATACCTTTACCTGCCTTAATCTGCTGACCATTGCAATTGTGGTCATTGCAGGTGCCACAAAGGGTAAGCTCCAAGGCAATATAAGCTTACATTCAATTCTAAACCTATATACTTTCTCTTTAAGCTAACTGGCATAATTGGAGCCGCAGCGCTGCTGATGTTCCATCGAAGAAATTGGGCAGCGGTGGCTTTATGCCATATGGCTGGGCGGGTGTTATGACGGGTGCAGCCAAGTGCTTCTATGCCTTCATTGGCTTCGATTGCATTGCCACAACCGGCGAGGAGGCCATCAATCCAAGTCGTGACATACCCATTGCCATATTGTATTCTTTGCTTATCATCTTTGGCTCTTATCTGAGCATGAGCGTGGTATTGACCATGATGATGCCGTATTATGATATCGATCCTCTTGCACCACTTGCCCAAGCTTTCGACTATATCCAAATGATCGAGATCAAGTGGATTGTAACCATAGGCGCCCTGTTTGCTCTCTGCACCTGCATGTTGGGCGCCATGTTTCCGCTGCCACGCATTTTATATGCCATGGCACAGGATGGTCTCATGTTTCGTTGCTTTGCGCGAATACATCCCTGGACACAGACGCCTCTGATAGCCACCATTGTTATGGGCATACTTACGGGTAAGTTGGCCTATTTATAAGAAATAAGTAATTATTTGAAACTGGCATTCCAACAGCCATTATAGCCATGATTTTCAACTTGGAACAACTTATTGAGCTGGGCACAATTGGCGTGCTTTTGGCCTATACGATTGTGGCCTTGGGCGTTGTGGTAATGCGCTACGAGGACGATGCACCGGATGTATTATTCGAAACGAATCTTACATGTGGCCTATTATTGCGACAGATCTTTAATACGTCTCGTGTTAAGGACTCAAATGAATTTACCGATTGCTTTGTTCGATCCGTAATGATTATTTATGTGCTGTTCTGTATTATCTTTTGCATGATTTGGAAGCATCTGAAATTCGAGACATTGGGAAACTGTCTCTGGCTGGGCTTTGTGGGCTTTTTAATGCTCTTCTGCATGCTGATCATTTATTTGCAGCCAACAACAACTGTTGAGCTGGATTTTACGGTGCCGTTTGTGCCATTAATACCCTGTATTTGCATATTTGTGAACATATTTTTAATGTTCCAATTTATGATGTTTACTTGGGTGGGCTTTTTAATTTGGATTGCCATTGGTTATATCATTTATTTTACTCTTATGCTTGTAAATTTTATCGTATGCACTCAGACCACCAAACAGGTCAAAGAAATGATTAGTTTGTTAAAGTTTTTGGAAGTGGGCTGAGTGCAAAATTATTAATAAAATGTCTGTATTGTTTAATGTTCTGATGGATATTTTGAAAACAGGGCTAGGCAGTAAAATGATACCCTTTCTGACTTTCGATACGCAAAAGCTAAAACTTTTGAAGTTCAGCAAATATTTAGACCCGCATTGGCCAAAAAACAACTGACTAGGCTTGGTCCATTTGGAGCTGCTGCATCGGACTTAGCTCCAACTGGTTAGCTAACCAGCTTAGTTAAATGGCAAATAAGCTGCCTGTGGCCCTTTATTCCAGCCCTGAAGCCAGCCAGGATATAAAACGCAGTAGAGTAAATAACAGTGGCAAGTGAAAAACTCAAGCTCAAGCCAAAAAGCCAGACGAAAGTTGCAAGGATAATGCAAACAAACAAATATACACACCCACGCTCACACCCATACACACATACAATCACATATGCATGTGATTTGAAGGAAAATTGGTCAACAAAGCTCCACTGAGAAAATAAAATTGTTTTGTGGGTCTTTCTTGTGCCACGCTTTTTACTTGCCCATTTTGTGCTGCATTAATTTATGCATTTTAAAAGGATATCAAGTGTTAAGGAGTTAGGGCAACACCACAATCAGAGTTGAGCTGCTCTGTTTTTGTGCAGTGTATTGTAATTTGACTTTTTATTTACTTGTGTGCACATCTGCGTAAATATGCAATTTTTCACACGCTGTCATTTGATTTTTTTTGCCAAGATTATTGCTTTATTTTAGCAGAAGTTACTGTTAATTGCAAGCAGCTTAGCTTTGTTGAAAATACTATCCACAAGATTTTCAAGTTTAAAATAGGATATCAAAATTCAAATTCAAATAATAAACAGAATTTGTTTATTTATGTTAAGTTAACATTTAGCATCCGCTCGCTGTTAAACTACAACGCAGCGACCTTCTCGAAAAATATTGCGGCATACTTTTAGGGGCAACAGTTTTTTCTGTTCCTGAAAAAAATAGCTCTTGTTCATCTATATGCTTCACCCACGTGCATCGACTTTTACATGTACAAGGGAATAGCGAACAGTCTGCTTACGGTGCGTGAAGAGCATGAATAAACATCAGACCACTTGCCTTTGGTTGCTTCGCTAACAATGTCGCCGCAGCGGACTACTCCAATGACGCGACTTGTTCCCCCTGGTGCCAATATTAGACTTTTCCAAGAGGAGCTTAACAATGCTTTTAATCTCAATACGGAGTTAAACACGGCGCAGGAGGTTGATAAAGCGGTTGAAACCTTTATTACAAAGGCCAAAGAAGCAGCCCAAACTGCGGCTCCAGCAGGTGCAACTCCCGGTAACAACGCGCTCAACAGCTTCACCCTCTCTCCGGAAGCTGTCGGTCTTCTAACACTTAAGAAACGCCTCAGACGCGAGTTCATCAGGACCAATGACTCGGCGATTGACAGGCTGTACCGCAGGATCTCCAACAGGGTAAGAAAAGTTCTCGCCACATTAAAAAGAGAAGCCACAGACGCTATGCTGGAAAGAGCTACTCCCGATGAAAGCTCGAAGTTTGCGCTCTGGAAGCTTACGAGGAGATTCAAGAGGCAAGTTGCACCGAAGTTTCCAGTTCGAAACCCTGATGGTTCTTGGGCAAGATCCCCCCAGGACAGAGCCGAAGCGTTTGCGAAAAATCTGGAGGAAAGATTTCAGCCGTTCGAGACAGCGTCGACAAGAAGAGTGCAGCTAGTGGCTGAATCTCTAGAAGCGCCTCTGCAGATGGCCCTTCCCGTAGCCCCAATCAGCCTTAGTGAAGTGGAAAATGTAATCAAAGGACTTCGCAATGGCAAGGCTCCAGGCGAGGACCACTTTGATACTCGCTCCATCAAGCTGCTCCCTCGCCGAGCTTTACTATTCCTCGTGCTCATTTTCAACGCTGCTCTCCGACTCGGGCACTTCCCAGGCGCCTGGAAGAAGGCTAACATCATCATGTTACACAAAAGTGGGAAGCCAGCAGATGAACTGGACTCTTATCGCCCGATAAGTCTTCTGCCAGCATTTGGCAAAATATTGGAAAGGTGTATTCTTAGAAGAATTCTTGACACCAGGGAAGTCAAAAGGGCAAACCCGAAATTTCAGTTTGGCTTCAGGCTCAGGCACGGCACGCCCGAGCAACTCCACCGAGTTGTAAACTTTGTTCTGGATGGATTTCATGGAAAGGAGTATGTTGTTGGAGCTTATTTGGATATTCAACAGGCTTTTGACAGAGTGTGGCATGCAGGACTTTTGCATAAGCTTAAAGGATTACTCAACCCACAGCTCTACCTTATCGTCAAAAGTTTCCTTAACGAGCGCTTCTTTAAAGTTGTTCAGGACGGGCTGTCCTCTCAATCTAAGCGAGTCAGAGCTGGCGTACCCCAGGGTAGCGTGTTGGGGCCAACTCTTTATAGCCTGTATACGCATGACATGCCATCTTTCGATAACATGCTGATGTCGGACCCCAACAACTTACTTGTTGCCACCTTTGCTGATGACACTGCAGTCCTGGCCAGAGACAAATGCGTATATACTGCAACATATCACCTCCAGATCTATTTAAAAAAGTTTGAAAACTGAGCATGCCGATGGAACATCGGTATAAACACCGATAAGTGTGTTTCAGTAATGTATACCCTTAGAAAAGGTACCTCTCCTGGTGTGTTCATACATGGAGCGCTCTTAGAGCAGAAGAATGCCCACAGGTATCTTGGTGTCACACTGGACAAGTGGCTAACATTCCATAGCCACACAGCTGACGTAGCTGGGCGCGTCAAGGCAAAGGCAAGACGCATGTGCTGGCTCATTAATGCGAGGAATAAGCTATCGCTTAAAAACAAGGCGAACATCTACAAGGTTATTTTGGCACCCATTTGGAGATATGGTATCCAAGTTTACGGTATCGCATCAAAAACAAACATGAACAAAATTCGAGTGGCACAGTCACAAATATTACGAAGAATGACTGGTGCACCATGGTATATACGTAACAGAGACATTGAAAATGAGCTGCAGATACCAAAACTCGGAGATGTTATTAACCGTCAAGCTACTACATACTTGGCCAAGCTCGCTGGCCATCCAAGCCAACTGGCGCAAAGGCTCCTGAGAGCGCGACGGATTAACGGAGTGAGGGCGAGAAGGAGACTCCGGAGAGTTCACCCAAATGACTTGCCAAACCGGATTTTACAATAATCTTATTTAAATTATTCACCCTATTATCAAGGCTGATGTACATATGTAAATATTAGAATTATTATTATTCACTATAGAATAAGTTACTAATAATAGTAACAGCAATCTATAAAATATATAAACACTTTAAAAAAAAAATAAAAAAAATCTATATGCTTGCAAACTCTCAAAGGAATTGATTCTGTTGGAATTGCATGGACCAACGCTATCGACTGGCATTCAAGGATAATGGGGTCATCTAAGGATCATCGATCTGTAACAATTTATTCTGAGGGCCAAAGGAAACATGTCAAAAACACAATATCCTTTGTAATTTAAAACTGCATAGATGATTTTGATGTCCTTTAGCCTGTCAATAGTACTGTTTAAGACACGTCGTTTTACAAAGGACTCGTTAGGATCTGCAAGGATACCTCCGAAATATGGCTAGTTTTCTGTATACTAAAAAGTCCTTTTAACTCGGCTGCTTAAAAGGCGATCGTTCTTTGAAATACATTATCTGACGTGGATGAACAAGAACCATCTTTTGGCCAAAGTACATCAAAATCATTCTTAAAAAAGCCAAGATACAGGCGCTTTTGTGATTTAAGATCACTTTTTCCTAGCAACACCTTTGTAAAAACTGAAGGTAACATTTTTGAAAAAATTATAAAATTCGATAGTTCTGCTGTCTGCTATTACAAAATGGTATATCTTTTCAAAATCCTCAAGGATACGGCCGAGTTATAGCTACAAAAAGATTTTGTTTTCATTCAGTGGGCAATTGTTGGAATATTGTTGCTTTCTTTCAGGAGCTGTCTTATTAAGAAAGCAATTCGTCTAAGTACCATCGAAAATATCAGTTTGGTTGCAAAATTCTATGTGAAACAAACTATATGACGATTTAAAAGTCCTTTTGGTTAGCTGATGGTCCCAATAGCTATCTACTTAATAAAACCTACATTCCCAGGAAAAGTCAATCGTTTTTTTGCTTGTATCAAAATGTTAATTTTATTTAATACTTACTACGATAGTTCTAATGTCTGTGTTATACAAACTTATGTTTACTTACAAATTCAAAATATAAAGATATTTTTTATGCAACTTTAATGCTCTTTCTTAGATTTATTTCACTTGAAATAATAAATAAGAAATTGCACAACAAGAATATAAATTCTGTGGCTCTTGGACCAACATGACGTATGCGTAACGTATTAAATAACAATGAGCACTCAAAAGTAGGCAATGCAATTCGCTAAACACAGCCGATCAAATAATTAAATAACCAGCCTAAAAGTATGCAATGTCAAAAATGAAAACAACAAAACGTTTAATGCTCTCTTGTGTTGTTATGTTATGTGTATGTATTTGCATAATACCAATATCTAACAGATCGCTAAAAGTAAAACGATATGACTGTATTTCAAATAAACTTATAAAAGTAGATGT
Organism: Hirtodrosophila cameraria; assembly: GCA_949708635.1. Taxonomy (NCBI): domain Eukaryota; kingdom Metazoa; phylum Arthropoda; class Insecta; order Diptera; family Drosophilidae; genus Hirtodrosophila; species Hirtodrosophila cameraria. The sequence goes on along the minus strand of OX453091.1, from coordinate 7,426,425 downwards.
TATTATTCAATGTCTAGATTTTGTAGTTTGTCAAATTGTAATTAAGGACTGAATTTCTATAACTGGGTATATATAAGAGTAATATGCTGTAAATGTAAGAGTATTTGCATGCTTAAAAGGGCCTCAAAGTCCAATATCACAAAACGCACACATACACAGACGCACTTAGAGAGAGGCAAATACAAATACAAATACAAACACACATATGACCGTAGCTGTAAATAAATAAACAATAATTTGAGCCCACGTTTATGTATGTATGTATGTACGTATATGTGTGTGTACATTTGTGTGTGTGTGTTTTAGCGCAAAATGTAATGCAAACGGCACAGGCTGAGGTAGAGAAAGAGGTAGGTAAAGAGTCAGAGGAAGAGGGGGCAACAGTTTGAAGCAGAGGACTCGGTGTTCATTGCGCGTTGCGGTTTCATTTGTGAGTTTTAATTAAATACGTTTAAATATTTGTTATTTCCGACAGGCAGACAAACCAAACGACCAACAACAACAGCAACAACAACAACACAAAACCCAACAACATGGAAAGAGCTTGAACAACATCAGCAACAGCCACCTGGTAAATATTAGCGAAAAATTAGCAAAGTATTTTAAGCGCAACATGTTCGTCCTGCGGTTTTCAACATCAAATCCTCTGGCTGCACCCTAATGTGGCATCAGAGTTCCAATCGTAACAGTACACCGTTGCAGGGGTGTAGAGTTAAAAGGGGAACACACATCATTTTGGGCTCTATGCTCTAGTACGTTGCGTGTGCATTTCATTTATTTATAAATAACGCATAATTAATTTAAAATGCGTGCGCGAAATTGTTGTTAAGTGCTAAATCCTGTAAAATGCAACTGGACACGCACGCTAAACAGGCAAAAGACAACCATAAAATACACACACACAAGCACATACATACATACATACATATATGCAGCACATATATATCCTTATAAATATACTTTTTCTGAGCTTCGCTCTTTTTGAAACTAAGCAGACTTTTGAAAATAAAAAATAATATTTAAAAATATATATATTTTGTATTTAAAACTTTAAATTAAAAGTCACAAAAGTTCGCCTCAATTAATCAAATCAAAAATAGCTTACTTCAAAAACATTAAACCAAAAAAAAAACATGTTTTGGGTTTTCTAAAAACCCAATTGTGTAAGCCAAACAGTCAACCCTAAAGCCAAACAATTAAAATGCACAAAAAATTGCTAATGATGCTGCATATCACTTGGCCACGCCCACAAATAGCATTTGACCAAACATAGCCCCAGCTCTCAAAATGTTGCCAAAGTCAAAAAGTTTGAAAATGTTACATGCGGTCAACAAAATCAAATTAACTTTTAGCGCGAATAAATTTAGCAGCCACAACTCGAAATAAGTTTTAAAAATTTAATTTTAAATGCATGGCACAGCTTGAGTGTGGAGATTTGTAGCCGGGAGGAGGGCCTGAAGGGGCATGTGTTCAATGCATACTCGTATAATAGGCCGATCAGCATCAATTAAGAAAATAATCCGCGCATTATGCGAATAGTATATAAATATTATTTGACAACAGCCAAGCGGCAAAAACTGTCGTCGAGTGGTCACAGCAGCAACAGGAGACACCAAATGGGGGGGCAATGGGGTATGCGAGGTCAGGATTCCGGTTGGGGATTAAGGGACCATTATGTGAACATTTACAACATATGCTAAACGAGCGGAAAAAAAGAAAGCTGAACCATGTCATGTGGCGGTTGTAATGATGATGCTGATGAGACCAGCGTAGTCAGCATATGCCGATGCGGATGCGAATGTTTTGGGCAATTGCGAATGCTGATGATAATGATGTTGACAGGTGTAACATGAAGTTCACATGACATTTATGAACTGCAAGGTAAAAGAAAAAAACATCATTGCTTCGATATTTAAAGTTATTGCAGTGCAGCGGTGTTTTTTTCGGGTTAGTTGATAAGCAAAATGGTCGGAAAATAGGTTTTGTTTATTATAAAAAATATGAAACTGATAAAAGAAACGGACTTATACTAAATTCCAATAATACATAAATATTAAACAAAAGAAGCTTAAGGAGTTTATACTACAATTGCCATAACCAAATCCTATTAAAATATTCTTTAAGCTTTTAGACTATTCATACACTCAGAAAAAAATGGCCATGCTAGCTCTAGAATTATCAGGCTAGAATTCATACGAAGGCGTCTGTTTTTTTTTTAAATATATATATATATTTCCTTAAATTCAATTTCAGACTTTTTTAGGCGTAAAATGGGCTAAAATTAAGAGTTCCGGTGCTAAAATAAACGTTCTTGAATTAAGAATTCTTTACTCAAAACAAGTATTTTCGTTCTCGGACACTGTTTGCACTTGATTTGAGTACGAAAATCTTAATTTTTTCTTTCTGAGTGTAATAATAATGAACAAAAAACAAAACGGTATGAAAGTTTAGGGTGAATTCTGTATTTTAGCTTCTTAATTAGTTCATTTTGTAATTTTTTCAATTTGAAATATTGTGTCATTGTTCCATTTGTGTATTTTTCAACACATATAACACTTTTCATAACATGTTCACGAGACCATTTGATGGGCTTTTGATCTTTTCATTATGGCCATCAAAATATATATTACCACAAGCCGCTTCAGTTAGCCACCGCTGACCCCGCTTTACCAACTGTTCCCACAGCTCTGTTGATTTGATTTACACCAAATGCAAAATGTGAATTTATGGTCACGTTGTTGTTGCTGTGTTTTTGTTTTTAGTAGGTGCGAGCTGTGCAACAGTGCGTATGATGAATTTGGTTAAATGCCACAGTGCGTCACTTTGGGAAAAACTGAAAAGCATTTTAACGCCATTTGTACATAACTATATAACTATATAAGAGTACACACATATACTAATATTTATATATAAACATAAATACGTTTTAGTTGGCTTGTTTATTTTTGTCAGTCGCCTGCTGTGCGTAAATAAATATAAATTGCAACAATTCTTGTACAATATTTATGTATTTAGTCACATAAAATGCAATTAGTAAACGTAAAACGAGTGTAAAAGGTTGCTGCTTAATTGGAAAAGTTAAATAGATGTGGACATATCGTAGAAAAAAAATGTTTTGAACAAAGTAGTGTGAAGGAGTCGTGTTTAATCATAAATTAATAGAAATATTTTTTCTTTTTCTATATTTAATTAAAAATTCACCATTTATCTTTTCAGCATCATAATTATTTAGTTGGTTTTAAAGTTTAACAAATATTTTATCATTATATTTATCTAGTATACCTTATAAGTTATGATTACTGCAACAAAAGTTCTGTTCATCATTTTGTTAATCAGTTTCGAGATATAACTATAATAAGTACCATCTGCAAGGTTATAAAATTTTGATAAATGTTAGTTAACAGCTTACTGCATTGTGTATCAAAGTCTCTTGTTGCCCTTTCAATAGGCACTCAACTAACCAATTAATTGGCCTTGTTGACCGCGCGAAAACTCAATTTGCTTGGAGCCTGCTCAACAAATTTGCCTCACAACGGATGCGACGACGTCAAATGCCATCAATTTGGCTAACATTATTCACGACAATTAACAAATTAATTGCCTACTTTGAGGCTGCACTTGAAGCTAAAACACACACATACACAAACACATACGTATGTATAGAAGAGCAGACTGCGCTGCTGCTAAGGCAAATTCCCAATGGCGTCTTAGTTTTATGAGGCTACATACAACAACAACAAGCAGAGCCCACAAAAGCTGAACGCTAATGAAATTTCCAAGCTGCGCTGCAGAGCTGCCCAGGGAGTTCAACCTCTGCCCAGTAGGTGGCGTATTTGCAAAGCTTTTAATATAATGACACATTATCATGGCAGCAGCCGAGTCAAAGGCAGACGACAGACAAACACACACATATTCATACACATATGCATATGCATATGCACGTCAAATGGGCGCACGCATAAGCAGATAACGATGAGCAGCATAAGCCAAAAAGTAGCAGAGAATGAGAGAGAGAGAGAGAGAGAGAGAGAGAGAGAGAGTGACAGGAAGAAAGCAGAGACAGCGACTGTAGCAAAGTAACAGTTGTTTGTTTTTATACCCTTAATGGAAGTTACATTAATTTATGTACTCAAAATGTGATAACTTGATAAAGACATATTTTTTCATGATTATTTATCATGTTATAAAATGTTAAAAAAAGGTAAAATTTATATTGTGAAAAGAATTTCTTAAAAAATTAATATTTATTTATTTATTTATTGATTAAATGATGTTGACTATGTACAGTAAACACATGAAAACTAAAATTTTAAAATTTTAAGATTTCAAAAAAAATAATTAAAATTAAGAAAATTAAATATTAACAATCAAATATTAAAAATTAATAAATATTAAAAATACATAATTTACAACTATGTACAAAAATAAGGACTTTTTGCATGCAATATTTGTTTAGCACCAGAACATACTATTTTTTGTAATAAAAGTAGTTAAAATATTATGTTTTTTTAATATAGAAGAAAAAGAAGATTGAAACGATTTCATCCCCCATAGTTTTCATATAACATTTTTCTTTACAATATAAAAATATAATAAAATATATAAAGTAGATAAAAGAGTATAAAATGTACAAAATATGTATACCTGCTACAATATAATAACTTTAGTTAGTTTAAGTTTTTTATATGTTACTTAGCAGAACTAGAATACTAGTTAAATACGTAATAACAAGATTTAAAAAAAAAAATAAAAAAATATTGTGTATTATGTATTTTTATTGAAATCTTTTCAGGTTTAATGATGATGATGAATACTCTTAAGTAATTGAGTCAAATATAATAGCTGCAATAGGTAAACTTTTATGTATTCAAAATACTTGATTAACTACCTAAATATTTCATAAAAATGCACAATTACTTGAGTAATTAAACATTAAAACATGCAATTACTTGAGCAGTTATTTCTGAAATATGAAATAAGAGCAAACTGTTTGAATAAATAATATTCTTTTGTTTACCTATCTTTCTTTCATTGCTGTGTATTTGCATTGATGTCTGCATCGTTCTACCCTTTACCCTTTACTCACTTATTCAGTCTATATTTTATATGCATTTACTGTCGATTTATTATTGCCGCTGAATTTGTTTTTGTTGATATTACGCATACGTCCTGTCAGTCGGCCTATTTGGTTGTAGCCTACCATGTTGCGAAATGCGATTTAAATTGTCCAAAAAATGCAAACAAACGGCATGCGACAGCCCCCTCTTGTTGCACTTACCTCCCCCCGCTTGCCTCATGCCTACCAAATTGCCTTTTATAAAATATGCAACAGCAGCAACGCTTGTTACAACAATGACAGTATCAACAACAACAGTTACTGTAACAGCAGCAACAGCAGCAACAGCAACAGCAACAACAACAACAACAACAATAATAATAGCAACAATAATAGCAACAATAACCGAAATTGCCAACGCATCCATTTAATTTCATTTTAATGCAGAGCATATCCTGGCAAGGTGTCCTGCCCCATCCTCCCCCCTGCTCCTGCTTGCCATTTACCTTACCCATTGTCCTTATGCAGAGAGTAAACAATTTTGCCATATCAAACAATTGAAATGTGGCCGTACACTCGCAGGCTGTGGGCGTGGCCAATTAAATGACTCTGATTCTGTTAAATGCATTATTTTTGGAGAGCTGCAAATTATTGATGCTATTATAGTTGTTGCTGTTGTTGCTGATTTTGTTATTATGTATTATTATTATTGCTGTCATTTGTATTTGCCACTTGTCTGTGTTTGCCAAGTGTTGATCGCGTTTTTATGACTGCTTCAAAAGGATTAACAATGTATAAATGCTATTAAAAAATACGTCAGAGTGAGTAGGTGCAACAAAAACAAACGAAAATATGGGTGTAAAATATTAACTAAATTGATCATGCTATAAGCAATTCGTATGAATTCGCAGAATTTATGGGAAAAAAGAGAAAAACAGGAGGGGAGGGAATAGAGTACCTATAAATGTCGAACAGACACTAAAGACTATTACACACTTGAATAATTCATTTTGTTTGTGCTCTCATAACCAAAATAATTCAAGATAATTGCTTTATAAATAAATCGTTCGCCAAAAATAGCAAGCCCAAGATCTCTTCACAAATTTGCCAAATCTATTTTTCTTAAGCAGAGTAAGACTCTACACTCAGAAAAATATCAGATTGTGTGCTCAACTCAAACGGTGACAAAATTCTACCAAGGACAGGTATACCATATGAAATCCAAAGAGCGCTCCAAAAATCTGGTTATGGGCTCTAAGAATGTGGAATATTTCTAGGATGTCAAAACTGGGCTCGGAATGTTGTTTTTTGGAAATATATAAAAAAAAATACTATTTTAAGTTGACTTTTTATTATATTTTCCGTCTTAAAAGTCAACCTCTGGTCTCGGTTTTGACATTCTAGAATTTTTCCGCATTTTTTGAGACAGAAATCAGATTTTTTAATCGCTCTTTATAAAGGTTAGCGCTATCGAAACATTACCAACCTCTTAAAGCAAAAAATTCTTATATTAGAGAGGTTTTTTTAAAGATCGAAACTATGTTTTTTGGCTTTTTATTATTATTTTATGATAATAAACAATCGTTTTTGATTTGAAGGCCTATTCATACTGAATTTATGAATATTTAAGGACGCATTATACTTCGAATTTGAAGATTAAAAAGGCTTTAATTCTAGAACTACGTTTTTTCGAGCATAAGAATGTTTCTTCACTATAAAAACCAAAAGAATTACAAATGTTATGAACAATTTTAAGACGTATTAGAATTACATCTAAAGAGAACAAAACCATTTAAAAAAATGTTCACTTATTAGAATAATGCGCAGCAAAACGATCTAATAACACTTGAAAAACTACTTATAATGATAATAGCCACAAGTGGCTCGCACAAAGCAGGAAACAAATTGTTGGCTGAAAATTTCAAAAACCAAAAATCAAATCTTAAATCTGTAGCAATATTCAAGGTTAGAGAACGCTTCAAGTGTTCTAACGAGATACTTGAGCAAAGAAAATAATAAGTGAGTGGCAATAAGTGCTTAAGAAATATGCAAAAGTAAAAAAAAATGTTGTTAAGTTATGTTACACACATTAAAATAAGTCAAAACTAAACATTTATTGTTTATTGTATTGTCAGATAAGCCATAAACGGTAGCCAATCTATTAGCAACAATTGTAATGATATAAAAAGCACATTTTATCCACATCAGCAAATATAAACAGTACAACAAAAATACAATGAATCAAAATCTACTTCACATGCAAAAACCTGATCCAAAAATAAATTGTACTCAAGTGCGTACAAAAAACGCGAGTGGAAGGCGGACGTTTAACCAAAATGGATCGTGCAACATACAACATTTGTTGTTGGTAGTTGGTAGGTTCGTCATCATAGCCATTATCAAGTGGTTAATAGTAGAGCCCAAGCTGGCCTGTCGTCATCTTTGGCTTTGATGCGCACTTGACTTGGGGCTCCATATTATATTTTATTTGTTTTTCTTCATTTTGTGTTTTGACGACTGGTAATGAAAACCAGATTTGGAGTTTTGAGACAATCAGCTGTGATGTGGATGGTAGATGATCCAAATTTTTCGCTATAAATACCTAACGCAAATTGGACCAAGACATCATTGGGTTCAATACCTAAGACACAGTAAAATCTTTCAGTCAGTTCGCATAGTTCGAAAGTTACGAAAGAACTAAATCTTCAGCATGGTGAGTGTTCCAATTGTAAAAGTACAATATACCAATTTTTAGAAAAGTGTACTAAATATACCAATTTTTAGTACAATTGTGCTAAATATAAAAAGCTTCAATACACATGTATAAACAATTTCAAAATTGTGATGCACAAGCTCTAAAAAAATAAATGTTTTAGAACTATTCTAAATCTTAGAACAATTTAGCACAGTGTTATTAAAAAAGCATGGCTTTTACATATTTAAAACTTGCGAGAAGCTGCTGTAACAAAGTTCTAAAAACATATATCCCTTTAGTATAGTTGTTCTTAAAGATATAAGTGTTAAGAAACTTACTCTAGCACATTTCGAACTATGCGAAATATTGTGTAGTTCATTTTAACACATTTTAGTACACATATGTAACATTTTAGTACATATCTGTTACATTTTAGTACACATATGTAACATTTTAGTACACATTTGTAACATTTTAGTACACATATGTAACATTTTAGTACATACATACATTTAGTACATACGTTAAATCTGTGTACACATGTGCTAGAACACGTAGCATTTTTGTACAAGTGTACTAAAACATAATAAATTGAGAAAAAATTCATTAAGACTCAAATATACTTACCCTTAAGACACTAAGAACATGTTTTACAAGAATCTTAACTAATTTAACAAACCTTTTTCCACAGAAACTCTTCATCGCCGCATTCTCCCTTTGCCTGGTGGCACTTGCCGCAGCTCAATCAGCGGATCCCGCTATTCAAGATCCCTCGGCGGAGTATTTGCCACCCGTTGGCGATGCTGAGGCAGCTGCATTATCCGAGGATGGCTATCGCTACAAGACGGTGCGTCGCTTGAAACTGCGTCATCGCCGCGAGGTGCCCAGCCAGGAGTATCTGCCACCCACACAGGAGTATCTGCCCCCCGTTGATGCCGTTGAGGCTGGTGATACCAAGGTTGCCGATGATGGTTATCGTTACAAGACCGTGCGCAAGTTGAAGTTGCGTCGTCATCGTCGCGATGTCTCTGAGATTGTTGAGCCAAGTAACGAATATCTGCCACCTGTTGATGTTGAGCTTGCCCCTGAGCTGAAGACCGTGCTGGGTGCTGATGGTTACCGTTACAAGACCGTGCGCAAGCTCAAGCTGCGTCGTCATCGTCGTGAGGCCGATGCTGCTGCTGAGGATGCTGCTGCCGCTGAGGCAACCAATGGCGAATATCTGCCCCCAGTTGAGGCACCCGCCGCTGAGGCTGCTGAGGTTAAGGCTGCTGATGAGGGTACCGAGGTTGGCAAGGATGGTTATCGCTACAAGACCGTGCGTCGCGTTCGTTACCGTTATCGCCATTAAGCTATTGATTTCCGAATTTAGGCATATTGAACCAAATTGATCCTGATAGTACATAGAGTTTAGACAGCCAGGTACACTGAAAAAGTTTTCAACTGATTAGTTTTCGCTGTCTTGGCTGTTGCTCGACAACGATCCCTTTGCTACTTTTAAAAACATAAATTACCTGTAGTTTTTTATCTGTCCCCACCTCCGAAAGCATATGGAATAATAAAGTTTATTCACAAAAAAAACATATAAGTCTATCTATTGGAAGAGTTGGTAAAGGGTATTGAAATTCAAACAAATATTATTAATTTCTAATTATATATAATTATAATTGCAAGGAAAAGTTAATTGGGAAATAATTGCATCTAAATTTGCATAACTTAATGCATCTATCACGGCTTTATTCGGTTTCCATTGGTGGATTGCATCTTAATGCTCAAGGAATATTCGATTCCGCAAAATCTTGTCGAAAGTAAAAAACGGAAATCTGGAATTGAAACTTCTCAGCCACATAAAAAAAAACCCATAAAGAGCTTTTAGGTCAGATCTTTTAGCTGTCCATTACCATCATTGGGAGTGCTCATTTTATGACACTCAAAAAATCAAATCAAAATTAAATTTTTGCTAAATTGCACGTTAAAAATACTGAACGAAAGTACAAGCAAAGAAAATGCCCAAAAGAAAGAAGCCAAGAAAAAAGTGCACACAAAAGCAGCCAATGAGTATAAAAAATGGGAATTGAAATCAATGGACAAGTAGTAAAGGCAACTGGCCAAAGTGAAAAGCAATAAGAAAAAAAAAGAGGAAAACTTTTGGCGAATTGCAAAATGCTATTTGGAAATGAAGTGTCTGCTTTTAGGCGCACCAGCTGAGGCAACAGCAAAGTGCAACGACTCTGACTGAACCAACTCTTGTCCCTCCCCGCCCTCAACTCGACCCATCTTTTGGCATTTTTCGGTCAACTTTTCGTAATATTATTTTGCATTTATTTGCACAACGTTCGGATTTCTTTGTTTTCTTTCGTTGCTTTTGCTGGCCAAAATATATAAGAAAGAACGAAAAAAAAAAAGAATATGGCAAATTACAATATTTTAGACGGTCCATGGTTTGGCCGTGGACCTAGACGAGCCAGCGCAAAAAGAAAGGTAAATAAAACATTTTGTGAACCAAACATAAAGTTACGTAATTGAGCGCTTGACTTTCTGAAGCAGCGGCCTGAAAAGGTTGCCCGGTCCAATCCTTAAGAGTTTCTGAGTTCTATGAATATTAATTTTCTAAAAGGTTCCCTTGGTTCTTGTTCATCTTTTGCACTTTTCACTACTGATTGTAAGTAGATGTTTAAAAGTTTTAGTGCTTAAGAAACGGGTTTAAGCAGTGCTTAATTGATAGTTCGCTTAAGTTTATATAAAAATTTTTAATATTATATATTTTTGGTTAAACCTAAACAACTTGGATAGCCCTGTTCTGTAAGACATTACGAAAGTGAATTTACCGTAAATGTTTCTATTTTCACTTTAGACAACACTTTGCGAATTGAATTCACTGTTCCAACAAACATTTAATAAACTTTTTATTGTGAAAGGATTGAACTTACTAGATAAACAGCTATAAGGAAGTTTTGAACATAGAAAGGAATTTCAATTCTGCAAAATTTTGCTGAAAGTGGAAACCGGAACAGGTTTTGATAGAAAATGTATAAAGAATTAGTTTACATATTTTGAATAATCATTTACTTTTGCTGGAAAAGCGCATTTCGGCAAAGAAACTTTATAATATTAATTTTTCAAATGTTTAATTTTAAAATATTAACAACTTTTCAGAATATTTTTTAGTTTCTGCATCATTCTATATTTCTGTGGTCAAACAATATTCGATTAAAATTGTGCAAAGCTGATTGTTTCATTACACCAATCTCAGACGCAATTAAAAGTTACTTAAAAAGCTTTGCATGTTAAACTAAAAAGCTTTCATAGAATTATAAAGCTTTAAGTTTAGACTTGTGAATAATAGAATGAACCACTTAAAATTGATGTTTTAAGTTGCATTTTAAACTAAGAAGCTTTAATGAAACTTTGAAGCTTTAAGTTATGACTTTTGTTTAAAATATTAAAAAACTTAAAGTTGTTGTTTTAAGTTGCATTTTAAGCTAAAAAGCTATAATAAAGTCATAAAGCTTTAAGTTTTGACTTTTATTTAACAGATTGACCAGCTTAAAGTTGATATTTTAAATAAAATTTGTTAAATCGGCAACAATTTTGATCATTTTTAAATTTCTGAATATTTTATAACAGAAATCATACAGCTCTTAATAATGTTGATGTACAGGGTATTAAATATGCACTCCTTCCAATTACGTAAAATATCAAAATACCGCACACTGTATGCAAATAACATTTACGCCTCAATATCAAACTAAACAATTTCAACGCTTGACTTGACTGGACACAATTGCTGAAAGAGACACAGAGTGTAGGAGAGACAGAGACACAGAGAGAGTGAGTGAAAGAGAGGGAAAGCTAGCAAGATAAACATTTTATTGATGCTGAAATTGTCTGTGAATTTGAGTGTAACAATTTGCAGCTAATTTCATTGTGGCCTTTCCGTAATTGCATTTGTGGCAAACGCATTACAATTAACCAAAAATATATGCCAAATTTACAAATTCGCTCGAATTTCAAAGTCAATTCATGTGTATAAATAAGTAACTAAAGTAAATTTTAAATTATTTATAGCAATGTTGCGATATCAATTAACAATTGTAATAAGTAAATATAGCTCATTAAATTCCTTTTTGAGCGATAACACTCGAATGTATCTCTGAAGTCATTTGGCTAAATGTCAAACGGAAGCCAAAGCGTAAGCGTGTGTGGAAGCAAAAAATCGCAAAAAAAAAAGATAATATTTAAATGGATTTTTAATGGAAACAGACAGCAGCCAGCTGCCAGAATGAGACTGAGACTGAGCCTAGTCAAAGGGAGACGCACCGAGGCAGAGGTACAAAATCTCTGACACAAAGATAACAAAATACAGGCCTGGGTAATGGCAATCAAAATTTGTGTCTTTCATCTGTTTCAGAGTCTCTTTCTCTGTTTATAAGTCAATCCCCAAGCCGATTTGCCTTTAAATACTTCACCTCAATTTGGCTGGCAAATGGCAGACACCTTAATTGAAAATACGTCAGAGCGAGTACTCTATTCCACTCTAGTTCAGTTCAGTCCAGTTCAAAGCAAAACAACAACAAACACAACAACTACAACACAAAAATATTGTTCCCATGCACAGGCATAATTTAAAATAATTCACAAATTTTCTGCTCACAAAACTTTAGCTTTGGACTCGGAAAAGTTTTTTCTTGTTTCTTTGACTTTTGACTATTTTTGCGTTGATGTTGTTGTTTTTGCTGTTTCGGAAAAAAGCCAATTGCTGCTAATTGGACCAGACCAGACTAACTGAGTATTGACATACATACATATGTATATATGGAATAGAAATTCGGCTAAAAATCAGTCAGCTATTAAAATGTTGCACTTCAAAGCAATATTAATTAAAAATTATAAAAAAAACTCGATTTTTTCTCCAAACTTTCTAAAATAATTTAATTGATATAATTCAGCTTTTAGAAATACAGGATAGCATTCTAAAACAAGTAAGAACTCTTAACACTTTTTCAGTCTGTGGTATAGATACGAGTATATCAATTACAAATAGCAAACTTTTGTTGCTCTTGCTTCCAAACTGCGTTCAAACGGACGGACAGACAGGCAGACATTTCACAAGCAAAGTGTACGCCATTTTATACTCTATTTTAAAAAAAAATAAAAAAAAAGAAAGAGTATATTGGCTTTGTGAAATGTGCATCTGAATGTCTGTATGAACGCAGTTTTCTTCCACAGTTTTGAAGATAAAGCAACCAATGGTATATGTGAACATATAATATATACCATAGGCAGACTAAGTGTTAAGATCGGCCAGATCGAACCACTATAATAGCTGCTACGAATGGTTGAAAAACAAGTTTTTGTATGAAAAACTTTTTTGTTTTTGAAGCTAACTCAACTGACCAAATTTGATCAAAATCGGACGACTTTATCTTATAGCTGCCATAGGAGCAATCGGTTGAAAAATAAATTTTTATATGAAAAACTGTTTTGTTTTTTAAAATAACTGAACCAAACTCACTTTACCTAAGTTTAAGGACAGTTTATAGGTATACAATTAGTCTTTAAAAAAGTTTAATTTAATAAAAGTACATAAAACAGAGTATATCACAGTCGGCAGAGCCCGACTGCAACGTTCTTATATGTTTGAAATTAAAAACAAGTAAGAATACTCTAGTCGAGCGTGCCCGACTACGAGACTCCCTGCTCCCAACTTGCATTTCAAGCAGTTCAGCGGCAACACAAGCAAGCAGCGTACTCAACTTGCACAGTGCATGTCAATCTGTTGTTTCTGCCTGCTGAGACAGGGGAAATAAGTTCTTCCATAACTTTGGTGCTATTTATCCGATCGTGTTGAAATTCGAAAGACATTGATTAAACATACATGTGTACCAAAAATTAAAGCTTTATCTTTAAAATTGTGGCCGTGGGAGTCTTTTGCGATTTGCGGGGGTGCCGGGGGGGGGGGGGGGGGGTGCAGCCGAAATTTGAAATAAACTTGATCTGCGTATGGTATACAGGAATCTACATGCCAAGTTTGGTGTCTCTAGCTCTTGTAGTCTCCGAGATCTGTGTGTTCATACGGACAGACGGACAGACAGACAGACAGACGGACATGGCTAGTTCGTCTCGGCTGTTGATCCTGATCAAGAATATATATAGTTTATATAGTCGGAAATGCCTCCTTCTGTCTGTTACAGACATTTGCAGTACTTTATAACTCCCTTTTTCCCATTTTTAATGGGAACAGGGAGTAAAAAAGAAAATAAACACTGCAAGTAGTTTCCTAAAAAAGTTCGGATGTAAGCTTTTGATATAGTTTATTTGTGGTGTATATGAAATATTTAAAGGAGCTTTTCAAGAAATTGTGAAAATGAATAACTGGAAAGTTTACAAGGAAAATTGGCGTCAAAAGCAATATTAAAGCCTCAAAAACTCAACAATAACTGATAAGTTGATTAACAAAAAATGGAGATTATTCAAAAACGATTGTTGAGCAGAGAAGTTATTTAAAGTTAAAGTTTCATTATAGTTAAAAAAAAACAATTGGTAGTCAACAAAATGTAAAGATAACAGCTAAGACCGTTTTAAAAATGGTTGTGAGGGATGTTTGATAAGGGGGAGTAAATATGTCAAGCAAGTCCATCAAAAAAACGAAAACGAAATCAATTTGGAGGTATGTGGATACATACTTACATACGTTTATGAGTATGTACATACTCTGTACACGCATGTAACGTTTGCCTTGTTGTTAATTAATCTCATTCAAAATATTGGACCGTGTGCTGAGCGCTGGCCGCTTCATCAGCATCAGCATACACACACACACACACACATACACATCTACATATGCATGTTGATAAGTCTAACAATGCGAATGAAGGCATGGAATAAAATGATGGGCATATGCTTGCAATGGCCCACAGAACGATTGATAAATACGAATGCCGACGTTGACGTTGACGTCGCTGCTGCCGCAGTAGCGTTGCTGATTTTTCAGATGACCAAACGAAACGACGACGGTGACGGCGACGGCGACACAAACAAAAAGTAAATAACAACTGCGGCAGCGTCAGAGGCAGCGAGTAATAAAGTTGATTGCAGGCAGTAGCAAGCGGCAAATTGAATATTTGTCTTTGTGTGTGCATATGGGTGTGCATGTGTGTGTGTGTGTGTGTGTGTGCTTGTGTGTGAGTGTGGCTTTATTTGTATTTGTTCGCATTGTTAAATGTCAGCTACAGCAACAACGCAAGAGAGCACATTTGAGCGCTCCCACGCTAGATGCTGACAGACCATTGTTAACGGTAGTCGCACTCTGCGCTTTAGCCTCTGCCAATCTCCAGACTCTCAGCGCCTGCTACCAAACATATTTAGCTCCACGGTCCAGCTTCAAGGGCAAACGCAACCCTCGCTCTCAGTTGCCATTCTCTCGCTCTCTCTCTTTGGCATGCTCTTTAGCTGGTTTGACTCAGCTTGTTGCTTTGTTTTTGTTTTATGAACTACGAACTGTGGCTGATGCTGCTGCTGCTGCTACTGCTGCTGCTGCTACTGCTGCTGCTGCTACTGCTGCTGCTGCTACTGCTGCTGCTGCGTTCGTCATTTGCTGCTCTTGCCAATCTTGGGCATTATCGATTTTCTTTTGTTTTGTTTATTTTACTAGTACTCACATTTGTTTGTTATTGTTCTCTGTGGGTTGGTTTCTTGTTTATTTTCTTATGCCAAGCGTTTGTTGATAACACCGCAACGCCAGCGGGCAAATTGAGCTCTAGTCATATCTGTATTGTTTGCAGATACATATAAAGGGGATTTATGGCTGGCAAAAATGTATAGAAAATACATAATATGCATAATTATTTGTTTAATGATCAGTTGCTGTACTTTTGTTTGATTGTTAGTTGATTATTGAAAGAAGAGCTGTTAAGTTGATAAAAATATATAGTTTTTTTTTATTCTAGAAAGTATTTAAAGCTCTATTTTCTGTAATTAACGTTATTTTAAATAAACTTTTATCATTTTATTTATAATTGTTTCTACAAATCTTGGGTTAAACTTTATTTTAATAATCACATTACACTCATTTGTTTTGCCAAGAAACTAGATGATACGTATACGCTTTTTGTTTAGTTTATTAACATATACATATATTAATAATATATATTATAATAACTCATACATACATATGTTACTGCGATAAGCTTCAAACTGGGGCAACAAGTAAAAAGTGCACTTTCTATCTTAACCAAATTGAGCTGCAAAATGGATTGACTTAAAGTTGTTTCTGATAATTTTTTTATGAAGAATTAAATTATTTTCAATAATTGATTTATATAAAAATCATATATTGATATCGTCAATAATCGATAGTTTCGATAGCTGTGTTTAAACTAATGCCAACAATCGATAGTTTCGATAGTTATAGTTTAAATTTTAAACTATCAATATTGGCGCTTTTATTTAAAAACTTGTTAAAGTCTTTTTATTTCGTTTAAATTGACAGTGCCAAGCCGTCAATGCTGGCTTAAAAAAGAACATTGATACTATCGAAAGTGTCCTCGATTGTTTTTCATCAATGTGGTAGCTAACAATGCTTAAATGTTAAAATGCTGACCTAGCCAAAAGCTTAATTAAGTAGCCCTGCTTTTGCAGGGGACAATAACACAGCCGCTCTTGTTTAACATTCGTGAGAAACTCTTTATTTGAGACAACATCAACACCAGAATGTTTATTGGCAGCAGCGCAAAAGTTCCCCCAATTGTTTACATCAGCAGAAAGCAGAGCGAGAAAGCATCCTCTCAGCAGAACAACAATAACAACAGCAGCAGCATTTAATAACAACTAAGAGAGCCAAAAGGCAACAGCAGCAGCAGCAGCCCCAAACAACGCGTGGGTCGGCCAAGCGCTCTCTTTCATGCTCTCTCACACAAACAACAAAACATTGGCAGAGCACAGCAGGCACAGCGCGGCGCGGTGCGGCGCTCTCAATTGGGCTTACGTGCGCTCATCATCAGCGGCTGCTGCGCCGCCAATTTGCAAGAAAATTTAAGTTCGTTTACAGTTGGTTTTGTGGGGCAAGTTGTGAAAAACAGCGACGAGCAGCAGCTGCTGCCAAGAAGTGGCAACAAAAAATTTAGCTACTGCAAAGACACAGACGCCACACACACACACACACATGTAGGTATGTATGTATGTGCATATAACAAATACTTTTAATTTAATAATATACAAATATCAATTGAGCTTGCAATTGTGCTTAAGTTTGTATGTATTTACTTGTGTATAGTTGTTGTTGTTGTTGCTGCTCTCGCTGCGTCCGCCCGCTTATTTGTGTACATGTATATGCACACACACACACACTAACATTGCAACTGTGTTTGTGAATTTTGTGGTACATTTTGCGCTCGCATCGTTTACAGATTTTTGTGGTGGCAAATAGTTGTTGCATAGCCTTCATACAACACACAACAACAGCAACAATTACTAACACTACGACGACAAGTGGCAGCAAACCGAACAACAACAACAGCAGCAACAACAGCAGCAAATAAATAAGCAACATTTTTGTTGTTAATTGAAATAAATTGATATAAATTCTGAACGTTGTTAATAAAGACAACAATAAACAACACGTCAGAAAAATAAACTGAATTTAAATTTGTGAGATAAACATAAAAATTGTGTGTTGTTTAGTTGCCAACGTGCCGCCAACTGTTGTAGTTGCAACAAGCACACAGAAATTAACAATTATTGAAAAGCTTATTGAATATTTAAAAACAACAAACATTTAATTTGAATAAAAGCAAGTGCCAAGTGTGTTCACATAAATTGTTTTTATAGTATTATTAAATTTTTGTGTTTTTTTTTGGTATCAGCTTCTCGGCAAACTTTTCGTTTTTGTGCGTACTTATTTTTAGCGTGTGTATATATGTATGCATGCGTGCATATGTATATATATATATGTATTTATGTGTGTGTGTAAGTCTGTGCACTGCAGTCAGCAACACAATTGAAAATCAGAATCAGCTCAACAAGAAATTGGCAAAAAACAAAAGAATCACTAAAAAAGAAGAACGCAACACAATTGAAAGCTAAAGAGGCGGCAAATCTGTTACGTAAGCTGTGAGCGCAACAGAGACAGAGAGAGAAAGATACAGAGAGAGGGAGAGTATAATCAAGGACCATAATTGGCAAAAAGGAAGCTGCTTGAAGGATTGGTAAGAAATGGGAGCATTAATGCTACTGCTTGAAAAGTTGTTAATAGAATTTCAATGTTTAAGAGGAATACATTTTTATATTAAGCACATTCAAATTATTTAAACTTACCATAATACTGCTTAAAGCTTTTAACAGCTTTTTAATCAGCTTTAAAGATTTTTAATCAGCTTTAAAGCTTTTCAAACAGCTTTGAAGCTTTTAAATCAGCCTTAAAGCTTTTCAATCAGCTTTAAAGCGCATTCTTTACTAACAAAATTGAATGAGTTTGGCATAAATACATTGCTTTAAAACAAGTATACCAGATTTTGAAGATCATTAAATGAAATTTCATTCAAAAGTTATCGTATGATGTTTGAAACACTTAAGCCAGAAAGCTTAAACTGCACTCATTAATTATTTGAAATAATGATAATTTTAGCACAAAACTCACAAATATATAAAAACATTCTGAGATCGAACTTATGAACTGACAAATAGCGGTTTTCCTGTAAGAATATTTGATATATTTAGTTTAGACCATGAAAAAAAAGCTTTGATTTAAATAAAATCCCTGATATCTGACCCACAAATGACGTGTTTTTGAAAGTGTCGTTCAATTTAACTGGCTAACAAGTATATAGTGTGCCCCTATTTGAACATGGTTAGCTAAACATTTTATGAACTTTCTATTTAATGCCTTTTATATAAAAAGCAATTTACTAATATGAACACACTTCTCTGGAAGAAACAAATGGTTTATCCAAAACAGTTTTAGCTTTTTAAATACCGCAAGTTAACAAAATACAAAAAATCCTATCCCAAAATTTAATTTTTAATTTAATTTTTTCTGAAAACATTAATTAACAATAAGACTTACGAAAGTAACATCTTTTTCTAAATTACGTAAAAATCAGATCCCAGGTACAATTACATACATATCTAAAACAGATTCTAAGATCATCAATAAAAACCATTTTTTTGTAGAGCAGTGTTTTGCAAGTGTAAATATGAGTACATATCTATGTATGTATGTTTATGTTCGTAGAAACAATACATATATGTAGATTTATATATGTATATACCTGCACATTCTCGACCACAACGCTTCAGTTCTGAGAATGCGAAAGCCAGAACGTTGAAAAATTGTTTATTTTATTCGATTTGTTTGGCTAACTATAAGTGTACATACTTCGTATGTGCAAAGTACCAATGTATATATGTTCATAAATACATACGTACATAGATACATATATATAAGAAATTATGGTTTTCTTTTTTATTATATTTCACCTGAATAAAGTGAGTGTGTGGGCTTATTAAACGCAAACAATTTATTGATGTTGTTGGCTATTTTTTATGGTATCAGAAGGATTCGATGGAAAAACAGATATTTCATTTTGCTTAAATTATTATTTTAAAAGCAACTTAACAAGAACTCAGACTAGTTTAATGCGAAAGTTGGTAAAGTGTTGCAAAGCTTTGAAATAGTGTTGGAAAGCTTTGAGTTCTAAGATTTTGTTAAATAACAAAGAAGAGTTAAGATTTGGAAGAACTGAGAACTATAAACCATGCTAAGAAATATATTTTATAAAAATTTAGGAAACATAATATTGAAAAAAAAAACAAATAAACAAAAATTCGAAGTTCTTAAATATTACTTGTATTGTTTTTTAAATTAAATAACTCTTGTTAGTTTTAATTCATATTGAAAAGAGTATAAGTTTGATATTTTTGTATGATTTTAAGTGTTGTTTTAGATTAATCTATTTGATATAATTTTAAACTATAATTTTTATCAGAAAACCCGACTAGCTAACTTAAAACAGTTGATTAGCTTAAGCAACTTACAGTTGCATTTGCAACGACTGACAAAACAAATTACCCTAAATCATAACCCCCCCTCTCCACTAGGCATATGCATATATTTAGTTCATTGAACTTTGGTTCAGAAACAATGACTAAATTGCCTCAAACTACCCATTTAAGAAATATATTTGAAACGTTGCATACTTTTCGGCCTGATGACCAGCAAAACCAGGCAACAAATAATATTAACGATTTTCTCACTTCACTTCTCGCACAGCATCCAAAACGGGTCAACACACACACAAACGCACACGCACACTCAAACACACACACTCTCAAATACGTTACGTGTGTGACATGCGCAGTGTGCACTTTGCTGTTGGCAACAACGTACCGTTAAGAGCATTTTAAGAGTGTAAAAGAGCGTGTTAGACCTAACGCTACTTTGGCCATGGCCTTCTCGCGCCACAACATCGAAAAGCGCCGACTCATCGAGCTAGTGCGCCTCAATCCAATACTCTGGGATTGCCGACTGCCGCACTACAAGCGCTCTGATAAGAAGAAGACTATCAAATGGAATGAACTTGGACGCATGTTTAATGTGAATGGGGAGCGTGTGCAGCGCACCTTTACATCGCTGCGTGAGATCTTTCGACGGGAACTGAATCATGAGAAGATGTTGGGCACAACACGTTTCAAGTCCAAATGGGAGTACTACGATGCAATGGCTTTTCTTAAGGAGGTCATCAGGGAACGCAAGTGAGTATTAGAAAGAATTTAGCCCGGTTGTATTAAAAAAGTTTTTTGGAACTTAAAAATCTTGATAATCTGATAACATTAAATGGGAAACATTAAGGTTCCCGTATTTATTTTGATGCTTATTCTTTAAGTGCCAGTTATCAGTTTAAAATAGACTTTTCATGAAGTCTGAAAGACTGGGTATATTAAGTATATTCAAAAGAGCGCTTTGCCTTTGGATAACAATTCTGTTAAAAAGAAAGCTGTTTAAGATACAATTTTGAGTCAACTTTTCAAGCATTGAAAATACTTTGAAAAACCTCAAATATTAATTGATCTTGACTCTTTGGTTGCCTATGGTATAAATCAACAGACGGCCAGACGGACGGACGGACATTTCACAAGCCCAATATACTCTTTTTTCTTTTTTTTTTCAAAAAAATTAAAAGAAGAGTATAAACTCTGAAAAATACTTCAAGAACTAATGCTCAATAGTTCAAGAACTAATCTTCAAAAGTTAAAGAACTAATGCTAAAGTTAATATAACTCTCCATGAATAATTTCAAATAACATAATCATTATTTATTGATGCAGATCTCGTGAGCGCATAAAGAACAGCTCAATGGAAACAACCAACAGCAGCAACAACAACAACAACATCAACGCCAGCAATACTAACAACAACACAACCAGCAGTAACAACAACAACAGTGTGGCTCACGATGAATATCAATACTTTGCTCCCAGCGATCCAAATAATCCCAATAATCAAGCCACAAAATCAACTATTTCATCCAACATACAACCTGCATCAATCCTGGCCAGCATTAGCCAGCTGCCTGCTGCACTGCAGCAGCAGGCACAGCATCTGCAGGCGCTGCAGCTGCAGCCGGACGTAACGTTAACTTCATTGAGTGCGCTGCAGAAGACGACGCCAGCTGCTATGCAACCTTTGACAATTGCTCCTGTGGTCACGCCCACATCGCCCGCTCGAGTACAGGTTGTTGTGGCAAGTAGTTCCCGCTCCTGCAGCAGTTCGCCCTCCATTTATATTAAGGATGAGCCCGACTCGCAGGATGACGCAAGCAGTCGCTCCACGCGCCACAAAAGGCCACTGAAATTGGCCACCATAAGACCTCAGACGAAGCAGCAGCTAAAGGCGCGTTTGCAGGTGCCCAAAGTGGGTGGTGGTTCAACGCTTTATGCGACGCCACCGCCACATTTGATTATCAATACGAACAATGAGCTGATCGATGTGGATGCTGGTGATTTGGATGATGATGACGATGACTTGGAGTATGACGATGATGACGACGATGATAGCGTTAGAGCAAACTGTCCGCCTGCTATGGATGATGATATCATGGGCAGAGGTGGACGACTGTCACCTGGCAGCAGTTTTACTGCCAATAATACACGCCATCAGCCAGGTCCTCGAGAGCTGCTCTATATTAAATTTGGTGACTTTCTAGCCGCACGACTGAATACCCTAAACGAATCTGTGGCCAATGAGTTGATGAATAAAATATTACTGCTAATTGCGGAGAAGTAAAGCTGTGTGTTGCAACTCGTTAAAGGATCTAATCCGTTCTAGTTGATTAGTCAACGGGTGAGTGAATATTTTTATAATCTTCAAAAAAACTAAGTATTTTTAAGAGGTGCCTTAAAAAAAGTTGATTGATAAAGTAATGATATAATCCCCAGCTAGCATTTTATGTAATTTCGAATTACATTTGAGTTTTTTTTGACTCTTCTATCTGACATAATGTACCCTACCCGGATCTCTTCTTGAAGAGTCATTTATGACCCGTTTTTCTGATCAGTTTCTACTCGTTTTTGACTCATATATCATATGCGAGCTTAAGTTTAATATTAGTACATATTTTATATATAACATAATAATTTTATTTAAGCAGGGTCAACATAAGGGAACATTCCTAGGCTGGCCATATAGATAGCGCTATTACGAATGTTTTGAAAACATTTTCATCAATAAACACATTTTTCTTTGTGGCTAGCGGAGGGTCAACTCGGAAACTTTTGTTTCGGCGGATGCCTTAGCTACTGAGCTACTCCAGCTTTTCACTGAAAACAAAGCTTTTTTTGTCAAAATGGAAAAAACAATCACACTTCAGTTCCCTGCAGGATAAATTTTCGATTGCTCTTCATTTTGGTATTGTACTTTCAACTTATCACATTTTGAGCATTCTTCTTAAATCACATATAAAATTAAACATTTTTTAAACATCAAAATGACTCGGAAAAGACTCGTCAAGGTGATATTTGTCAACATAATCTTCCAAATGCTAGGTGGGTCACAATGATTAACATATCTAATGAAATACTTTTGATTTTACTAACTATTACTATTCTATAATTGTAAATCTACTAAGATTTATACGCTGTTGTCTCGGCTTTAAAAAGTTTAAAACTATACCATATCACATTTAAGCAAAAAGCTTTGAAAAGCCATTTGATAACTCAATCGGTATTATCATTTACAAAGCAACTTTAGTTAATTGCTGGCTTCATTAATTAAAAAAGTTAGGGCAAAGTTAAGCCAACATTCAAAACATTTGAAAGTATTATATTTATTACATTGTTTAAATTGAAACAATTGATATTTTATTTCAGCTAATTTGTTCTATCCAAATAACAAAAGTTTATTATGTTTTAACAGCTACAACAAGTATGTTATTACACAAAATTCTAAAACATTCATGCTCAAAAGTTGATGTTTGTAATGTTTGCTACAACTGTTAAAAATTTCAGCTATTCTTTTAATAACTTCAAAAATGCGTTTGGCCAACATATATCCTTACAGCTGTCTATATCTCTCTGTGTGGCCTAAAAAAAAGTTGTAAAACAAGTAAAGTTAAACAAAATTGGTTAGTTTTAGCAATTTATGTGGTCGCTACTTGAATCTGTGGCAGGCAATATACTTAAATTTAAATTTATATATTTCTTTTTTTTTGAGAATACAACACATGCCAAAGCCATAAAAAAGTTTTAATTTCCGTACGCTGAAGTGGCTTACACAGAGCAACACAAGCAGAGAAGCACACACACACACACACACACACACACACACACACATTAATACATACATGCAACTGATATAGCCAACTAAACAAAGCGTTGCAAGTTTGCGAAAATTTGAAAGCATTTCACGCATAAATAAAACACCCGAAGCCATGCAACATGCAACATGCCAAGTGAATAAACCCAACAGAATCGAAAACGGACAATGACCGAGAGAGAGACACAATGTTAAAAAAATAACAAAATAAAATAAAATAAAATAAAATAAAATGAAATCCAACAAATATTACAGAACTGGCACAAACATAACACGAACCAATAAATTCCACATATTGCACTTAACTGGCGGCAACGATTTCAATTTCAAGTTGGCCAATTTCAATTATGCCCTTGCAACATAACATAGCTTCATAATATTAATTTAGATATATATTTGTGTTAGTTTTTATAACTATTTGTGTAGCATATTTATATTTATATGCAACATTTATCTATATGGCCAATGAGATAAAATGATTTTATATTCTAGTCGAAATTTAAACGAATTTTATGCATTGGAAATATTTTGCAAATTTTAAAAATTCAAAGAAAAAAATTATACTCTTTTGATAGCTTTAAGCTTGATTAATTGCTTGTATTAAATTCATTTAAGTTCACTTGAATCAACTTAATCTGCCAGATAAAATAACTAATTTTTTTCCTAAAAAGGTTTTGTAAATAGAGCTATAATAAAACTTAATAAACACTTAAATCTAAATCATAAAAATTATCTTTGGAATGCAGAAGATACATTCTCGTACATAATAAATATTCTTTCCGAAAAGTTTTTCATATACAAATTTAAGTTCCCACAGATTGTTCCTATAACACCTATTCGATATAATTACCCGACTTTAATAAAACTTATTCGACTTTTGTGAAACATAATAAAGCGAGTTTGGTTGAAATATCTTTATAAGAAAAAAGTTATTCATGAAAACACCAATATTTTAAAATATTTTACCTATGGAAGCTTTAAGATAAAGTTGTCATATTTTAAAAATGTAGACAGCATGTCAATATCTTACTAGAACAGAGAATATGTCAGTCTGGTTAATATAACTTAAGAAAAGTTTCTAAGCTGAGAGACTTGTTGACTTTTGATGCTGATCAAGAATATATATACTTTATGGTTTCTGAAACGTCTACTTCAATGCGTTTCACATTGTATGACAAAGTAATAACCCCTTTGAAAGGGCATAAAAAAGGTTTAAAAAATCTTGCATAGAAATGCATCTTTAAAACTGACCTCAACTTTTGCAGGCCTAAGGGATTGTCTGCGCCTCAAGCCCTAAGCAACTGTGTTGAATGTATCTGCAGCTGTGCGAATGACTTCACACATACATGCACAATGCACACATACACACACTGTCAAGTCATGAGCGTGTGTGTATTTACGATTTTGTAATATTTATGCAGCGACGCCTCTGATTTAAGTGTGTGTGTGTATAGTATGTTTGTATGTGTGATGTCGTTGCGGCTTTTCCGTCAACTCGCCGCGTCTCCCCAACTCCGTCCCCCTTCATATGCCACTGCTCCCTGTGCTACAATCTGGTATCTATGGCAACAGCTTTACGAGCTCAGCCTCAATTCACAGTACACAGCACAGAGTAGCCCCAGCACAGTGGGTGTTATGTGTGTGTGTGTGTGTGTGTGCGTGTGTATATGGCCTTTTATGGATAGTTTCAGCAAGTTTGTTGGCACTTACAACATTATAAATTTGCCATAAATTATCGTTATATGCGCGGCAAGCGCGTCGCTGATAGGGCAAACAGTAGCAAAACTTTGATTCAAAAATCTGTGAGCAAAAAAAAATGTTGTTGCCTTAACGAGCATTAAAATAAGTGAAGAAGGAGAAAAGTAGATGGAGAGAATCTGCTTTATAAGAAAGAAACATAAATGTTGGAATAACATTAAAGATCTGTCGAATTAAAGTTAATCAAAACTTATGATCGCTTTTTGAATCTCTTTCTCAAGGAATAATCAAAACCCTCTTCTCAAATCTTCAGGATGAACAAGTAAGAATGCTTTAGTCGAGGCCTGCTAAGTTTGGTGTCTCTAGCTTTTCTAGTCCCTGAGATCACAGTTTTCATACAGACAGACGGACGGACAGACAGACGGACATGGCTAGATCGGATCGGCTGTTGATGCTGATCAAGAATATAATTAGTATATATATTCGGAAATGCTTCCTTCTGCCTGTTACACACACTTGCAGTACTTTATAGCTCCCTATTTCCCATTTTTAATGGGAACAGGGAGTAAAAAGGGTAATAATCTCAAGATAATAGTACCAATAAGAAGCCTTACCACAATTTCGCCACCCACTGTGCTCAAATCCAAAAAATATGTAGATCTGTTCTACAGTTCTTTTCCTCTACGATGGTGCGGAAGTTGCAGTGAATAAACTTAACATTTCCTGGTACACATTTCGCGTTTGACTTTTTTCCATTATTTGTATGCAGCTTGCCATGGAAAGCCATTTTCGCCAGCTTTAAAAAAGAGCCAAAAAAAACAACTATAAAACGTAAAATGCTTATATCACAGTTGGTTACAATGTCTAAGGCGTTGGATAAACGGCGACTATATATACATACATACATACATATATATAGGACTATATATACGACTATAGTCCGCGGTTGGCAAGTTTTGAATGGCGCCCAAGTTAGGAAATTGTTGCATAGCCTGCGGCGTTTAGCCCTTTGCACATAAAATTGCATATGCAAGTTAATGTTTACAATAGTCGTAAAAGTTTAATGGATTTCTGCTGCTGATGCTGTCAGAATGTGAGCAGAAGCAGCAGCAGAAGAAGCAGCAGCAGGGTAGGACTGTCTGCTTGTGCCACGCCCACACGCTCACTCGTCAAGCCCCTCAACTTTTTAGCCATAATAAAAACGCATTTATTTGATTAATACGTTGCCCTTTTATGTATATTTTATATTTTGCTGGTTTGGGATATTTTTGGAAAATGCCGTAAAACGCTTTATAATATTTGAAAACTTTGCCTTTTCCCTTTGTTTGCCTATTGTTTTTTTCTCTATTGACTTTTGCACTTTACGCTTCGTGTTTTTTTTTTTTATTATTTATTTTTGATTATCAGAAAACTTTTGCATACATTTAAAAGTGTGTGTGTGTGTTGGTTTTTTGCTAATATTTGAGAATTGGCTCAAAGATCAACATTGTTTAAGCTTGCCTTTTAGCGATTTGACAAGTTTATTTGTTTAACTAAAACTTCTAATAGCAAAAGTATTGTTCGAATATCGACACTTTCGAAGAATCTTATTTATGAAAAATTTTCCGAAAACAGAATTGATTAGATTGATTATCGGATTAGATTGGTAGATCGTATTAAGATACGTTTTGATATGAATTTTGTGAAGAACAACTCTGGAAACAAGTTATGCTACGCAAGGTAATTTACAATATTAAAAGCATGTTGGCTATGATTGAAGCAGCCACACACTGAATTTATCAAACTAAGTTCATAAAACTCGTCTCTTAAGTACATATGCATATCAACGAATGAAATATTTCTAGCTTGTGTAACAATATTTCTGTAATTTGCCAAAGTACTTAAGCTTAGCTTTATGTATAAGCTGACTAAAATTTGTAACATTTGTGCTAGCCAAAATCTATGTAGAATAACAAATTCATTTCAATTGTAAACAATGCAACCTTTGACTCGGTTTAGATATACTTCTTATACGTATACATTTCAAATAACTCATAATACAACAATATGAAACTCATAAAACATATTTGTATACATCAATTATTGAATAGCATTTCAACATCTAATGAAATACAGACATACATATCCAACCCATCAGCATAATTATAACTCTCTGTGTGTAAAGAAACATAAACTTGGTCAAGTGCCACAAGTCGAAGAGACCCAGACAATGGGCTGATGTTGCAGAGGAATGTTGTTGCACATGCAGCAGAGAACATATCGCAATTGTGAATCAGTTGGATAAGGTTGTGGCATAAGACTAGGCACCCACACACACACATATCAGGCATCCGATTGCAGGCAGGCTGGAGCACAAAGGACATTGCCCATAAGGGAGTATCAATATTGACAGCCATTAATATGGCATTTTATACAATAAGTAGTCAATGCCTGGGTTATTCAAGGAATCAGGCGGCAGGCAGCAGGCAGCATGCACACAGCAGTTCTCTCAGTCACTATTGCATTTTTAATGAGCAGGAGGCGCCTCCAATTCGCTTCCGCTGTTGCTCTGCTGCTGATGCTGCCGCCTGCTGTTGCCTGTTCCTGCCTGCTTCATCCTGCTGCCTGGCTGCCCCGACTCCCTGCCTGATGAGTGGGGAAAGGCTTCCGTCTGCGTTTGGGAATTTTGACAGCATACGTAAAGCAGTGGCCTGATATCAGGTTAATTTGAGAAGCAGCCATAGGGAAAAGGCAACGGATAGACAGCGGAAACGCACGCACACACACACACACACACTCACACACATATAGGATTGAAAATTGAGTACTCAGTAGCAATGTTGTCGTCGTCATCAACGTCGTCGTCGTCATCGTCTTCGTCCTTTAGCTTAGCATTAATGGCCGCAGGACATGTCAAAAGAATTGATGACGTGCAGCGTCTTCGACGTGCGCTGCAATCATAAAACTGGCAACAGTCGGTGCCCCAATCTCAAAATCGACTGCCAATAAAATCGTTTTAGAAATGGTTTGTCAGCTTCTTTGCCGCCGATTAATTTGAGTTACCTAAGTTACCCAAATGACACTAAATGAAAATCAAACATGCAACCAAAACTTAAAACTAGCATTGAAAGCTGCATTGCATTGCAAAAAAAAGCTTTTACCAAATTTCTCAACATTCAAATTAAGCAAAGAAACTTTTTTTCACATGCGTTTCTGTTCTTGGTTTTTGTGTTGAATATTGATACAATTCCCAAAATCTATGTTAATTATTGGTGGCAGCAATGCACATTTTAGAAACAGCTTTTAAAACGCATTTAAAGTGGTTAATACGAGCTTTTTTCTTTTAACTTAATCAAGTTAAATAAACTAAAGCTCAAAAATGTGCTTGGAATCTGTAATTAACATAAGTCTTCTGCCAAAGCACATTAAAAGTTTTTAATGTGAGCTTTATTGTATTAACTTAATCAATCAAAATAAACTTCAACACAAAATTTTACTAATAGTTCCGCGAAGCTTTAAAGCACATTAAAAGTAGTAAATATGGGCTTTATAGTATTAACTTAATCAAGTTAAATAAATGCAAACTTAAAACTAAACTAACAGCCTAAAATTAAGCATAATTATTCTGACAAAAGCTTTATATATAAGCTTAATTTATATACTTAAGCAACTCTAAGCTTAAAGCTTTAATTGACTTTGACATAATTCGTCGCCTCTCTCAACCGTGATATACTCTGTGAAAGCTTTTTATTGCTATATTCTTCATTTTTATTTATCAAATTCAGCTATCAGCTAATGTCATTGAACTATTTTTTGCCGTTGGCTGCAACGCGTCTTGAATATATTGCACATCAATCGGGCATAAAAATGACGCCAGCTGGCGCCATTTTGTTATGCCATAGCCGGCACTAAAAATGGCGCCTCCTGCTTTTCTCTCAGTCATACTCATACCTCTCACTCTGCCCCCTTGGTCCTCGTCAAATAATTGCAAAATTTATTGCTGCACATTTTATGCAAGTTTACCTTTTGGATGTGCCTCATAACTTTGCAGAATGGATTCTAAAGTCAACACAAGTGTTAAATTTCTGTAAATTTTTATTATTTCATAATTTTGATTGCCGTCGAGCAGCCGTTTCGTTCAGCTCCGAACTTTAAAAAAGTTCTTAAAGTTTTTTATTAAAATGATTATCATTAGCATTGCAATTGAAACTTTAACAAATTATTCATTTCTTTTGACAATCAGCGTTAAGCTTTTTGATATTTTTGCTATGCAAGTTGCTTAAGATTTTTATACCCTTGCAGCGGGTATTATAATTTTGTCACAAAATGTGTAACGACTTGAAGGAGGCGTGTCAGGAAGCAAAAAATTTGTATGTGATCAGCATCAACTGCCGAGTCATGTCCATCTGTCTGTCTGTCTGTCTGTCTGTCCGTCTGTTATATGCGTTTTTCAAGACTTTGTTCTAGAGCAATCTTGATGAAACTTGGCACAGATGGTTATTCTTATTGCAGGTAGTATCTATAGTTGAATTGGTTAGATCGGACCACTATAACATATAGCTGACATAGGAACAATCCGTTGAAAAATAAGTTTTCTTATGAAAATCTTTGCTGCAGAGTATATATCTTCGGCACTCCGAAGCTAACATTTCTTTCTTGTTTTATTTCAAAATAATGTTTTGTAAATATTAAGTGACGTTTATCATAGGCTTATAAAAGTTTAAGTTACTAATTAATTAAAAGTTCTTTTTTTTCAGTAAATGAAGTTATAAACTTTTGACTTATCAGCAGCAAAAGAAACTTTATTGCACTTGCAAATAATTTCAAAGGGTTGTATTTTTACTTGACTTGCTTATGTAGTATTAAAGAGATGGCAAAATAAAAAACAAATCTTGAAATATTGCAAAAGAAATAAACAGATTTGTAGTATAATCAAATGTTTAATAGTCTGAAATATCATGCATAACTGCAACAATTAAATAGTTTAAATTCATCACGTTTTTCTTAAATGAACATTAATTTCAGTATACTCACATATTTATCCAACAAAATATTGAAAAATATATTTGAACGTTGGTACATTTTGCTAATTTGTGCCCATATTTTGATTGTTTTGTAAATAAACGCCCAGCATATTGCTTTAAAGTGTGTGCGTAAACAAACTATCAACATATATACACACACTAACACACATATACCCATCAATGATAATTGAGTGTACACAAATCGTTGGTAATATTCAGGGCATATGTATATTTATATGCACACATACATATATACCATTAGGGCCACAGAAATCGATTGCCGTAAAAGCCAAAAAGCAAGGCAAATAATATTTGTTGCTGTTTTGTGGTCTTTTACGAAGCGAAATCAAACGAAATGAAACGAAATGAATTGAAATGAAAGTACACAACATTTATATAAATTGCCAAATGCGTTTTCAATTTGGCCAAAACCAAATGGAACAACTGATGTCAACTGGTCAACTTGCCAGCAAAGTACTACCTACTTCTACAACATTTTGAGCTGTGAAATATTTTCGGCATTTTATTTCGCATTGTGTTTTTGTGCGATATACACAATTAATTACGACTAAAAAGTGCAACCAATTTGAAAATAAAATGACAAACTAATTACATTAACTGTCAGAACAATTTTTAATGTTGACTCAAAAACAGTCGACTCACTCAAGACTCTATTTGGACTTTGAACAGTTGTCAGAAATTAAGACGAAACGCCTGCAGATATGCAACAGTTCTTGAATTGACCAGGAATAAACAAATATGAATGCTCGAGTCGACTACAAACACCCTGTAACTGAACTCTGAACAAATATACGTCGAGCAGTACACTGCTAGCATTTTAAGCAGTACACTGCTTGCATTTTAAGCAGTTAAAAACCTTTGGTGTTCATAATTCGATCGCTAAAAATGTACACCGTTTATAGACACTTAATGATTTCGATATATTGGAAATTATGATTGTAATTAAGTTTTGAACAATTTGCAAAGATGCAAAAGAAGTTTTCAAAACTGTAAAGCTTAATATTAAGCTTATTTTTCCAACACTCTTTGAAAGACGTGTTTATACAGACAGACGAATTCCATTTATAATGCCGGCGATGCCTTCATCTATCTGTGTAGCATATCTCCTCCTTTTACATATGTTTCATAAAGCACAGGTTGTAAAAAGGTGGAAAGTTCCGCTCGGGTAAAGGACTGCTCTGAACTGCCCAAACACATCTTCGTCTTCACTTACATAAACAAACGAGACAAATAAACGTCAAGCAGTACACTGCTTGTGTTCTAAGCAGTTCAGTGGCAACGCTAGCAAGCAGTGCACTTCTTGCTCTCTTGTTTCTTGAATAACTTTGGTGTTTGATGTACACAGTTGATAGAGACACAATCGAAAATTAATTCTATATATTGGAAATAATGATTGTATTTAAGTTTTCAACAATTTGCAAAGATGCGAAAGAAGTTTTCAAAATTGTAAAGCTTAATTTTAAGCTTATATTTCCTACACTCTTTGAATGAAGTGTTTATAGAACCGGATAAGCCTTCATCTGTCTGTGTAGCATATCTGCTTCTTTTACCTATTTTATATAAGGGGGAAAATTCCAGCCAGGTAAAGGACTGCATTGCTTATCCATTTTACTAATGAAATGTAAAGAAAGTCATAAAAGCGGCTTATGAATTGTCAAATCCGTCTACAAAATATAACTATCCCTTGCAACAAGAGCTCTGGTTGTTATTGTTGTTGTTGCTCTTGCATTTTGGCGTTGAGTGGTAATTAAATATTTATTTTCTTTACAGCTATTTGCTTTGATTAATCGTCAAAAATACCAAAGTCAACAAAATGCAGGCCGAAAAATGTTCTACAAATTTTATGTGCTGTGTGTTTGTTTTTAATATTTTAAAATTTTTCAATTTGTTTGCTTTTTGTTTGACTTAATGTTCTGTTTGTCTTTTGGATAGCACTTGGATTGCTTTCATTTTGATAATGTGTTTTCCCATTGATTTGTGCAAATTAGGAAGAGTTTTTGTTATTTTTCTTAGATAAATACAAAGCTAGGGTTGCTTAAGGTTTAAATGCGTATTCTAAATTAAAGCTTTGAAAAACTTTGTTTGTAATTGCATATGAAACTTGAAATTTGGCTAGAGAAATTTAAACTAAATATCTATTGATTTTTAAACTTATGGAGTATATTAAGAAGATAATTATACTCCTTTTTAATTTTTCTAAAAAAAAAAAGATAAAAGAGTATATTGGGATTTGTGAAATGTACGTCTGTATGCAGTTTTTTCCACAGTTTTTAAACTAGAGCAACCAAACTTGGGATAAATGTTGATATATACCATAGGAAGACAAGGTGTTAAGATCGCAAAAAACAGTATTTCGCAGTCGGGTTCATCCGCCTGCAACGTTCTTACTTGTTTGTTATTGAAAACATATACTTTTTGTTTTTGTTAGCAAAAATGATTTTTAATCGATTAATCGATTTTTTTATTGAGAAAATCTTTGCTGCGAACATCAATTGCTTCAAAGTCATCCAGTTCCAATAGCGGGTGAAAACAAAATTAAAAATAAAATGAATAATAAAGATAGAAAATAAGATAAGAAACTAAAAGGAGTAAGCAGCCACAATAAGCGCTCAACTCCACAAGCTTGAAATTAGAAGAGACTGAACTAGATACTACACCTAGTGTTTGCTTAAACCGTTTGAGAATTATAAGTGACAGTCTAAAAAAACTTCTTCTTGTGATTTCGATTTCGTTAGAGTGGCTTTGATGCTAACAACTTGATTACGAATTGCTTTCGCTTTGTGCAGCAGATGAAATGTCTGCTGTATACTAAATACTTAAAAAGTAAGAAAAGTTATCTTCGGCCGATCCGTCTGTCTGTCCATCTATTGATCTGCGAACTGTCTATCAGTATTAAAGTAATCTTGAACAAGCTTGGCACAAATGTTTATAATATCAGCACATATGTCAGAGCCGACCAGATCGGAGCACTATTGCATATAGCTGCCATAGGAACAATCGGTAGAAATCACTTCCTTGAATGATCTGACTAAAAACAAGTAAGAACGTTGCAGTCGGATGGACCCGACTGCGATATACTCTTTTTTTCGTCTCTTTGCGGAGTCAGAAGTGGGCGTGGCAATTATATTTTTGCTCAAATCTTTCAAGTTTTGCCATCAATTTAAGTTTGGTTGGGCCAGTTCTACAAGTTTGGGAGAAACAAACTTTGGTGGGCGTGGCAAAATTATTTTTATCCAATCTATTAAATAGGGCAACAGAATTCAACCTGCAAAATTTGGTGATTCTAGCTAAAGGGGTGTGGGAGATACAGACTTTGCTCATTTGTGGGGGCGGAGGTGGGCGTGGCCAAATTTTTTTTACCAGATTGATCAAGGAAGTGATTAGTAGCCCTTGTGCAAAATTTGGTTACTCTAGCTCTAAAACTGTGGAAGATATAGTTTTTTTGCGGTTTGTGGGGGAAGGGGTGGGGGTGGGGGTGAGATCTTGACACTTTGTCTGCCTATGGTATATACCAACATGTATACCAAGTTTGGTTGCTCTAGCTTCAAAACTGTGGAAAAAACCTGCGTTCATACGGACAGACGGACAGACGGACAGACGGACAGACGGACATTTCACAAACCCAATATACTCTTTTTTCCTTTTTTTTCAAAAAAGTTAAAAAAAGAGTATAAAAAAATAGCTAGGG
Organism: Hirtodrosophila cameraria; assembly: GCA_949708635.1. Taxonomy (NCBI): domain Eukaryota; kingdom Metazoa; phylum Arthropoda; class Insecta; order Diptera; family Drosophilidae; genus Hirtodrosophila; species Hirtodrosophila cameraria. Next base: position 7,392,456 of record OX453091.1, on the reverse strand, counting down.
ATATGGGAAAATGTTAGAAATAATATCCTGGAAACAGGATAAATTATTATTTACAATTGTTATTTCAAATTCATAGAAAAACAAGTAAGAACGTTGCAGTCGGATGGACCCGACTGCGATATACTCTTTTTTTCGTCTCTTTGCGGAGTCAGAAGTGGGCGTGGCAATTATATTTTTGCTCAAATCTTTCAAGTTTTGCCATCAATTTAAGTTTGGTTGGGCCAGTTCTACAAGTTTGGGAGAAACAAACTTTGGTCGATTGCAAGGGCGGAGGTGGGCGTGGCAAAATTATTTTTATCCAATCTATTAAATAGGGCAACAGAATTCAACCTGCAAAATTTGGTGATTCTAGCTAAAGGGGTGTGGGAGATACAGACTTTGCTCATTTGTGGGGGCGGAGGTGGGCGTGGCCAAATTTTTTTTACCAGATTGATCAAGGAAGTGATTAGTAGCCCTTGTGCAAAATTTGGTTACTCTAGCTCTAAAACTGTGGAAGATATAGTTTTTTTGCGGTTTGTGGGGGAAGGGGTGGGGGTGGGGGTGAGATCTTGACACTTTGTCTGCCTATGGTATATACCAACATGTATACCAAGTTTGGTTGCTCTAGCTTCAAAACTGTGGAAAAAACCTGCGTTCATACAGACGGACAGACGGACAGACAGACAGACAGACGGACAGACGGACGGACGGACATTTCACAAACCCAATATACTCTTTTTTCCTTTTTTTTTCAAAAAAGTTAAAAAAAGAGTATAAAAATTTGGCGACGCCCACCCTTACCCCCACAAATAATCAAAGTGTGTATCTCCCACAGCTCTTTAGCTAGAATCACCAAATTTTGCAGGTTGAATTCTGTTGCCCTGTTTAATAGATTGAATACAAATAATTTTGCCACGCCCACCACCGACCTTTCAATTGAGCAAATTTTGTATCTGCCCCACCTGTAAAACTGGACCAACTAAATTTAAATTGATGGCAAAACTTGAAAGACTTGAGCAAAAATACAATTGCCACGCCCAATTCTGACTCCGCAAAGAGGCTTAAAAAACAGTATATCGCAGTCGGGTGCATCCGACTGCAACGTTCTTACCTGTTTTAATAATAACTGCTATAACACACCGCAATACATATTGATTAGGGTGTCTTTAATCGAATCAACTAACATTTATTGTAAAAAGTTACATACAAATCAAGATTATTTCTAAATTTCTATTCGAAATTGCTTGAAGCATGTCCAAAGATAATTGATTATTCTTGGTTAGGATATTTAAAGGCGCCAAGCGGCAACAAAACATGTCTAGCAAATGCATTTAAAATGTTCGCACATGCAAAATAGCAGTCAACACAGACGAATACACCACATCATTATGGTGCCGCAGGGAGCAACTGACTCCTGCTGCTTGCAACTCCGATTCCAACTCGAATTGAGTGCGTAGAAATGTCGCCACAACGTCGGCGGTAAATACACAGATGGAGTCGTTGCACCAAAGCATCATTAAGTCAATTTTGTTGAGGGGACGCAAAGCGTCAGTTAATGTGCAGCCTGGGAGCAGTCCGGAATAGTCATTGGGACAATGGCCAACATGGACACACCAATTATCCCAAAATAGACCAACAACAAAAGGAAGCAAAGAAAAAAATGAAAACAAAAATCTATTGGGTGGGTGTGTGTGTGTGTGTGTGTATGTGAATTGTTGCTGTTAGTTCTACCAAAGGAGATTGCGCTTTTGCGGTTGTGTTAAGTTGATTTCCGGCACGTCTGTTGGAGTCCCAGTCCAGAATACCCCCAATCCTGTACACATAGAACGCCATATGACTCCAAGATGCACAGCGCCAATTATGCGTGCTGTCATCGTCATCATCTACATCATCGCAACGGTCAACGTTACATTCATAAACAGACACAGCAGCCCCCATCATCATCTGCGTAGGTGTTTGACACGCCCCCATCGTCGCTGCTGTCAAATGCATCAATGTGCCACCCACTCTCCCCCTCTCTTTCGCTGCATAGTGGTACGAGTACTGGACAACATTTTTAAGTTTTTAAGTGATTTTTGAGATATACTTTTGCTTAAAAACTATTTCATACCTTTTTTTAGCAAAAAAGTTTTTCATGCACAAAATTTCTTCTTAACCGATTGTTTCTTAAACAGTTATAATATTTTGTAGTATAATTTTATTTACATTTGACCAGACAACATATATCAATATAAGAGTATTAGGCAACATTTTGAAGTTTCAAATTATTTTTAAGCTAGATTTTGGTTTTGATAAAAAAAAAAGCTTTTTCTTTGAAAAAAACGTTTTTCTTACAATAAATTTGTTTTGAACCGATTGTTCCTATTGTTCGTCTATAAGATATTGTATTGAAATTTAGATATAACTTAACTTGCTTTCGCTGACTTTGGTTAAAATATGCTAAATAACTTATTTTCTGCCGATGTAGTTAATAAGATGCTTTAATTTCTTAAAAATGCAAAAATAAGTTTGTAAACCTTGTGCCAGACTCGCACAAACTTGCCTCACTGTGCGCATATCTGGCTGGTTGTGTCTCCCCCAAGTCCCCAGCCTTCTGAGGTGTGCTGTAAATTATACGGCTTTGCGTTTAGCCTCCGTAACCTCGAAGTTGCCCAGACCCATGCCTATGTCCAAACCCATACCCATACCCATTCCCAGACCCAGGCAAAGGTACAAGACCAGACTCAGGCTCTGGTTCAGAGCCCATGAAACATTTGCCAGCTCCTGCCCCAACGCAGTTTGATGTTTTGCGGTTGTGTTGATGCTGTTGACGTTGTCAACGTTGTTCCAGGCCCAATCCCATATACAGTGTGCCTCCTTTTTGCCTTGGCTTTAATATTTAAAGTGTGCTTTTAGGCGCTGGCAGTGTGTGTGGGTGTGTGTGTGGGTGTGAGTTACGTTAAGAGTTTGTCATTATGCTGGTCATCCACTTGGCTATTGTCTCGTTGCGGTGTGTTGCCAATTAATGAGATTTTCACTTGAAAGAACAATTTGCATGGGCAAAAGATTTGACTTTTGACTTGTTATTTGATAAATGCATCTACTACAAGAAAATGAGACCTTGTCTTGAGATTTAAATCGTAGCTGGTCGAGGAACTTGACTTGTGTATATGGTAAAAATGAGGCCACTACAAGAAACTAAGGCATTATCTTGAGTTTTAAATGAAAGTTGAATTCACTTGCATAAGTTTTTGGAAATATAATATCGTATTACTATAACGACGGATTTATGTCTTTCTAAACTATTATGTCCACCCTTCTATTCAGCGGGTTTTATTTTCATTAATTTTACATATTTGTGTGCTTTAAGCGTGTATCTTAATTTTCAGCATTAAAAAACTAAAATTCTAACTTACGTCCTCTTCAAACTTTATCTCTGATTTGAATAGATTGTCAGCCTGGTTTCGAATTCCACTTTCAAATCTAAAGCATACTTTTTAGAGGACGAAATTAAGAAACTTAGCTTAATTCTACGTTCTTTTTAATTGTATTCGCATCTGAAAATATGCTTATCATATATCTGTGGAATTCATTCGAGAGTGGATTTCAGAAAAGAGTGTACTATACTTTTCTTTTCAACTAAAAAGTAGTTTAACAAGCTTTTTTACATGTTTAAAAATATAAATTCTTTATGGTCGAAGATTTGTACATCAGAATTCATCAGAACGTCGTCTTATACAACTGGCCATATCCAAATTTCTAAGCTTACCTTAAATATATCACAGTTTTCAAAGCTCTTTTCTAAACTCTTGATCAAAAGTGTCAATTGCTGACACCTGCAAATTTCTATCCAAGTTTGCTATTTTTTTTGTTTTTTTTTTTTTGGTATTGTTGTTTCTGCTTCTTTATAGCCTCCTTTGTGGTTTTGCGAGCGACCCCAAGGGCAAACGCTTTGAGAACATGCAGCTTCATTTGAATAAACTACTTGGCTTGGTTTTGGCTTTGCACGTGGAGAGCAGAGACAGAGCTCTTGCAATGGTCTAGGAAACCAATCAAACCAAATATTTTGCAGCCACACATGCGGGTTGACAAGGAGAAAAACTTTCACACTCTCTGCCGTTGCTACGTGCCGCATGATGTTGCATGGACTGGCGCTGCTTGGTTGCCTTAACCTTTATTTTCATTAGCTATCCCAACTTCAGTTTCAGCTTCAGCTTCAGCTGCAGCTGCAGCTGCAGTTTGCCATCTTTCAACCTAGTGCAAAACCCCAACCAAGTTATCCAGCCAGTTATCCAGTCAGCTAACCGCAACGCTGCTGTTGGAGCCACTGTCATTTGTTATGTTATTGGTTTGGACATTTTGCAAATTGCTTATTTAGCAGTGCGTAAAATCCACAGCATTCTCACACACACACACACAGTCAGCTATCTGCTATCTACTATCTCCATCTCTATCTCTAGCTTGTGCTCCATCTCCCCAACTCTTCTGACTGCCTGTGGTTTTTTGTCAAGCTTTAGGAACACACACATGTCAAGTGTGTAGCGTCTGTTATTCTACGTTACACACTTTTGCCTTTTCTAATACCCAGCAAAGCTAAGAAATATTAAAGGTAGGCGCAGTTAGAATCGGCATTAAGTATACGTACGTCCTTCTAACTACTTGATCAATCTTAGAGCCTTTAAAATCAACGTCGACTATGATACTTCTTTTATTCTATTTGTTTTTCCCAAGAATTCACTCCTGTATATTAGCATCGCCAGCTGATAAAGTAGATCAACATAATTTAGCCAGCATTAAAAATTTTCTAGATATATGCTTAATATTTAAGCAACTTTTCTGTCTAACTTAAAAATAAAATACGAATCTGATAATTTAATAGATGATGCAATTTAAGATTCAATAAATCATCCTAAACATTTCATAATCTGTTTTGGCACTACAGAAAAACTTTTTGTTCCAAATCGTTGCCAGTTTTAAGTTCCCATTTTCCGATGAATTAGAAAAAAAATCTGTTATTATAATCGTTTCTTTAATATTTAAAAAAAAAAAAAAAAGAAAATAGAGTATGGTATACATGTTAATATATACCATAGGCAGACAAAGTGTTAAGATCTCACTTCTGACTCCGCGAAGAGGCAAAAAAAAGAAAATACCGCAGTCGGGTTCATTTGACTGCAACGCTCTTACTTGTTTGTTATTCAAAACATATATTTTTTATTTGTGTTTAAAACCGAGCTCGTAATAATTAGTCTCACTCGTGTTTGCTGTCAGTAAAAAACCACTCGTCAACTGACAGATTCGAAACAGTCTCGAAAAACACTCAGGTTTCGATATTTTTGGGCTTGCTCTTTGCTCAACCGACGACCGTTTTTGTTTGCTCGCTCGGGTCCTGTGTTAACTCGAGACCCCTTACTTTGTAAAAACTCAGCAAACGGTCTACTGTTGTTAAAAAGTTAATTGTGAAAGAAAAGTTAATTTCAAAAATTTTGAATCAAAATGAATCGAGAAGTGCATTTTTTTTTTTTAATTTTACAAAACAACAAATCAGTCAGCATGCAACGTATGTGGTGTTAAACTAATTGGCCACCATCTTACCAATTTAAAGCGGCATTTAAATGCAAAGCATAAGGACATTTTTTAATTTGATTTCCAAAGCGGAAAAAAAAAGTAAAAAAACGCAAAATATCTTACGAGACCAACGAAGAAACAATAATTGCATCTCTCGTAAAAATGGTCACGACCGATGGCAGGCCATTTGTATTATTGGATGGCGAAGGGTTTCGCGATATTTTAAACCCAATTTACAATGCTCTGCAAATGTCTCCAATAACATCCAGGCACATTATGGACCATGTTCGCGTCAAAGAGATCGCTATAAAAGAAGATATAAAGGTTTTGGTTTGATCGTATCGAGCGGTCTGTAAATGACAGACCGGTAACTACGCTCAACCCGAGACCCGAGACCGAGAACACAAACGAAACGAAAAAAAGAGTTGCTGTTCAGACACTGAATGATTCAGTCTCATTTTTTTTTTGTTTTTTGAGAGAGCAGAGTGCTTTGAAAAATTTCATTGAACATATTTTACAAGCTCTGGTTTAAAAAAACACGATTTTTAATCGATTAAATCGATTTTTTTTTTAATGAAAAAATCGATGCCGCGAACACAGAGCGGCAACATATTTAACATAAAAGATCGGATGAGAACAGATAAATAAGAATAAATAAGATAAGAAACTAAAAGGAGTAAGCACCGCAGTAAGCGCTCAACTCCACTGAACTCACTGAACAAGATACTACACCTAGTGTTTGCTTAAACCGTTCGAGAATTATAAGGGACAATCTAAAAAAAACTTCTCCTTGTGATTTCGATTTCGTTAGAGTGGCTTTGATGCTAACAACTTGATTACGATTTTTTTATTGAAAAAATTTGAGAAAATCGTTGCTGCGAACATCAATTGCTTCAACGTCATCCAATTCCAAAAGCGGGTGAAAACAAAATTAAAAATAAAATGAATAATAAAGATAGAAAATAAGATAAGAAACTAAAAGGAGTAAGCAGCCACAATAAGCGCTCAACTCCACAAGCTTGAAACTAGAAGTCACTGAACTAGATACTACACCTAGTGTTTGCTTAAACCGTTCGAGAATTATAAGGGACAATCTAAAAAAACTTATCCTCCTTGTGATTTCGATTTCGTTAGAGTGTCAATTTGATTACGAATTTGCTTTAGCAGATGAAATGTCTGCTGTATACTAAATACTTAAAAAGTAAGAAAAGTTATCTTCGGCTGCTCCGTCTGTCTGTCCATTTATTGATTTGCGAACTGTCTATAAGTATTTAAGTAATATTGAACAAACTTGGTACAAATGTTTATCATATCAGCACATATGTGAGAGCCGACCAGATCGGAGCACTATAGCATATAGCTGCCATAGGAACGATCGGTAGAAATCACTTCCTTGAATGATCTGACTAAACAAAATTTGGCCACGCCCACCCCCAGCCCCCACAAATAAGCAAAGTGTGTATCTCCCACACCTAGCTAGAATCACCAAATTTTGCAGGTTGAATTCTATTCCCTATTAAATAGATTGAATACAAATAATTTTGCCACTGGAAAAACTGGACCAACCAAATTAAAATGATGGCGAAAATTGCAAGATTTGAGCAAAAATACAATTGCCACGCCCAATTCTGTCTTCGCAAAGAGGCGAATAAAAGAGTATAACGCAGTCGGGTGCATCCGACTGCAACGTTCTTAGTTGTTTTTTTAAGTTACGATCAAATAGTTGTCATTAATTAAAAACAAAACGTAACAAAACGAATATGCAATCGGTTTTAAGAACTTCAAACAGCTACCAATTTGAATTGCGATTAATATAATTGGAAATGTAAATAAAAACCGACCTGATAATCTAATTAGTTACAAAATTATCAAGATTTAGTTAAGATATTTACCACATTTAAAAATTGAATATCCTTCTTGAAATAAGCAATGGACGTAACCTGCGTTTCTTTTTTACAATCTGGACATTTTCATACAGGGTATTTAGTCGTATACCATTTGAAATAAAGTAAAGAACTCTTTCTTGCATTTTTTGCCACATTGTTGTAACTTTCATTAGGTGAAAAGACCAAAGTTTAAAGCGTGTTAGGCAAGTGGTTAGTTGTACCCATCTATTACCAGTTCAATGTCAGCCAAAAAAATACAGAGAGAGAAAGGAGAAAAGAGGCCTTCGAGTTATTTGGTCAAGTGTTCGAATGTTGTCAATGCTGCTGCTGCTGCTGCTGCCACATTTTGTGCCACTTGTCATCCACAGTGTTTTTGCCATCCATAATAATATTTGCTTTTCATTGTATGTCCTTTTTTTTTTTGGATGGTGCCTAATTGCCTGGATACGACGTTTTACAGCGTCTCTTTGTAGTCATAAAAGTTTTTATGGCTAATATTTGGTGTGTGTGAGGCCTTTTAATTAGACAAAAGACCATTAAAACTGATCTATGGCATGTTAATTGAGTTTCTTTTTGACTGTGCATAAAATTAATTAAAGTTTTATGACTTCAATTCGATCAAATTAGCTAATTTTCATCATTTTTACACTTGCTATAAACATTTTTGTATATTAATAATAAACAATTTGAAATTTCTTTAATCTTTTTACAGTTGCGTTGAACTGAAGTCATATTCAAGCGTTGTGGGCGTGGCTAAATGATTTGTAATCAAGCTTAGCATTTATTGAGTCTGGATTTGTGCCATAAGAAGACATATGATATTGTATTAATTATAGTTTTTAATCTAATCTTTATATGTCTCTTAATATTTTTAGATAAATGTGTTTTATTCAATATATAAATGACTAGAAATGATATAGATTATTATTATAATATAAATATCGTAGGTACCTATAAATAAATGTGAATGTATATAACAGTTTGTATATTTACTGTGTAAATAAATAATTATATAAATGTAGTTCTTACAACACATCTGTCTAAGCTCCGAGCTCATGAAATTATACTTATCTAATTCTTAAATATTTTGAAACCTGACCACTATAACTTATGACTGACATATGAATGATCCGTCGTATATTGAAATTGTCTTTGAAAACATTTCTGCAAGGATATTTATCTTTGGAAGATACAGATAGTTGTTCTTTAATGTTTTTTATAACATATTCTTGAAACGAATATATCTGTTAGACCGGGTCAATCTTTTTTTTTTTTGTGAAATCGTAAGTGCGGAAAATGTTCTGCAGACAATTCTGAGATACTTTGCAAAAGAAACCATTTGGCAAAAATCGATTTCGAGCATTCTATTTTTATAGAGAAGATTTAAACTTGTTTCTTGCTGCAATTTATGATAAATATTGGCACAAACAGCCAAAAAACAGTATACTTTTGCTACGTTTTTCAAAATAAGTTTGCATTTTTAGGTTTTTTCAATCCATACAAGTTGACACGGTCTGATATCCATATTTCTTGACTTACAAAGAACTTTCTGATAAGATATCGAAATTTATACTATCCTTGCACCATATTTTTAAATGTTTTCTTTCTTTTTCAAAAAATCTGTTCAAAATTAAGTTTAAAATTACAATAGTTATTCTTTTTATATTGATATGCATAGAATTACTACTCTTATTCAAGCGACTAATTATATATTTTTAAATATGTAGCCAAAAACTTAAGCTCTGTTCCGATTTCTTATGATACTCAAAGAAAATGTCGGCTGCAATTGTTGCCAAACACTGAATCTCTACCCAGAAAAGCAAATCAATTTCAATTCAATGGGAGTAAACTACCTAAGTTAACTTAGTTCTATGCCTTGCTAACCAGTTGGAGCTCACAAGTTTATAGCCAGGCAACGAAATAACAACAAACTGAAACTTTTTTAGGGAGTGGGGAGTAGGGGCAAACAGAGAACAGATCCACTCGCAAAAGGCAACTTTTCTATGCAACAAGAAACAGTTTTTCCCTCCACCCTGTCGCATATACAAAAAGCCTTTAGGCTTTGCTGCCAAAGTCAAGTTGGGGGCAAATAGAAAAAGTTGGTGCGAATTTTTAAATTGAAAATAAGCAGCCAGGTAGCTTTTGCAGGTAGCAAAGATTAAGCGTGGAATTTAAGACTAGCAAACCAACAACCATGAAAAGCACAAAAAAATTTCCCCCACTTGTGCCATAATAATCGCTTTAATTACAATTAAAATGAAACTGTAATGACATTGCTGTTGTTGTTGTTGTTGTTGCTGCTGATGCTACTATGAAGATGAATGACTGAACATCTATTCAGTAGATGAGGCTTAAGGGTTGGGGTCTGGGGCTGTAGGTTGGGGTCTAACTACTAAGCTTAACGTTCAAAGTCAAAGTCGCGATGCTATTATAATGCTAATGACGTTTAATCGTTTTTAGCTAAGGATTCTCTCGCTGTCCAGACGCACAGAGAATGAGAGATATAGAGAGAAAAAGCTCAGCGAAAATTAGCATAAAGTTGAAACGTTTAGCGGCCAAAAACAGTTGTTGAACTTTTGTTATAGCCATTTAAAGAGTTGGCTACTTAGTTAGCGCATTAAACTGAACTCGACGAGGATGAACTGACTATTAAAAGCTTCAGGAATTGTTTAAAAGTATTGCTTTATTATATGGTAAATATGTATGTAAATATGTGAGAGTTTCAAAACAGAACTTTGACTTTTAACATTTACATAAATAATGTACTTGTAGTTGATGTCAAAAGTGCTGATTGAACTGATTGACCCAGTGTTTGATTGAATGCAAAGAAGGGTAGATGTTAGATATAAAGTAAGTTATGATATTATTTAAGATATGGCAAAACATAACAGTAGCCTAACATAATTATTTGTATTATTAAAGATCAAATAAACTGCATCATAATTCTTGGTTTTGGAGAGAGCCAAAAGAACAAAAATCAGTCCTGTTCCCATTTCCAGTAACTTTTCATCATTGCGAATCTTGTTCGAGCTTGTGATCCTGTTTTTGAATAAAATAGCAATAGTTCTTTCATTTTAAAGATAAGTTCTAATCCTTTTTATAGCACTGTCTCAAGAGCAAAAAATTATTTGCCGAAATTGTCTTTCATATTCGATTTTCGAAACACTGTTAGCTGGGATTCCGAATGTTTCATCGGAATCGTAAATTGGAACAGGTCTGAGCATAATCCGATTAGTTTTTACTATTATTTTTAAGATGAAAAATAAAAACTTCTCAACTTTAATATACAAATTATTGTAAAAAAAGATGTGCTGGCTTTTAAAGACTTAAATTAATTATGCTTTTAGCTTTAAGACCTTTTCTGTTTTATGCAAAATGTCAAAACTGACAAAAATATCACAAATTAAAAAAAAAAAAATATCAAAAAAATATTGAATTGAATGCATACCACTTTGGGAATATGCATAAAAGTTCATAATGAAATTGTGCAGAAACCAAACGAGCAGTCAGAGCCTAAAGCCTAGAGCCAAGCCCCACAACTGGCCGCACTTAGTAGTACTGGCAAATGACTATAGGCTACAGTTGCCTTTGAGGCAAGTACACACATATCACGTGCAATAGCCCATCTATACACACACACACACACAGAATGAGACACACCCACCCAGTTCAATAATGGTTATGGCAGTGGAACTGAGACAACTCTTCTGGAGTTGGAACTCTGGTCTGTTTGCATTTTTCGCATGAAATTGACGTTTCATTTGTTATAATATGCATTGAGGCAACATTTCGATACTCATAAATATTTAACAGACATTCATCTGTTGGGAGAAACGTTAAAGGCGACAGCAGCAACAGCAGCAGCAGGCCAACTGGGGGCCTGTTGCAACAGGATGCGGATATCGCATGGATATTGAGATACAGATACAGCTACAGATACGTGGATACAGCTACAGATACGTGGAATACGTGTGTATGCACATTATGGTCATAAAAAGCTTGAGGTTCCCCCAACTCCAGCATGTCCTTAACATGGGCGTTGACACATGCAGCCAACAATAACAACAACCACAACAGCAAAAACAATAAAAATAAAGAGCAAGTACGAGCAGTGCATGCGGCAGCTCCCGACTGCTGAATACTCTACTTGCAGTGAAATTTTAATATTAATAATAATAAATATTTTAAATTTATTAACTAAATCCTTAGAATTGTAAGAACTATAGTCTTAAGTGGCTTTTCGATCTGCACAAAACCAATATACTACTCTTTCTTTTTCCTTAGAGTATATAGAAATGCACACAGGAGGCCACGATACTGTCCAGCTCAAAAGGCTCAGACGGTCGCTGTTGTCAAGTGCATTAATTATTGATTTAAATCATTGTCCAGCTTCCTGCAGAAGTTTCTACCAAAATTAATGTATTTTTATTATCTTAAGCAGGTTTATTGGTTGCAAGCACATGATATTGGGTCAACATTATTACAGTGTATAATTAAGGCAGCTAAAGAAAACTTATTTAAATTAAAGATATTTGACAGCGAAATATCTAAGACATTTTCATATTATTTCTAGTTTTTCAAACATTTTCAATATATTTTAATTTTGTAAAGGAACGGTAAATCACTTGTATTCAATCTATCAGATCTGTTCCCAACTCCGATTCCGAGGAAAACATTCGGTATCGGAATTTTAAGATGTTCTGAATTCCGAATATCAATGGGAAATTCGATTAAAAAAGTTATGCTCTTGAGGCAGTGGAATGAGAAGTATTCAATCTTATCTTTAAAAAGGAATAACTATTGCTATTTCTTTCGAAAACAGGATCACCAAATCGAAAACGATTCGGAATAAAAAGTTGTCGGAAATGGGAACAGGTCTGCATATAAAAAAATCTCTTCAAGTCGGATATTCAATCAGACTTTATATCAGACATTCAATCAGACGTTCAAACAGACGTTCAAACAGACGTTCAATCAGACATTCAAACAGACGTTCAATCAGACGTTGATTCAAATGCTTAAGAATACTATACAAAGAAGAATTTCAAAATCAGGAGCATGTCCGTAAAATCAATGAATACATAAAGGTGGCATTAACTTATTTTCTGGAAAAACATATATATATATATGGTAGATACTTATATATTGTTCTAAGCTCAATTAATTGATTCGAATGTGGATCTAAATGTGAGTTTAAAGTTAATTTCAAATACGCTCTTTTTCTTTTTAGGTCAATCAAAGTAATTTATGAAAAATAATATGCCTTTAAAAGAGCACTTTTATAAAGTATTGTAATAAAACATTTTCTCAAACGTCCATTACACTTTCCAATGAAGCCAAAAAAATTAAGACATCTTTTGAATAGATTGTTAAATGAAAATATTTCAAGATGCCAAAACACTAACCCAATTTCTTAACCACAAATCCAATTGAGATGCAACTTATAATTAAAGAACATTAAAGAGGAGCCAACACAAAAACAAAGTGAAAAGAAAAATGAAGTTGGAAAACGTATCCATTTAGCATTTAAAACTCATTTGAGTCAGTTATGTGAGAAGCTCACGAAATTGCAACTGCGGCTCAGACGTTTGGCATGTGCTACTTGACTGTTGTAGTTGTTGTTGTTTTTGCTGTTGCAACATTTTTATAACGTTATTTCCCAACTGAGTTAAGTAGCAAAACTCGCACACTTTTCCCCACATCGCATAATTACGCAAAGTGAACCCTGAAAAAAATGAGGCGACCGAGTGGGTTGAGGGGTGAGCGTTGGGGGGCGGAAAAAGAACTGTAATTAGTGGTGCGAAATTAGTGTTATCCTAGAGCACAAAAACATTGGAAAAACCCCAGTCCACCCCCATCTTAGTCAACACCGAGCTCAAAAGTGAAATGAAACACACGCTGATAGTTTTTTAATGTGTGGATGCGTGTGTGTGTGTGTGTGTCGATGTTCATATGAATGAAAGCAGGTGTAAGCTATACATCCGCGCCTAACCACGAACTCGGCTGCTTTCAAGGCACTTTCCATCATTGAAGACCCAAGCCCCCCCACTGACATACACTCCCCTAGCCCTAACGCCAGTGAGGCAGAAGCTTAGCGAGTTGGTAGCTTCATAAAGCGTGCTATTTGGGTCAACAACTCGACTGCGATGACGATGACGATGGCGATGGCGACTGCGAAGGCGATGGTGACTGCGGCGGCGACTAAAGTAAGGGTAGGGGGTAGGTAGGACTGTGGTGTGGCAGTGGCTGCGCCGTTCAGCTTTCGGGGTAGGGGTAGGCGCGCCAAAAAACTTTTTTTTATGAACTGTTAAATTTCCAATTAGCGCTGATTGTTGCGATTTAAACTGAAAGCAAACAGGTGTGGTGAAGGGAGCAAAGGTGGGGTAGTAGGGAATTGACTGAGCTTGTGGAAGTTTGAGTACGTGCTGATGCTACTGAAAAGTTGGCCAAGTTTTCGCAACTGTAGCCTTACATGTGTCCAAAGTAAAATGCTCGTCAAAAGACAAAGTATTCTTTAATTTTGAACAAAAAGGAAATCAAATTTAATGGGAATGTATTATTATGTAGGTGTTATTTCTGATCGGAATGCAGTCAAAATAATGACAGGGTGTCATTTTTAGCACTCAGAGAAATCATCAACTAAAGTAGGTACCTATAAATCTTGTAATTTGTTCATAAGTTCAGTTTATGTGATGCATGATTTTGAATGATGCACACAGTCAAACCTTTGACTTGTCTGTTCTTTTTACTGCCTGTTCCCATTAAAAATAGGAAAAGGGGAATTATAAAGTACTGCAAATGTGTGTTACAGACAGAAGGAAGCATTTCCGACAATATAAACTCTATACATTCTTGATCAGGATCAACAGCCGAGACGAACCAGCCAGTCTGTCTGTCTGTATGAACGCGTCGGTCTCAGAGACTATAAGAGCTAGAGACACCAAACTTGGCATGAAGGTTCCTGTATACCATACGCAGATCAAGTTTATTTCAAATTTCGGATGCACCCCCCGCACCCCCGCAAATCGCAAAAGACTCCCACAGCCACAATTTTAAAGATAAAGCTTTAGTTTTTGGTACACATGTATGTTTAATCAATGTCTTTCGGATGTGTAAATTTCAACACGATCGGATAAATAGCACCAAAGTTATAGAAGAATCTATTACGCCCGTCTCAGCTGGCAGCAACAACAGTTTGACAAGCAGTTTACGAGTTAAGTGCACTGCTTGCTTGTATTTGTTTTTTAGTGTTAAAATAAGTTTCAAACTGATTCAGAATTCTTTTATGTCATCTTTTTTTATTACCAAACTTTTGGGAAACAACAAATTATAATATCTAGTTTCTTCTCTAAATAATTGTCATATTTAATTGAAACTGTAGCAAAAAGGAATCTGATCTCATAACAAACAAGTAAGTTTAAAATATTATTAGAACAATCCCAACTGCTTAGAATTATATCGGTTACAAAGGCCAACTTATGTGGATTCAAATAATTAGAGTATAAACTAAATCTCAGCATCTAGAATTTCAATAAAGAACTGAATTTTATGAAACCCCTTCAGTGAATAGAAAAGGTTTAAAAACAACGAAACAGCATAGAGTAAAAATGGAGTAGGGACAATAAATTGTACATAAATATACTTATATATACAATTTAGACGACTTCTTGCGGTTTCACAGCAAATGGACATTTTTAATGAAAATCGCAGTAGAAATAGCAAAATATTATGACAAGTGAATGCCCGAGAGGCATTCAGTAAAAAATTGCAATAAAAATTGTTTATTGAAATGTAAGGAAACGCGAATTAAAAGAAAAACTTCAAAAAACTGCCTGCTGCAAATTCAAATGTAGTATTTGTACAGTTGGCACTCAGAATTTAATTTAAAAAAAAAAAGTGTGGACTCGCTGTGTCTCTTTCAGCTACTCTTCTTCTATATATATATCTCTCTCTGTGTTTTGGTTTTTACTTTGCACTTGAACTGCCAAAGCAATGCATGCACAATAATTTTTGTGTTGTGCAAATTGTGTTGGAACTCTTAACAAAAGGCCTGCAAATACAATGGGTGCTAACCGGAACGCACACAATAAATGCCAATAGGCAAAGCAACAACAACAACAATAACAATATCAAAAAAATAACTGGACTAACTGCAAACTCCTCCCTCCATTTAAACTTTGTTCAAAAGATTTGCTGGCATAGAAGTGTCAGACAATGGACAAGAGGGTTGAAGAAGGATGTGCGATAGCTTTGCTAAAGGTGTTGCTGCCATGATACCACGAGCACACACAAAAACACACACACACACATTAACACACACACAAACACACACTCATACACGTACACATAGACAGACTCACGAACAAATGCAAAAAACAATTTATAAATAATAATTTTTTGTTGTCTGCTTACAGGCGCCGGTGTCGTCTACAGCCAACTGGCAACTGGCACGCGCCTTTGTCTAGCCAACAACAACGACAATAACAACAACAACAATGACAACAACAACTTATAGCAAATAGTGCAAGGATGGCCGACTACGAAATACTCCTTAAAAGTATTTAGTTTATAGTATATATAAGTGCAAGTGCCAAGGTCCGATTTACAATGTTAAGTGCTGTTAACATTTAGGATATCTAAGCCAAATCGAAGTAGATAAAACGATATTGGAGCAAATAGCCCATACTGTATAAGAAATAGAACATTTTCCTATATGTCACTCTCTGATTAAGATATATAAAGCATTATATTGTATCAATAAGTTTCCAGTAAAGATTCATCACTGATTCTTTTCAGCCGTAACTTAAAGCTGTCTTCAAATTGAACTTCCTCCAAATAATAAGTATATTTAAATAAAAATATTATATAGAATAATAATATAGTATTATCCTTAAAAATGGTTTTTTGTTTCTTTGCACATTTCTTTAATTTGTAAAGGGACTAACAAATATAAAAACAAGAAAGAAATGTTATCTTCGCCGTGCCGAAGATAATTATATACCCTTGCAGAAAAGTATTGCATAGGAAAACTTATTTTTCAACTGATTGTTCCTGTGGCAGCTATAAGACATAGTGGTCCGATTTAGATAAAATTTTGTCAACTTATGTGGAAAGTGCTTAAACTTAGGTATATGGAGTTTGGCCGAGTTATTTTGAAAACCAAAATAGTTTTTCTTACAAAAACTTACTTTTCAACCGATTGTTCCTATGGCAGCTATAAGATATAGTGAGCCAATTTTGATAAAATGTTGTCCAAATATGTGGATAGTGTTAAAACTTTGACATAGAGAGTTTGGTTGAGTTATTTTGAAAAACACAAAAGTTTTTTTTACAGAAACTTATTTTCTACCGAAATATTGGTCCTGTACTATAGTGGTCCGATCTTGCCAATTCAATTATGGGTAGTACCTGCAATAAGAAGAAGCATCTGTGGCAAGTTTCCTCAAGACAGCTGTAGAACAAAGTCCGCAAAAAACGCATATAAACAGACAGACGGACGGACGGACATGACTCGGCTTTTGACGCTAATCACAAATACACAACTCTTTTTTTCTGAGACCTGTCCTTCAAAGCGTTACACATTTCATGACAAAATTATAATACACTCTGCACGGGCATACAAAAAACTACTTTACAGGGTATTCAAAAGCGCAATCTTTAAAATTGTTCACATAGAAAATGGCTTGAGTAATGCCAATGGCATTTCGGCCTTCTTCTCAAGTTGCTGTTGATGATGAAGTGCAGACAGTACGTAACTAGGCAATAAAGTACGTAACTGCCTTCGTTGGCCTGGTCACACCTATTCTGTAAGGAACCCAGGCATTTTAGTGTCCAGTTTACCCATTGTTTAATTGTTTGCCGTTCTTTGCAAAATTTACGACAAGATTTAAGCCTTTTGTTTTCACATTTTGCTGCAAGATTCTTTAGGAGCAAAATGCCTTGTTGAGTTGTTGTCGTCAATCTTTTTGGGGGTAGTTAATTTCAGTCAAGCATATTTATAAGCTAGAATTGTCAGTATCTGTATCTGTTGTTCTTGTTATTAATGGGCAACCATTTAGATATACATCAGTTGGAAAAGAAGACGCTTAGCAAGCTGCTTGAGAACTTTACTATTAGGCTTTGACAATTGAAACATTTCTTCAACTTTTGAGCTTCTAATCTACAACTTAACTTAAACATTAGTTATTTTTAAATTTTTGGAAATTGGTTTTGTGTTTTTTTTAGGCAATTTATACTTTATTATGGAACAAATTGTTTGAATATACTATTAAATTTCTCATAAAAAACAATAGTTAAAAAGTTGAAGGCAATTTGTTTTCCACCCATTCAGTTTGTTATCACATTTCAAACACTCGAATATGCAACATTCAACTCTAATGCTGTCCATAAAATAAAACTAAAACTGTTTTTAGACAATAAAAATACAAGTGTTTTTGGTTTTATATGTTATCAAGTGATATGGAAAATTCAATTGATTTACGAGTGCGCCGCATAATCCAATTAGGCGCATAAATTATTAATTACAATGCACTCGAACTAACTGTAATTGTTGCTGATGCAAAGCTATATAACATAAAAAAGCACAAAAAGCCTAAAATTGTTCAAGTCCTTTTTTTCAAATAATTGAAAATTTGGCAACCCTTGAAGCGGTTGGCAGAGTGCAGCTCTTTTATAACATTAATTGTCAAAAGTTATTTTTAATAAGCTGCTTTTATTTTAAATTAAAGCAGACTTTGAGCATACATTTTTTTTCAGAATTTAAACATTACCATCTATTTTATTTTAATTTTTTGTTTGCAGTCTGAGCTCATAATCCATACAAAATTGATTCATTTCCACTAACAGAAAGCAATGCAGAATGTTTTATGCACAGAATATGTGGAATTTGTTGCCGATCTGAACACATGTAAATCAATAATTTTATTCACTGTTAATTTTGCCAGGCAAATAAATAGCATATGTAATCATAGGAAAAAATCTGAAAGAAAAAAATTATAGTAGCTACAACAATTTATTTTATTGATGACAATTTCAGTATGACACTCGCTGTTTTTTGTGCATACGAAATCAGAATCATCATCAGCATAAACAACATCATTGATGACTAAAAGTGCCCAAACAATGGACACAACTACAACTACCCGAGCACATATTGCCCGAGCGCATTTCAATTGCATTATAAAATCAAATAAAATAAAATACAACAGCATAAAAAATGATAGAGCCAGGCAATCCAAATGAGCATGACTGCATATAGAAGACTATTGAATGCTCTATACATTTTGTTTAACTTTAAAACAGTTTGAAAACTGCACAAAGATAGGCTTTCAAATTGTTTTTGGTTAAAAAGTGTTGCATACTTTTTAGCATTAGCTATTTAGACAGCATCCAGTTTCCACTTTCAGAAAATTTTGCGAAAGTGAAACCTTTTTTCTGTTGAAAACTTCCTTATTGCTGTTCGTGTAGTTAATTTTCATAGTTTGACAAAGACAGGCTTACACAATCCTTGTTGGCATGGTGAATTCAATCCGCAAAGTGCTTTCAAAAGTAAAAGTGCGAACATTTAAGGGAAATTTACTATTGGAAACCAGAAAAGAGCTGATACTATTTCCTTGTTAAGGTCGGATTACATAATCTGAACAATTCGAATCATTTCTACAGGAAAGCGTTTAAAATACTTTTTGAAGATACAATAAAACTTCTTTGGGTTCTTAAGCATCCATATAGGTTTTTGACACTCCTAAAAGTATGCTTTACTTTTTTGAATTGAAGTCATTTGAATGTGGAATTCGGAACATGCCTATATAGTCAGTCTGGTAATAATTTATCAATCTTTACAGGAACATTTTAGAAAAAACATAAGAGAAATGTGTATAAGAACCATATTATAAAATGTTAGTTTCCGTTTAACCTTTTCATTACAATCTTTACATGCTTTACAGCCTAGTCCATAGTCGCATACTCTGTCTGTAATGTCCGGTCATACAATAACAGTAATTCGCTAGTGCCTTTTGTAGCATTTGGTACGCTTGGCATTGTTGAAATTTACAATTGCGATTCATCAAAAATAGATTAGATTTTCATTGTATAAAATGCCATCCATATATCCATATCCATAACCGTTGCGCTTGTCATGAAGGACACTCTTTATAGATTGCTGCTGAGCTGTCTGTCTGTCCATGGTCATGTCCGAGTCCTGTATCCTTATTTCCGTTGCACGTAGTATTTGTCATAGCCATGCTTTGTGGAGGAGTAATCAAACAATGCAATGTTTATTATGTATTCTTCTTTATATCGGTCACTCTCTATAAAAATGTTTTCAATGCGCACTTTTTGTTGACAAACAAATTTAAATTGAAAGATGTTTTAACATAAGCTGCGTGTAACATATGTATATGGTGAAATAATTTACGTAATTTATATTTTTTATTAACATTAAATAGCAAATATTGTTTAAATTTAAGCAAACAGCATTATTGAACAGAGCAGAAGGGTTTCAACAAGCTTTTGCAAATTTAATATAATTAAGATTAATCAAAGCTTAAAGTCTGTGTTAAACAAAGTAGAAGGGCTTTAAAAAGCTTTTTTATGTTATAAATTGAATACAATTAAGATTAATCAAAGCTTAAAGTCAATGTTAAACAGAGCAAAAGAGCTTTAAACAGCTTTTTTATAATTTATAATATTTCAGATTAATAAAAGCTCTAGGCAAGGATTAATGGTATTGAACAAAGCACATTTAAGCAAACACTTCAAGCAACTAGTTAAACCTCTTCCCACTCTAACAAGCTACACTTTGTACAAGAATTTTATTGCTAGACTTGTTTATTTAAGACCAAGTTTTATGTGAATGCTTTTGGGCAAATCTAAAGTACCTATAAATGATCGTGTGCACGAGCATTATTTGATATAAGTAAATGCTTTATATGCTCATTTTATACAATTGCAAGCATCAACGCAATCCTTTCACTCACTTATGCACGTAATATCCTGTCGTTGGGCACGACTCAGCTGCAGTGCAAGTCCATTTCAAGTACTTGTAAATACTAAGTTACCAAGTTTTCAAGCCCAAGTTCTGTGTGGCCCACATTTAGAACGATTGAGTGTTAGAGGACACGGCACGCACGCAGGACACTTGACCGAAACAAAAAGTGGTCACATGCAGGACACGTTAACCAAAAACTGCAACTGCAACAGCATGAAAAGGGCAACAAAACGTGGCATAAGTTTTGCTAGCTGAGATTTTTAAAGCGTTAAGCAAACACTTACGAAGCAACTAAGTAGACCACAAAGACAAAACACAAAAAACAAAAAAAATATGAACTAGGAAAAAGTTAGCTTAGAAATGGCAGCAGGACATGCTATCTGGCAAGTTTAAAGTGCAAGTTTGCTTCATCTTGAGTCAACTTTAGTGAAAAGGACAGCAATGCGCTTAAATTATGCGGCATTCATAATGCAACAGAGTCGAGAAAGTTGCAGTCAACGCTGACGCTGACGTCGCTGCTGCTGGTGGTGTCCTCCCATTTGACATATCCTTGCTGCAAAACTCTGCCAAACTCAGCCACAAGCATCAGGCATTAAATTTTATGCCCGCTCATATCCTTGAGCAGAGCACACATCCTGCTACTGACTACTAGCTGATCCTGCTCCTGCTCCTGCTTTCTCCTGGTTAAACTTAACTTAATGCCAAGGCTTTTCTGTCTCTTTTACATTTTTTTTTATTTTATTTAAGAACTTTTTTTGTTGCTACAGTTTTTACCATTTTTACCCTGCTTGACTGCTAAAGTCACAAAAATTTATTTAAAGTTCAAAGTTGCTTGTTTTTGCGTTTTTTTTTTTTTTTTTTTTTGCTTACATTTTGATTTTATTTTACGACACTTTTGTGTTTGCCTTTTCTGAATTACTTAAGCGCGTTTTCTTTTTCTTTTGTAATATACAATTTGTTCAGCTCAGCTATTAGGAACATTTTTGCAAAACATAAAATTATCAAATTTTTTGCATAGTGCAAAACTTATAACACTTTAGGACTTGCCAGAAAGAAAAGTGGCAAAAACTTAAACTTTGACTTGAATTGTTATATTTAAATGTTAATTTGATTATAAATATATTTAAAGAATGTTTTTGAACTTATAAGTTCTTCATGTTTACGCAAATTAAGTCGAATACATCTGACTTCAGAGAAACATCAAATTTGTTCGGAAAAGATATTAGGTGAAGTTAACCGGTTGTGGGCATCCCTGTATAACTTTCGAGAAGATGCAGATGCAAATCTTGATGCTATCAGGTCTGTTCCGAATTCCATTCTCGAATCGTTTTCACAGAAAAGTGTATAGCATACTTTTTAGGAAATACTAGAGCTATGAAATCTTTCAATTTTTGTACTTAAATATATTTTTTCGGTTAGCCTAAAAGTACGCAGTACATATTGTAATGGAATTGATTCGGAAGTGGAATTCAGAACAGGCCTGTATGTTTTTTTTAACGCTCATTTTATGGGCTTATTTCTTATAATTTTCTTTTTCAAAAATTTAAAATGTTTCTATATATTTTCTCAATTTATTAAATTATTAAAATTGTATAAATTCATAAATGAAATTACTTGCTTTGAAATTGAAAAGTTAATATGGCTGCTTTAAAAATTGAAAAAGCATTATAATACAATATTAAGGGACAAAAAATACTACCAGATTATCTGGTAGAAATTTCTTATGTAAAACCGGTTGCTTATTTCAAAAAGAATATATAAAAAAATATTCTGCGCCCATTTTCGAGCTAAACGATAAAATCTAGACTTTCGATTTTCCAAAAGAGCCCACTCAGAACTTTAACTTTTTAAGAAGTTTCCTTTTTTGAAAACGTTATATAATGTCCATCAAACCAACTTTAGATCAACAGGATTATTCTTTAAGGTCATAATTAGGAATTAATTGAAAATTTTGCATTACAATTGTTTTTTAAATAATTACATTTAAACGCTTAAATTCAATTGATTTTTGTATTTTAACAACACTTGGGTGCTACAATAACATTCAATAGTAGGTTTATATATATATATTCCTCTTCTCTTAATTAAAAAGTTCACAAATTTCGTGCTAAAATAGTTTGAAAACTATCGAAAATGTGTCTGCAAACCTTGTGACCACTTACTAACTAGCCCAATTGCTAAGCTCAGTGCAACTGTGTGGTACTGGCAACTGCTGCAGTGCTCCACATTGAGTTGTAGGCCAATCAGCGATGATCCTGCCAGGACGCACAGTATGCCAGGATGCCCAACGGTAGCTGCAGTAGCATCAGCAGCAGCAGCACTTACGCAGCTGTGCAGATTGCGAAGCGCGTTGACAATGTGGCCCGTAACTCAAACTTGTCAGGCAGACCAGGGCTTAAAGTGCAACCAGCCACGCCCAACAGCCGCCCGCCCACTGGCAAAGCTGACAGTTTTTCTTTACTTTTACGCGCGGCTGAAAGTCGTGAAACAAGTGGAAAAACAACGTTGCGACCAGAGTAAGAGTAAGAGACGCACGTGTGCCAACAATCCAGTAGCATCATCTGCATCTAAGAGTTTTGCATCTGCATACTCAGGCTTGGCAGCAGGGGCATGGAGGGCAGGGCTGTAGGGCAATGTTTGCCGCACGTGCCACACGTAAAACTTAAAAAATGCGGCACCAACAGATGCCACCAGCTGCTTCCGGCTGCTACCGAACTGAAAACTGCAAACTGCAACTGTTGCTATCGATACCAGTTGCCTGCCCCTTTTGCCTGCCTCTTTGCCTGTCACTTTGCTTGCCCCTTTGCCCCTGTCCCTTCGTCAGCCCCCTTTGTTTGTCTTCATGGCACATTTAATATGCCATTTTTATAAGCTTGCATAGGGTATTATGACTATGTTATGTGTAAATATAATGCTTAGATTCGTGTTCACAAACTTCAACGATAAGAGTATGATAATCTCTGTTATTTTAAGTTAAAAATGGGTATACATATACTAGATAATCTAGATATGGGTTCAGAACGAACACCAGTCTCAAAAAATACTTCAGAATGCAAGGGATTTTCACACCTTTTTCGAAATCCTGGTCAGACCTGGTATGATATATCTTAATTATGGAAAATTGTATTTGTGACATATAACACATTGTTGGCATATTATAACGAAAACGTCATATCCAATATGATTTGTCTGTTGAAACAGATATGACGATATGATAGCAAATATGAGTATCTTTTTAATATGTCAGATAATTATTGAACATGCTCGTAAAACATATATAAACAGCAATATTCAATTACAGAAAAGTATAAATTTTAAGAGAAGAAGCGAGAAGCCTAGTTAGCAGCTTCGTTGTAGTTCATGATAAATTTATTATTAAAATTAAGATTTTCATTCATCTATTTGCCATACTCAACTTGAAAACAGTTCACAATCCGAAGCTGTGGTTTTGTCTGTATTTGAAAAACTTTAAAAGATATTTGTTAAAATTTTAAAAAGATTTTTTAAGCTTTAGTTTTAAAGCTAATTTAGATTAAATACCTTTTCAAAGGGTATACAAATTTCGTTTGAACAAAGACTATCTATTTGCTTGTGTCTTATTTTTGCAACATACTTTTAGATACTTTTGCTAGTGCGTTGGCACTTTGCATTTTTAGCATAGCTACCTCTCACTGTCTCTCTCTCCATCTCTCTTTGGCACTATCACTGTCTCTGTCTCTGTCTGATGCTGCCATTCTCTTTAGAGTGGCTGTGCAACCTGCGAGGCGCAGGTTGCGCCATAATTTACCAACTATATCCGCCTTGTTACCTCGCTCAGTCTCTTGCTGGGCGGGCCGCTGGGCCGGATGCGGAAGCGTGCCATAAAAGTGGCATATTTGCCGCATCCTGTTGACAATAACTGGGCCATGGCAGGCGCTGCTCCTGGCACTCTACAACTCTCTACTCTCTACTCACTGCCAGGAGTAAATGCTGTGCGATTTTTGGTTTGGCTTTGCTTTTATTTTCTAGCTTTGCTTGTCATATTTGCTGATAATTGTTTTGACTGGCTTAGCTTTTGATAACTAATTGTGTTGAGCTTAGCTTTTGATTGATTTACAGCAGTCAAAAATATTTTAATTATAAATAAGTCGAAAACTAAATGGCATATATACACGGAGCTTGTTTTGAACTTAAAAATAATCCTTGATTAAAATTTTTTGCATTGAAATAGCAGTTGCTATTTATTAGTGTTTGTTCAAAGATTTTCTTTTGAGCTGCTTGAAAATGTTTAAGTGGAAATTTCATTTATAGTATATATAAAGTTAACATTCTGTAGCCAACTTCACGAACCAAGTTCAGTGGTCAAATATAAAATAATATGCTTGTGAAATATCCGTCTGTATGAACACAGTTTTAAAGCTAGACCAACCAAACTTGGTATACATGTTGATATATACCATAGGCAGACAAAGTGTTAAGAATCTCACTTCTGACTCCGCAAAGATTCATCCGACTGCAACGTTCTTACTTGTTTGTTATTAAGAACATGAATTTTTTTTATTTGTGTTTAGAAAACACGATTTTTAATCGATTAAATCGATTTTTTTTTTTTTCAAATATGAAAAAATCGATGCTGCGGACACAGAGCGGCAACATTTTTAACATAAAAGATCGGGTGAAAACTGGTAAATAAGAATAAATAAGATAAGAAATTAAAAGAAGTAAGCAACCAAATAATCGCTTAACTCCACAAGCTTGAAATTAGAAGTCACTGCACTAGATACTACACCTAGTGTTTGCTTAAACCGTTTGAGAATTATAAGTGACAATCTAAAAAAACTTATCCTTGTGATTTCGATTTCGTTAGAGTGGCTTTGATGCTAACAACTTGATTACGAATTTGCTTTCGCTTTGTGCAGCAGATGAAATGTCTGCTGTATACTGTATACTACTTAAAAAGTAAGAAAAGTTATCTTCGGCCGATCCGTCTGTCTGTTCATCTATTGATCTGCGAACTGTCTATAAGTATTAAAGTAATCTTTAACAAACTTGGTACAAATGTTTATCATATTAGCGCATATGTCAGAACCGACCAGATCGGTGCACTATAGCATATAGCTGCCATAGGAACAATCGGTCGAAAATTCTGTTTTTGAAAATGCTTATCACTTTCTTGATTGATTTGACTGCAACGTTCTTACTTGTTTTAAATAAATTTTCTGCTTTCACAAATATTAATAGTTCAGATAATTCTATTTCTATTTCCAATTCTATTTCTGCAACAAAAAGTTGTTTCGCAACAATTGAATCTCTGTCAAAAAACTTGCGCTCAATATTCCAACACATTCAACTCAGTTCAACACAGACAGTTAGAACGCTTAACTTATTGATAAGCCAACAAAAATGACCCACTGACCAGTTGAAAATGAAAAACTGCAATTGCTGAAAATAACTAGAATAAACTGGCTCGAGTGCTACAATTCGTATAACTTTATGACCAAGCTATTTAATACTTCTTCTTTTTTTTGGTTTTTTTGTGGCAACATAAATTGCCAAAGTGTTTGGGAGGACGTGCAGCATTTCGATTTGGACGCCGCAATACAAAAAAAGAAACCCAATAATTGACACATAAATAATTTTAAATAAGTTACTTACAAGCCAAACAGGCAGCTGGAACTGTTGCGAGCATAGAGATATATCCGTAGCGTTTTCGTGGCTCTCTGGGGCACAACACGCCCACACAATCTTATTAAAAATGTCCCCGGATAATATGGGGCAGAGACAGAACAGAGTCATAGTCAGAGTAAGAGCCATAGTTGGCCGCATGTTTGTGCAACTTTTAACTGGCACCGCTGGGATAAATCATAAAAGGATATTTTTGTGGCAAAGGCAACAGACGTAGGGGCAAGCAAAAACAAAGATTGGGGGCAAGCTCTTCTGCCACTGTTGCGGCCATTACTTGGTAGCAAAAATATTTTTACAAGCTCTGCTTTTAATGCGGCCAATTGGCGTTGGCTTCTGTTGGATTGTCTGCTTCTTTTTGCTTATAAGTGTCCTTTCTGTCCTGTATATCTTTATGTGTTGCGAGCCATTTATTGACATTTCTTTGGCACTTTGCGTAAAACTACTTTGAGCGCCTTTAGAGATTTCGCCTCTATGCCTTTGATGGCATAGCATAAAACAACATCAATAAACTTTGTCATCGAGTTGGGAATGTTGAATGCCGCAGGTGTCAGCCGAGTCAACCAGCTAAAAATATACAAATCTCTTAACAAACTTTAACTTGCTTAATGGACAACAATTTTCTCTCTATTTTTTGTTCTATTGCGATGCACTGCCAGCAATATAAGCCCAACCAAATCCAACTGGCCAACTCATCCTTTCTCGTCGAACATGCAAAACAACTTCCGTTGCCATCCACATTCACAGCCAAAAATAAAAATGGCACAACGAGCTCAATTTTGGCACCACAATGGGATTTGAAGGTTGTTTGAAAGCATTACAAGCGATTATTATGAATTTTAATTAGCATTCGATATATCAATGACAACAAATTTATCAATAACTTTTAGTGTTATTTAACTCTCTAATGCCAAAGTATTAGCTGATTTATATGTTGCACACTTTCAAATTGTTAAGCGATTGAACTAGCTTTTAAAATATTAACTGACATATCGATTATATCGAATAGCAAAGCTACAAATTTAAACAATAACTGCATTGAACTAAATCAAACTAATCGACTAACAATCGATATATTTCAATAAAGTGTTATCTTGTCTAATTGGCATTAGAAATTACTGAATAACACTCTTCCACACATCAATCGAATGTTTATCAGAAGGAAGCATTTCCGACAATATAAACTTTATATATTCTTCATCAGGATCAACAGCCGAGACAAACCAGCCATGTCCGTCTGTCTATCCGTCGATAGACGTTCGATCTCAGAGACTATAAGTGCTTGAGACACCAAAATGGCATGTACGTTCCTGTATACCATACGCAGATCAAGTTTATTTCAAATTTCGGATGCACCCCCCGCACCCCCGCAAATCGCAAAAGACTCCCACAGCCACAATATTAAAGATAAAGCTTTAAACTTTGGTACACATGTATGTTTAATCAATGTCTTTCTGATGTGTAAATTTCAACACGATCGGATAAATAGCACCAAAGTTATAGAAGAATCTATTACGCCCGTCTCAGCTGGCAGCAACAACAGTTTGACAAGCAGTTCACGAGTTAAGTGCACTGCTTGCTTGTGTTGCCGCTGAACTGCTTGAAATGCAAGTTGGGAGCAGGGAGTCTTGTAGTCGGGCACACTCGACTAGAGTATTCTTACTTGTTTATATATATAAATTTTATTTCTTGACTGCCTTCCGACTTTACCAGAAATTGCTGTGATTATAATGGGCGTTCTAATAACTAGAGTATTTACAATATTTACAAATTGTAAACTATATAAGTCTTAAGGCAAGGTCCGAAGTGTGGACTCTCTTCATTCTTCTAACTGCTGCTGGGACTCGAAGATCTCAGAATTTGCTCTAGATGTTCCCATTTTCACATTCAAACCGCTTTTGTGGATTGAATTCACATGCGTTTGATACTGAATTGAATTTACTTGATATTAAAATAGGATTCAATTCGCTTGATCAAAAGCAATGAAAATTTGAAAATTTAAGCGAAGCTGAATTCCACAAAAAGTTAACATAGTCTATAGAGATAGTCATCGAAAATTAATCGAATACTTATCGATATTTGCATGTACATTTATTCATGTCTACTTGACATTTATAATGTATGGTTAATAGTATCTGTAGTAACTACTTTGCCTGTCTATTTTATTATAGTTCGACACATTCGATAACTTTGCCGACACACGCCATAGGTGTATCGAATATTCATCGATATATTTACACATTTTGTGTGATTTTATGACTTATGCAACAACTGTACTTTTGCCTTTTTTTAATCATTTTTTTGTAAATTCGCGCGCCTGGTGTCCACGCACTGAAACTGAATGAAAAGTGTTGCATATGCAAAAGGCGCAGCGCTGTGGACAAGAACATGAAAACGAATAGAAAGAGAGAAAGACAGAGAAAATAGAGAAGGTGCAAAGCCAAATCAAAGGAAAGGGAAGTGAAGCGAAGGCAACAAAAGCCAAAAGATGTTGATGGAAGCGCTGATACAAGTGACAACACAGGCGTCTCCAGTTTGATTGAAAATTTGCATTTACAAAAGCGCCAAGACAAAGTTGCTAACACACACACACACACACAGAATACTCCTAACACTCTATCTCTTTTCTTAACTATCACTCGCACTCTTTCTTACGTTTGAGCTAAACGTGGTAAGAAAACTTGTTCGCCACTGACAGCTGTCAAATAGATGTAGCACGCGAACCGAAGACAATTTTGTGGCATTTTGAATTGTAAATTCTTTACATCAACTACCAAAGAAATGGCTGACTAAAACGCTGACTGCTTGGTTGAATGGATAGATGGTTTGGTTTGGTTTGTTGGATGGATGGATGAATGTCTGTCAAGTGCGTCAAACTACTTGGCGTCAACACATATGGCACACTGAGACGCCACCTGCGACAACATGGCCCAAAACCCGCTGAAAACTGTTTGCATCCATTCATTCCTCTCTCTTTCTCACTCAAAATGCAAAATCTAACTAAAAAAAATAATTTTTTTTTCCGCCCTCGTCGCAGCAGCTGCATTGCAATTTACACTTGAATACAAAGTGGGCGAATTTCTAAAAAAAATCTTCTAAGAAAAAAAACTAGTGCAGAAACCAATGCCAAAAACATAAACGTAACTACAGTAAAGGATTGCCGTTGCGCCAACTAGAACTAGTCGCAACTGCTCGACTAGAAGATACTCTGTATTTAGAAGAATTAATGTAAAAGTAATATTTGTTACCAGCCCTGTTCTGAATTCCACTTTCGAATCAATCAATCAACTTTCAGGAGCGCATACTAAGCTTCTTAATAATATTTTCCTCCAACGAGAATGGTGCTTTGTTTTCTGTGAAATTGATTCGAAAGTAGAATTCAGGCCTGTTCACAATTCAATACGTGTTTAAAAAGTAAAAACGAATGAATTTTGAACGATTTACGAATAACTGCTCTGATTTCCGATCGGTTTTCGTTTTCCCTTTTTCGCTACCGAGTTCGAACCCGAGTTTTCATATTAAAAAGTCTGTTTAGTTAGTTCTCTAACTAACTAACTCTAGCTAACTAACTCTAACTCTAACTAATTCTTTTTCAAATATGATGAAGAATATAAGAAAACTGAGTTTTAGAACTTGTTTCTTGTGTTATCTGGCAATATCTTTTCATTCCACATGCAAAAAAGTAAAACTTTTAAAAATATAAACATTTAACGTTTTGAGTACTTCAGAAAAGCAAGCAAATATGTATTCGCGAATTTGGAATGGAATGCGAAATCGGAACAGGTATTCGGTATTATCGATACTTTCCTGCTTCAAAATATTCCCAGCTTTATCCTGCGTTAAGTATCATTTCCAACACATGTATTTTCTATTTTTCTATCTCGCCAAAATAAACATGTATTGTATACGAAAATATATCTACACAATTCTTCCTTAAAACTTAATATTATTTATAGCGCACATTATAAGCATTGCTCTTTTTACATACTTTATAAGACATATTTTTTTGTATTTGAGGCATTTCCAAACAACTTTGTTTGGGCATTGTTACGGCAATAATGTTACTCAAATATGTGCGGAAAAGTTACAAAGACATTTTCAACTTCAATATACCTCTTTGAAACACATTTGCTGTGTACAGGGTATACAAAATTCTATGCAAAATATGCTAAAAACTCTCGCACTCGATTGCAATTGCGCATATTAATTGAAAATTTCTCACGCAAAATGAATCCACAGCAATTGTTCAATGTGAATTGTGTCCCACAAACTGCATATATAACAATGCACATGTGCATAGGGCAGAGAGGGCAGAAGGGGCAGAGGAACAAGTGGGTGCAGAGGTCAGGGGAGACAGGTGGCAGCTGCAAGATGAGCTTTGCTAGTACAAATCGTTATTACTTTGGCCAAAATGGGAAATGCTAATCAAAAAATGCAATTGTTGATCGATTTATGCAAAGAGTTTTAGCTATTTTTTTTTTTTTAGATTTCTTTTTTATCCAAATTGATGAAATTGTTTTTTGCCAGCAAAATGCTAATCAATGCAAAGTTCTTTAAACTCACAATTTTTCGACTAAATATTTATTGTGTAATCAATTTTATTTTACAAATATTTGCTACAAATTCAAAAATATGTTGTTTTTGGAGAGTGTGTACAAATATTTGTGCATTTGACAAAGCTTATTTGGAATAGTTTGTCAGCAATATTTTTATTAGATTTTTACAATTTTTATACTGATGAGGAATTATGGGTTTTAATTTGGGATATGTTATATTGAGTAGGATATGTTAAAAAAAATGTATTTAAGCGTAGAATATGTATTACACAGGCCAACAAAATGACAGTTTTTGTTTGGTACACGAGTTTTGATGGTAGATTTCGGTAGAGAGAGAAAAATACACCAAAACTTCATTCACCATTTTCAAAAACTACGTGCAGTTTGGGTTTTTGATTTTTTGCGATTTATGACTGTATTTATACAGTTATCTTCAACTACAGCCATCTGATCAAACAAAAGAAGAATTCCAAAAAAAGATAATTCAACATGCTAATAATGCTATACTTATAAAATTGATGGCAAAACTTGAAAGACTTGACTTCAACGTTCTTACTTCTTTATTTTAATTTCGAAAATTTTACATTGTTTTTTAAAAAAATTATTTTTTCTATTTTAATCGAATGGTTAATATCAAAAATGGTCAACTAACATTTTTTTCCATTTCCATTGTAAACGCTCAACATTTATGAACAAAAAGCGACATTTTGGAAACAAATCCAACAAGTACTACCACAGTTATTAGCATTTTTTAATTCCTTTCCTTTAAAGAAAGTGTGTGCAGATTCAACTATTTTCCAACTTTTATTTAAAAAGCCCATTTAAATTGCCTTTAATTAGCCCAAATTTCAAAGTAAATGCTAAATTAACATTACTCCATTAACATGCTCCAAAATTAGTTCAGCGTTACTCTAGAAATTAGCAACTGCCTTTCATTTCACTTTTAATGATAATTCAATACTCTGACGCGTATTTTTAACCCAAAGTTTTAAACGCTCACACGCCCAGAAGTCGCCACAGCAGCATAATAGTACTCTCCTAGCATTTATATATGTATATAGAAAGTAGAAGTAGAGCTCGACATATTCGTAGGTATGGTAGTACTACTCGTACAACCAACGGTTTCTGTGCACCCTCTAATCATTTTAACAGCTGCCAATCATCATTAGCGCCTGGTGCAAATGCGGGTGGTTGCCAACTGGTAAATGGTAACTGGTAACTGGTTGGTGGTGTTGCTGCTCTGTTGCTGCTCTGTGGATCTGGATCCTGGTGGCAGGCAACGCGGTTTGACTGCCGGCTGCCATACGTTTTTGGGGGGCCATTGGCAAAATTTCAAAGCCATTACAAGCTAAAACTATAAAACCGCCAATTAGCAACGCGTTGCCAATAAACTAAACAACGTTCGTTTCGGCTGCCTCAATGCTGAATCTGTCCTCCAATAAAAGGCTAGAAAACACGACTGTAATTTCTATCGAAATCGAAAAAACGAATTCCGAAAAGAACAGTTACAAATACAAATACAAATTTGAATGGTTTTGCTTTTAAATCAGGGGAATCAAAGAATTCGACACAAGAACGAAAGCTAAGAAGTTATTCAGCCTGCTCCCGTTTCCCAGAACATTTCATTCCGAATCGTTGCCGATTTTGTTATCCTTTTTTCAATCAAAATAGCAAACGTTATTCCTAAGCTAAAGATAAGTTTGAATACTTCTCATTCCATAGGTAACAAATAACAACTTCTTAAACCGAATTTTTCATCGATATTTAAGAAAAAGAACAGCTAATACTTCCGATTCCAGATGTTTTGATCGGAATCGGAAATGGAAACAGGCCTGAATAACTTCTTAGCTCTCTTTCTTATTTCGGATTCATTCGAATTCTTTGATTTCCCAAATGATTTAAGTGGAATCGGAAGTGGAAACAGGACTTTTTCTTAAATAGATCCACATCTATTTACTGACAAGTTAATCTTTTCTTTGGATATATAGTGAGTGCTTATACATAAAGTCGAAAAGAGTTTGGAATATCTCAAAACTGGGTATCTTCTATTCGCGCACAGTCAAGTTAATCATTTCTCTCCTTTTTTTGTAGAATGGGGTGCACTTTGGTCTTTGGTCTTCCATCTGCCTTTACAGTCTACTATCTATAGACGATTTTCGACTCACAGTTTTATATGTATGTGTGTGTGTGTTAACCGCGCGTTTTTAAGCCAATTTACCCCCGACTAATCAGTATAAACCACTTCAAAGCAGCAGCAGCCACCTCGACAGAGGCAACAGAGCAACATTTTCTTCTTTGTAATGTTCGCAAATTCCAATGTGTCTGGGGCATTAAAAGGCAGTACAGAACACATTACACAGTACACAGTACACAGTACACAGTACACAGTACAGAACGAAACCCAGTCGTCAATATAAAGGCAAACGCGAATGTGTAGAAGGTATTTTAGCTTTTACTCCTTTTCCACTGCGCTGCACTGTCAGTCATCAAAATGAATTTACTTTACAATTTGGGGTTGTTAATGTTATCTAAAGGCATTTGTCCTAGAGCCTAGAGTCTTGGGTCTTGACATGATTTTTATTTTCAGCAAATAGTTTGTTTTTATTTTAAAGTGCTTAATTTGACTTGGATACTAAGAATTTCTTATATTTTGATAATATACCGACTCTAGGCTGACAGAATTCAGAATTCAATTCTTTGTTATGCTTTTTATGAACTGAGATTTCATTTCTGAAAAGTTGCTGATATAATTTCCTATATATATTTCTATTCACATTCTTAGAGCATTCGAAGTTCTACAACTTCCTGTTTCAAATGGACTTTCATCTTTATTGCGACTTGTCTGCTACTCAAAGTGTTAAGTGATCCTTGGCAAACGTGTTAAAATGTGTAATTTAATTTGGACAGCGGTTTTAAAGGCAGCTCTGAGTACATTTTCTTTGCAGATTTTTACAACCTGCTATGTTGAGATTTAAACTGCAAACAGCAAAACAGCCAAACATCAAGTAAAACTTTAAAACGTCAATAAAGCTGCATTGCATTTATACTCTGTATACTCGAGCGAAAAGTTGGTCAAAAGTTGTTCGCCTTGGCAATAAGCAAAATAGACAAGCGGAAAAAATCGGCATTGACAGCACGCACAGGCAAGTTAAGTGAAGTTTTCCAGACCCCCCAGCAACCCCTCCTCCCTGGCAAAACTAAAACTTCAGCGCCATATGTCAATTTGGTATAACAACTCGTTCAGTGGGACGATACATCCGGCACACTTAACGGCGCCCGAGCAGGGACACAGTCCCCGCTCAATTTGAAAGACGCCACTGATTTGGGGATGACACGACAACAACAAAGGAAAGGCGGAAGGGTTGGCAACAACACACAAAAAATGAAAAAGTTTTTAACAAGTTGGCTAGCTTCGGTCAGCCGTTGAAGTTTTGTAATCTGTTTCGTGTAGGTATTGGATTCTAGGTTCTAGATATCTTAAACAGCCCTGGCCATTGATCTGATGCTTTTTTGTTATCCATATTTCAGGGCAAGTGTTTATATTCTCATAGCGGCAACCCTGGCCTTAGGTTTGTTTATTTGTTGGGTATGGGCAAGGGGCACGGACTGAGAAATCAACTTGTATAGAAAGTCAATAAAAC
This sequence comes from Hirtodrosophila cameraria, assembly GCA_949708635.1. Classification (NCBI taxonomy): domain Eukaryota; kingdom Metazoa; phylum Arthropoda; class Insecta; order Diptera; family Drosophilidae; genus Hirtodrosophila; species Hirtodrosophila cameraria. The sequence continues at coordinate 7,358,201 of OX453091.1, read as the reverse complement.
TGTTTGACAACTCACTGACTGCCAAACTGTCGCTGTGTGTGTAAAGCCTTTTGGGCACATTAAATTTACAATTTATGGCTGACAATCGAAAGCAAGTTTTATATGTATTTATAGCCCATGTTTTGGTGGTTGGGGAGAGCGTGTTATATAGCAAAAGTTATGCGAGAAGCTGTAAAGGAGAAAGCTCTAAACAAGTTAAGCGTGAAAGATTAAATTTAGTATCGAAGCAGCTCAATAATGCATAACTACTTATCATGAATCTTCAACTGGGATTACAAAATCTTAAAATAACTATAGGTTTAGAAATTAACAGGATTTTTGAATTAGAGTGTATTCGGCGGAGTTGTATTAGGTTAAAACAAGTAAGAACGATGCAGTCGGATACACCCGACTGTGATATACTCTTTTTTCGCCTCTTTGCGGAGTCAGAATTCGGCGTGGCAACTGTATTTTTGCTCAAATCACAGACAGTTCGCAGATCAATAGATGGACAGACAGACGGATCAGCCGAAGATAACTTTTCTTGCTCTTTAAGACATTTCATCTGCTGCATAAAGCGAAAGCAAATTCGTAATCAAATTGACACTCTAACGAAATCGAAATCACAAGGAGGAGAAGTTTTTTAGATTGTCCCTTATAATTCTCGAACGGTTTAAGCAAACACTAGGTGTAGTATCTAGTTCAGTGACTTCTAATTTCAAGCTTGTGGAGTTAAGCGCTTATTTTGGCTGCTTACTCCGTTTAGTTTCTTATCTTATTTATTCTTATTTATCAGTTTTCACCCGAGTTTGTATGTTAAAAATTTTGTATCTTATTTATTCATTTTATTTGTATTCTGTTTTCAAAGGCTCTATCTATCAAAACTGTGGAAAAAAACTGCGTTCATACGGACGGACAGACGGACATTTCACAAACCCAATATACTCTTTTTCTTTATTTTCAAGAAAATTAAAAAAAGTGTATAATTTAAGTAGAGCTCTAATTCCATTCTGTTTGTAGGAAAAGAATTGCTGCAAAAAAATTGATAATTCTATGGGAATTAAATCAATTTATATTTCTATACTTTTTTTTATGAAAAGAATAAAATCACATATATCAAATTACCAAGAATGAAAAGAAATTCCAATTATAAATATATTTGTATATGAATAATGAAGTTATGAATACAATACAAATACGATTTATTCTTTTGCAGTAACTTTCCAGTAACAAATACATTTCATTCTTTTAATATTATATTTTATATTTAATTCCCAATGCACACCTACTATCATCAGCATACTACATAAATCCCCTACTTAAAGTGCTCAATGCATTTGTAATGCAGAAACCGTGTCTCATTTTTCGCTGATCTCATGCCACACTCAACGCAGCCAAATGCAAATCATTAAAGTTATTTTCAGTACATAATTATGGTATTTCCATGATGATGATATCGCATCAAAAGGAAAAATTTGCCAGAGAGTCCAAAAAATGTTGTTAAAAATGGCAATTAACTGCAGCAACGGATACAGAGCTGCAGATAGATGCAGTATGGCAGTATGCAGTATGAGCCAAAGATACATACATGGCGTATGCGTAATTTATCATATTTTTACACGCCGTTTTATTTCCAATTTATTGCATTTTGCTCATTTTCGTTTTTTTTTTTATTGTATATATATATTTTTATGTTTCTACTTAAAATTCGATTTATAACAATTTGCGGTAAATAAACTCACGTTATAAATTGTTGCATATTTTGGAGAGTTGGCCACATGTCAGCAACAACAAATATCTTTGCATGTACATTTTTACAATCGCTGCATTTAAAGTGCATTGCACTTGGCTCAATGTTGTTCTTGTTGTTGTTATTAAGGAATCATTGTTGTTGTTATTGTTCGGCACGCTTCCATATAATTAATGCATAAATTATGCATACAAAGCGATTGCAAATACAAAAAAATAAAGAAAAAATATATATAAAACAAACAAAAGAAGGGTAAGGTAAAAGGACTTGACTGCCTGGCCTCAGTGTCCTCTGTGTCCTTCTTATGGCCTGTAAATACTCGTAAAACTCGTAAAACTTAACATGGCCATTTAACCGTAGGCGCTTTTAATACGATAATGACAATATTTTACAAAGGACTCCAACAAAGGACGACACACAAACAAGGCTATCGCAGAAATGCTTCTCGATTGACATTCGACTTTAAAAATGTGGTCGGTCAGCGCAATGCAACTATCTCTGACTGTTTGCAAATGAAGCAACAACAAAAAAAATATTACATTTTAAAATTATAGCTTACGTTTTTTTATAGTTTGTTATTGTGGCTAACAACATTCGCGAGTCAGTCACAAAACATACAATTATACGTCTCTAAGCCTGCGTAACTGCATATTTGAATATTTTATTTTATCCCCTTCAATGTGTAAAATGTTTAGCTGCATTTATTTTTATATTTTTTTTGCAGCGCAATTATTTGTTACCTTGTGCAACTAGCCAACACACTATATTTATGCAGATTTTTTAAAATATATACAGTCTTCCACTTCCATCAACATTTTTGTTTAAATTTTTACTCCCTGTTGCCATTAAAAATGGGAAAAAGGGAATTATAAAGAGCTAGAGTCACCAATCTTGGCATGCAGGTTCCTGTATACCATACGCAGATCAAGTTTATTTCAAATGGTACACAAATATGTTTAACCAATGTTGATCGGATACGTTAATTTCATTACGATCGGATAAATAGCATCAAAGTTATGGAAGAACTTATTTCCCCTGTCTCAGCAGGCAGAAACAACAGTTTGACAGGCACTTTACAAGTTAAGTGCACTGCTTGCTTGTGTTGCCGCTTAACTGCTTGAAGTGCAAGCTGGGAGCAGGGAGTCTCGTAGGCGGGCACACTCGACCAGAGCATTCTTACTTGTTTAAATAGAATTCTATCTCAATGGCCGATTAATTCAATCTATGATTAAATGAGTATGAATTAACTTCGCAACATCTTCCTAAAAGTGAGAATGAAAAACTTTCAATGAATATTATTTTTAGAATTTCTTGCTAAAAGTTGAAACCGGAACAGGTCTGTATAGTTGAAATTTTCTGTAAATATATAGGAGCATACACCTTAATATTAGGATTAAGAAAATTATAATTTTAAAGTTAAACAAGTTAATATTTAAGAATTAATGCTCATAGTTTACATAAAGTATTTTAGACTATTCGTTCATAACGAAATTTGCGTAATATATAGGTATGTTATATCAAATTTCATACCAAAATTCAGTATGAAATATTTAAATATTCCAAAGAAATTTACTTTACTTTAGAAAATTTCATAAATTTGTAATTTAAAATTTAGAAATACAATATTTTATAAGTTTTTTATATGAATCGAGTTACATTTGTGCATCTAAATGTATCAGAGCTGTAAAAGAATGATTCGTTTACTACTTTTAATTCCCAAAGAACTAAAGATAGGTAAATCATTCTTGTTTTAATGAAATTTGATTAAATTCTTTACGAATTAAGGATAAAAAGAATCATTCTTCACAGCTCTGTCAAAGAATTGAATTCAAATTTGATTAAATTCTATGAGAATTAAGGATAAGAGAATCATTCTTATTAATGTATGTATATCAACTTATGTATTCTCGCATATGTAAACAGTTATTTTTTATACATACAACAAAATTCAGTAGCAAATGCTTTTCAGTCAAGTGTATTTTTAATGCTGAATTTATTTTGTGAAAAATAAGTTTTCAGAGGTTTTAAAAACACATGCAGTATTCAATGCCGACTGCAATTTCGAATTTCCAACGAATTTTATTGAATACTTTGATGATGCTCATATTTAATTCATAATAAATACAACTCCAAAGAAAACCATTACCTTTAAAAGCCTCAAATACTAAGCATTTATTTAGAAATAAACTCTAAAATAATAAAAAACTAATCCGACGACACCATTGCAATAAACTGACAAGCCACAAATAAACTGGAAAAGTAAAAACAAAAATTGCAGATTACCATTTCCCGAGTGACTGCAAAAATGCAAGGAAAAGCTAGATAGGGGATATGTGGCAGCAGCCAATGGAAAACCATTTAGCCAATTTAAATGTTGTTCGAACAAGCAAAAATGCAGCGTAATAGACAAACCAAAAACAAAAAAACAAAAAACACCAACAAGAAATGCCAAGAGAGAGAACAGAAAACTATAAGATAAACTTGCGTCACATGCAGCAAAAGAAAAGCAAGACGCCGAAAGAAATAAAGCAGCAAATTGCATGCAGCAGCACGGCAAGGACGTAAGGACATGCCCATCTAAGGATGCCAACAGATATAACCACACACATACGAGTACAGAGTACAGAGTAGAGAGTACCAAGTACGACTAGAAGTACTCATCGCTGTGAGTCCATCAGTTTCTTTTCTTTTACTCCCATCTACACTTCACTTAATTAGATTGCGCTTCGGGTGCATGTTTACTCTGGCAACAGTAACAAAAGCAACAACAACAACAATAACAAAACTTGCAACGGGGGAGAAAAATCGTCGACACAAATGAGAGAACAAGAGAAATGTATAGAGCTTGATAAAACTACAAAAAAAAATACAATAATAAGACACATTTTGCCAGAGAAAGTGAAGACACAACCACATTTAAAAGTAGTTCGAGTATCCTCAGTTTTCCCAGTTACACTTGCCACTTACCACTTGCCACTTGCCACCCAACTCAAAACTACATAGAATGTTTCTAATAACACAATAATAATATTGCCAAAATTATTTCCCCAAAGTCAGCTTGCCTTCTCAAGGGTCTGACCGCAAAAGTTTTGTGTTTTGTTTTGATATCGCTAATTTATGATGCAAGTAGTTAAGTCCAAGGACTAACTTTAATTTCTTTTAAAGCAAATCATTTATGTGCTTAAAAATCAGTATACAAACTATTCAGGCATGTTTCTACTTTCGATTTCAATTAAATCATATCTAAACAAGTTTTAATACTTTTCTTTTACAAATGTATCAAACGAAATAAGATTTTGAGTATTTCAGTTGAAGTTTAAAACAAATGTATTTGTGCTAGGTTCTAATGTATATACTTTTTCCAAAAAATTTGTTTTGAGATACATATATATTTATTAATTAATAATAATTTATTTAATTCTGAATAATCGCCTGGAAAAATCAAAAAACATCGGTTGATCTCAAACTTAAAAAAAATTTCATAAATCGATTAAAACTTCCGGTTAAACTGAGTTCAATATGTATCATTTCAATAAAATTTAAAAAAAATTTTAAAAAAATCAGTAAACGACTAACATTTCATTCGAAAGCGAACACACAAAAAACAACTCGAACATAAGAACAGTTATGATTGATTTATTTAATGCATTAGCTTATCGTCTTTTAAAAAGAATTTTAATTTACTTTTTGGACAAGGTAACAGTTTTTTAAATACTTATCTTATTTTTATAAGATTTGTAAAAAGGTTTATAGATTCGGCGGTGTCACGGAAATCTCTGGAGATTTACTTTTGGTTGGTTTTGCAAGGCCATAGGGTTGTATAAAAAATTTTGTTTTATTATAAATTTAACTTTTATTATACTTTTTGATGAATAAATGTATTAGTTTCATTTTTTTTTTTCAATTTTGAGATATATTTTTTTTCCAATTGTTCTTTTCAACTTAAAAGCCAACAAATTTTCAAATTTGTTTCCCGCCAAGATTAACAAATGGTATGGCAACTCTTAAATTTTCAAGCAAGTGGGCACGCCCATGACTTTTATGTGAAACAAGTTAGCATCCCCTATGTTTGGTTGGCTTCGGCTGCTGATACTATGATAATAAGTGTAATATTAAAATTTACTTATTCTTATCGAAAGAGAAATAATTTTCACATGCTTTCATTGCGTTTACGTAAAAATATCATTTTTTAAATAAATTATTTTCGTAAATAGTTAACTTAAATGGCAATAAATAATTTTAATTTTTCTTAATTAATTTTATGTTTTATTTTTATTTATTTTCATAGATTCCTCACAGAAAATACAAATATTTTGTTCATTTGTGGAAAACTTATAAAATGTTTGACAACTTGTACTTATACATTCTCAACAGTTTTAAAGGTCTCACTTCATTTTACACAATTTAAACACAAGGAATAATAAATCCTTCATCCATTAGTTTGAACACAATGAAGTTAAGAAGAATTTTCAGTTTCTTGTATACATTTGAGTGTAAAAGAGCTAGCTAAAGAGCAGTGATAGCACATGTTGCCGCAGTTTTCTTGTTCTTTAGTCCCCGCGGGCAACTTGGCTTGATTATGACAGTCGGTTTTACATGTGACAACAGCAACAAGAAATCTAACCCATTGTAACTGCTGCTGTTTTCATACAGTACGAGTATTACTTGTCTTTGTTTGTTTGTTAGCCTTGGTCAATGTTATAATTTGCCACATGTCTTCTGACTTTAACAAGGACATTTCTTGGGGATTCGATGTTCAAGGAATCTGAGCATAGTTCTTGCCTGATTACTGTTTGTATAAACTAACAATTTGGTTTGCCATTTAAATGTGAATAGAACTGAATATCCAAACCCCAACATCAAACACCAACAAAAGCCCTTCTTGGCATGTTCTCGTGTAATTACTTGGCCAGTTCCGTGCTGAGGGTCGGGACCTGAAGAGTGGCCCGCTAACTGGCCCCAATTGTTGAGTGATAAGTGCTGTTGCCTCTCCAGTTGCATTTGTCAGTTTTCGAAAGAGTTGGCGGGAAGTTGGGTTTAACTCTTGGGGTTGCTTGTGAAGCTCCAAACATGGTGGCCAACACTCGCGCTGACTAACTAACTCGCGTTCAAGGTTTGTCGGCGTTGGCGTTTTGTCTAGTTTTTATACCCAGTAAAGAGTATAAGTGGGGTAGTCTTAGTTCAACTGATATCAATTATAATAAACGGAATAACGGAAAACATTTGAGCAATCCATTTTTGGGAATTCTATTTCGAATTGTATTAAAAGCAAGAAAATCAAGTTAAAAACATTGCATGATAAAAAAAGTTATTCAAATCTAAATCTGAAGACGACTTCTACAACCCCTTAAAGTAAATATATTCTTGATGAGCATCAAACATCCGTCTGTCTGTCTGTCCGTATTTCTGTCCGTCTTTCTGTTCCTCTGTCTGTCTGTTTCTATGCAATCTAGTCTTGACGAAACTTATCACAGATGCTTGTTTTTGTTGCAAGCGCATATGTCGGGCAAAGCCGGATCGGACAGCTATAACATATAGCTGCCATAGGCACGAGCAATCGAAAATTTTGTATTTCAAGATAACTTTATCAATTCTCAACTAATCCGAACTAAACTCACCCATTCTAGGTTTTACTATGTTCTTGGCATACTGACAAAATTTTAGTTAAATCGGACGACTTTATAATATAAGTGCCATAGGAACAATCTGTTAAAAAATTTGATTTTTGTATGAATAACTTTTTTTCTATACAGACATTTCAAACACATGCTTGATGTTTGCTAAACATCGGACGTATACATCTTATACTTAGATATGGAAACAATCTATCAAAAATTGAGTTTTCATATCAAAAACTTTTCTGCAATGGTAAATCGCTTCGGTGAGCAGAAGATACCTCTTATTTTTTGTATTTGTAGGGTATTTATGAGTCAAGCAATAAAGCTTCTGCAATCCGACTTTTTGTTTATATGCTTTTTTTGGTAGCCCAAATGTTGCTGTAAATTGTTAATTAAATTTTTCTGTTCTCATTCTGCAACGGACGTGTGGAAAACTGTGCGCCAAAAAGGAAAACAAACAATGCCCAGCTCTGCTGTGGAGTTCAAAGTTGAAGCTGTTTTTCTTTTAATTTTATTTTTTTTGTTAGGTAAGCTGAGCTGAGTAATTAACAACAAATGGAAGTTGTTGTTCGTGCCAGAGAGAAAGAGAGCAGCGGACTCAGAGATAAGCAACAATACGAGTACTCATTCGTATGTGGAAAGATTTCTTTTACAACTTAAATACATGGAATACATGGTAAGTATGTGGGAATGCCAAGCAGGCCTTAAAAACCGCATATCAACAAAGCCAGAGTCTCATATTAATATCATTATCAGTTCACAGCCAATGGCCAGCAGCAGCAGCAATAACAAATGCAACAACAACAACAACAGCTGCAACTTGTAGCAATTACAACAATCAACGTTGCCGCACGATAAGCGATAGCCACAACAACAACAATAACAATAACAAATCAACTATAAGGCAAGCCCAAGTGCTGGCCTACACTAAACCGCGATTACAAACCCAAAACCAAGAGCCCAGCTAACAACAACGATAACAACAACAACAGCAACAACAGCAGCAACAACAACAACAACAGCAATAGGCAATAAACAGAGCTGAGAGCGCAGCAAAACGTTTCTGATTGGTGGCTGACGTTGGGCTAATCGGACAAATGTGAATACAAGTACCTCATAGATATACACAGAAATTTGATGTACACTGAGGAAAAAAATGTTGGAAAAATTAATGAAGTAGAAATTGAAGAATAATCGTGTTAATAAGCATTTTACAAGTTAAGTAACATTCGTCGCATTCTTTAAATAATATTTACTCTCATTTTAAGAACGTTATCTTATATTAAATATTTTGAAAACTAATTTATATAGTTCTGAATATAAACATATAAACTTATATAGTTGGCACAGAGCCACAATTTTACAAGACTTTTTATACACTTTTTCTAATTTTTTGAAGAAAAAAAAGAGTATATTGGGTTTGTGAAATGTCCGTGCGTCCGTCCGTCCGTCCGTCTGTCTGAACGCATCCAGCAAAAAAACTATATCTTCGACAGTTTTAGAGCTAGAGTAACCAAATTTGACACAAGGGCTACTAAACACTTCCTTGATTGATCTGACTGAAAAAAAAAGTGACCAAGCCCACTCCCGCCCCCACAAATGAGCAAAGTCTGTATCTCCCACACCCCTAATTTAGCTGGTTGACTTCTGTTGACTTATAAAATATATTGAATAAAAAAAAAGAGTTTATCGCAATCGGTAGCATACGAATGCAACGTTCTTACTTGTTATAAATAGAATAGTTGGAAAACTATTATTTAAAAACTAACTCCTATAGAATCTGAAATCGACGCGTTCACTCATACGGACGAACGCACAGACAGACATGGCCAAATCGAATCGGCTTTTGACGCTGATCAAGAATGTATACATTTATGTACTTTATACAATCGAAGATGGCTTCTTATGTTACATAAATTGGCCTTATTTCATAACCCCCTTTTTTTCAGTTTTAATAAGTACAGGGAGTAAAAGCTAATATCAAAATGTGGTTGCTTTGCTCAAGTCCGTTCTACTTTTCTCTGAGTGTAACTGCATGTGAATGAAGCGCTACTTAAGTGCTACCCCAACTGACTGACTCATTCATTTTGTTTATTAATTTTAAAATGCAACAGGCAGTAAAAAAAGCATTGGCAACACATGCAATTAAACAACAACAATGTGAAAAGCTCTTGGCAACATTTGATCAATGAGTGAAATGGTTGAAATGTTAAATGCGGGCTTCGTGCTTACAATGAACATGTTTATACGGTTTGGGTCTTGGCTACTTTACGTGATAAGGCAACAATTGATTAGCCAAAGCAGTCAAGGGATTTTTAAAGCATATGCTTTCTGTAAATAGCTTAAAAAATGCAATTGAGTAGAACTGAGAAAATTAGAAATATGGATAAATACTGTACGCATTAGCTTTCTAAGCTAAGTGTAACATATAGAAATATATGTAAATGATATTCGATCAAAGATCTTTATAAGCTTACGTTTTGTTTTCAAAACTTGTTCTAGGTTTACTATTTTGTAAGTACATTTGTAATACTACCTATACTTAAATTTTTACTCCCGGTTCCCATTTTTAATGGGAACAAGTAAGAATACTCTAGTCGAGTGTGCCCGACTACGAGACTCCCTGCTCCCAACTTGCATTTCAAGCAGTTCAGCGGCAACACAAGCAAGCAGTGCACTTAACTCTTAAACTGCTTGTCAAACTGTTGTTGCTGCCAACTGAGACGGGCGTAATAGATTCTTCTATAACTTTTGTGCTATTTATCCGATCGTGTTGAAATTTACACATCCGAAAGACATTGATTAAACATACATATGTACTAAAAATTAAAGCTTTATCTTTAAAATTGTGGCTGTGGGAGTCTTTTGCGATTTGCGGGGGTGCGGGGGGGTGTATCTGAAATTTCCCATTTTTAATGAGAACAGGGAGTAAAAAGGGAGTTATAAAGTACTGCAAATGTGTGTAACAGACAGAAGGAGGCATTTCCGATTATATAAACTATATATATTCTTGATCAGGATCAACAGCCGAGACGAACTAGCCATGTCCGTCTGTCTATCCTTCTGCCCGTCTGTCTCTATGAACGCGTCGATCACAGAGACTATAAGAGCTAGAGACATCAAACTTGGCATGTAGATTCCTGTATACCATACGCAGATCAAGTTTATTTCAAATTTCGGATTTCGTAGTCGGGCACACTCGACTAGAGCATTCTTACTTGCTAAAATCAGCTATCATACTCGTTTAAGTTCTATAGTATGTTACATTTTCATGCGTCAAGTCCGGAAAAACAGTTAGGATCATTTAAACATATAGTACTTTCAAAAACCCTTGCCTCATTCGCCCCATTTCGAACATTTTGTCAAAATCGGCAATGTTTCTGAAAAATACAAGCATATTATATTTTAAATTGCGATTCGATTGTTAATATACAATAATTAAAGGTAATTTAGATATTTATATTATCATAATTTTATAATTTTATATTTACAAAAATCAACAATCAAAGTAAAACTAACATACAAAAGGTAGTAAAGTTAAGGGTTATAGTTCACACTATTTTCTTATGCAAGAAATAAAAAAGTAAACTTAAGTTAAGATCTTTTAAATGCAGATCTCGCGTTGCAAATGAATCGTTAATATATTTAAATTGAAATGCCACAATGGCTTTTGAAGGTGTCCAAAGCCGTACCCAATTCCGAACAGCACGTATTCATTTACATCTTCCAAAGATCTCAGTTGTGTTTTCCAGCATAAATATCCCTCTCGCACTCTCTGAACGCATTATAGCAGTATATGGATACTACGAGTAGTACGGTTCCGTTACGAATCGTCAAGCACATGGCCAATTTGGAAACTGCGACGTTTCTTGGTTCGCTTTATTGACGCGTCGTTGTGTTGTCGTTTGCTTGGGTTCTTAACGATATGCGACAATTTTTGACCCCAAGAGACCAAAAAGGCGAGTACAGCACGCAGAGAAAAACTAAAAGCAGCGGAGAAACGGAGAAACGGAGAAACCGAGAAACACTCGCACACAGCTGCAAACATTACGCCACAAATTTATTTGGATTGGGGTTGGGTCAAAATTTAAATATTTCAACGCCAACAACAGCAACAACAACAGCAACAATAACAACGTCAACTGATTTTTCGCGTTTCGGGCTCGTTTTGCTTGATTGCTCGATATCGGTTCTTTATCGTTTGTACTTCAATTCTACGTCTATTTGTTGCCTGTCTTCTGCTGCTTCTTCTTTTTTGAGCTGCCAAATGTTGCGCCTGCGTCGATTCTTTCATCAAAAACAAACAAACAACAATAACAACAACAAAATGTTGGCTGGAAATTATTTTGAGCTTGGTCTTGATGGTTTCACCCTCTGCCTCCCTCTTGCACACATTCCCCACTATTTTTATATACATATAATTTTTATTGCCTGATTGAATTGAGTTGAGTTGAGTTGGGTTGGTTTTGGGCTGGGCTGAGTTTTTGTGCTGGCTTCAATTAGGGTTCGTTTTCGTGGCTTATCGTAGCCATACATAGAACCGGGTAACAGTTCAAAGCAACACACAAAACGGCAACAGTTACGATCGTTATGCCTGGTCTCCCCTTCCTAACTGCCTTCTTCCACCACTACGCTTCGTATCATCTTCGTCTTGCCTCTACTCGTGTTCTGACCTGTGTCAATATTTATTGGCTTTATTTACAGCCAGAGCCACTTTGGGTATTTGCATTGAATTTGTGATTAATTTGCCTGATAAGCAAACGATCAAGCGGCCTGTGTTTGGGCCTGGGCAGGGCCCATAGAGTGGTATTTCCGATATATTTATGTATTTTTGTAACCAAACCAGAACTCAAATCTTGGCTTCATTCGGTGATTTCATATATGTATAGATTTATTACATATTTTTATGGCTTAGTTATATTTCTTAAGTGTTCATTGCATATGTAAGTGCATAAGTAATAGATTTGGGATTCGGACGGGAATCTCGCGGGTTCCGAAAAACGCTTCGGATCGGGTGGGATTGGTACAAATGCGAAATGGGAGCTTGAGCTGCGTTACTAGTTTTTCTGTCAATTGTTTTAACTCCCTGAAACTTGGTACCTATGTTTGAATCGGCAAGATCAGATAACTATAACCAAAGATAATGCATTACATAATCCTTACTATAGCATATAGCTGCCTTAGCTAAAATTGGTTTTAAAAAAAAAAACAAGTCTTTGTTTGATAGCCTTTTTTGGTTATTAAGATAAGTCAACCAAACTCACTATATCTAAGTAAAAAGATATTCCACACAATATATTTTTTTTTTAAGTCGGGCGATTGTATTTCATTGCTCCCATAGGAACAGTCTTATCAAAAAAGTATGTTTTGTACGAAAAACTTTTTTATACAGATATTTCAACCAAACTTGCTAGTACTCAATATTATTATTTTCCACACATTCTGCTTAAGTTTTATACAAATCGGGCGTTTATATCTTGTTTATTTATTTAGAAAATATAAAATTTAAATTAAAGAATAAAAGTTAGATTTGAAAATATAGCTGTCCTGTGATCAATTTGTGGAAAACTCACTTTTATTAAAAATAACTTTTCTACAAGGGTACATATACATATATAAGATCATTCTTCTCTCTTGTTTTCAATGTAATTTAAAAGTTTCAGTTGTTCTCATTCATTAATAACATTCTTATCTGGTACACATTGAAGAACTTAACAATAAAATTATATTCAAAATTGTTTTGGTTTTTTCTATCTTGATTTACTTTTCCACTTCTTAAAGAACATCATTTATATTCCTTATGAATAATTCGATATTCCAGCTGATAGGTTAACTTCATTCTTCCATTCCGTCTTTGCATTTCCATACCAAATTCAACATGGCCGAACTGATCCTCACACTGACAAAATGCCCGCCCCCTTCCTCTACAAGTAATCGAACAATAAGCGCTTGCGAAATTCCAACAAACCGTTTTATGGTTGGCCAATTAACGGCACAATACCAAAATAAGAAAAAATAAAAACTCATCTCGCACATAAGAAAATTAAATCAGCAGTAGAAAACAAATTCCGCTTGCATGACGTTTAATTTGGCTTGAAAAATGCAAAAGAAGAAGCAGCAGCAGCAACGGCAGTAAAATATAATAAAGAAGAAGAGCAAAGGCTGCAACGGAAACGGGAGCAATGAGAGCGCTCTCTACAAAGAGAGTGGGAGAGGGGGGGGGGGGGGGGAGTCCACAATTTTGCCAGAAATGATCATGACAACATTTGTGCGGGCACGTTAGTTGTTGTTGTTGTTGCTGCCCCCTTGTGCCCTGTACGAAGAGAGCCGAGGGCCAGAATACACAGAATACATTAATTGACACTTGGCCGGAAATAGTTCATTAGGCATAAATTACATACAGACAAAAGCATTCTCCTCTCTCGCTCACCATTTTTGTATTTCTTTTTTTTTTCGCCAGCGACGAGTTGTCGATTATATTTACTAGATTTCAGCGGCTTAAATGCCTGCACGGGAATTTGTTGTTATCTCTGCTGCTGCTGCTGCTGCTACGGCGAATGGGCGTACAAAGCGTAAGCAGCGTTCGAAAAAAACGTTGCAAGACACAAATGTTGGGCATTAACATTTAACAAGACGCAAAGAGACATTGACAACACACAGACACAGTGCATCTCGCTTGCGCGCTCTTTAACTACGCTGCCGCGCTTGCTCTCTTTCACATGTAGTGAACATGTGTGATCCAAATGTTTTTTTTTTGTTTTTGTAAAATTTTTACAAGAGCCTGAACTACGACACTGCGCGACAGCGGCAATGAAACAAGCCAACAAAGCGCAGACGAAGACGAGACAGAAGAGGCAAAGGCAACGGCAACAGCAACGTCAAAAGGCAGAAGCAAATGTAAAGCACAAAAACACAAAGTGGGCATATTAATAAATTCAACTAAAACGCAATTGAACGCGACCTCAGGCACAGACGCCAACGCCAACGTCGCTGCCACCACCACCAACGAACCTAACTGAAGAGAACCATCCATAAAGCGGGCTCAAATCTGCTGCGCTCCCCAACACTCCCCTTCACCACTTGCACTCATACTATTTCACTCGTTCCCCTCTTTATAAGTGTAGACAGTAGAATGCAACACAGCAAACGAAATGTAAAAATGAAATAAGTGCAACAATTTTCGTAAACGGAGTGGCACAGTGGGAGAAAGAGAGGGTCTTATGGGATAATGATCGGCCAGCGAGCCGCTAGCTAAACTACAAAGTTGCCGATTAATGAATGCAGGCAAAAAAGAGGAGGCAAAAGCGAATTCAAAATATGCTCTACAAATCTATGAACATGCAAATTCTTATACATGTATATCTGTATGTATGTAATCAATAATTTTGGAGTTTAATAATATAATTTTTATGAAATAGGATTAGAACTTATTGATAACCAATTGGAAAACAAAAAAATTTATAATTTTCCATTAAGTAACTAACTTAAATAATCTGTACCTTTTAATATTAAGAATATAAAATCAAAGTTAAACATGAAAAAGATTCTATATAAAAAAACAGTTCTTGGTACAATGACTTATAGAAAAAACCATATTAGTATACTTTATTTGAATCGTATTATCCCTCTATGTTCAAAACGGTGTTTTGTAATTACAATCAAAACTTTCAGCAACAATAACTGAAAAACTTTCGCTTTCATTTGCCTACTAATTTCTATGCAATAACAAACCACAACAACCTTACACTCATGCGTAGGGTATCATATAAGGAACAGCGCAGCATTTGCCCATCTCCCATCTCTTACAATAACGACGAGAAATAGAAGCGACGACGGCTACTGAAAAACGTCGGCGACGCAAACGCGTCAACGGATTTTTGTGCTACACATATTTTCAGTTCTTGATTTGCCAATGTGTGCGTGTGTGTGTTTGTGCCCGACGTTGTTGTTTCAGTCGCTCTGCTTTTTTTTCGCGCTCATTCTTGTTGCTCGCTTTTACTTTCTGTTGTTGCGATTAAACGGCGTTTTTCCGTCTGAACGCCAGCCGAGAGAGAGCCGAACCCGAGTCGGAGCCGAGCCAACGGCCGGGACTGCTCTTTGAGCTCGGTGCGCGCGTCGCTCTATCGTTGCGGCTGCAGCTGCGGCGACGCTGACGCAGGCGTCGATAACGGTAATGCCGCCGCGCACACACGTGAATTGGCCCAGGCAGCGGCCAGGCCAGCGCAAAAGAGAGCGTACAATAAATGAGAGAGTCAGCGCATGTTGAGCGCGCGTGATTTTTTGTGGCTCTGTCGCCTGCGCCTGGGTCTTTGTTTGGCCCATGTGTGTGTGCCTGTGTGCGTGTGTGAGTCGTGTTTGTGTTTTTATACGCTTGCAGCGAGCATATTAAATTTGTTTGAAGTGTTTAGTTTATTTGCATAAAATTAAAGAAAAGTACAAATACAGTGTATGTTTAAATTTTGAATTAAATTTACCATTAAAAGTTGATCTTTGCATGATTTTAATAAAGATTTATCAATTTATTTTAACAGCTGCCTTAATACAAATAAGTCTACCAAGTCTGCAAAGGGTATTCGTTGTTCGGCATGCTGTAAATTGCGCTTCTTTCTTGTTGGTTTTGGCTTCGCTTTGAAAATGCGGGCTTGCTGCTAACGGCGCTGCCGACGTCGTCGGCGTCGTCGTCGTTGCGGCCGTCACTGCTCGCGGTGGTTGTTATTTTTTTTGGTTTTGGTTTTTAGTTGCTGTTTAAACTTGGTCGTGAGAGGGTAGCTGCCCCCGTCAGCAACAAATTGCCACCCAAACAACAACAACATCAACCGATCGTGTGCAGGCAACACAACACAACAACAAAAAAACCAAACTGTGAACTGAATGCGAATTTTTTGTGATAAGTGAACTTTTGTGAACAACAACAATTAAAAAGTGAAGCTGCTGGACACGCTGGCCAGCAATAACAACAACAACAACATTAATTTAGAACTGCTGCAACAACTTTTGATGGCGCCTGCCGCCGTTGCTGCCACCTCTGCGGGCAACTCGCCAACAACAACAAACTCGCTGCAGGACATGAGCGCTGCCGCAGCGGCAATTGCGTTGGACATGAAACCAAAAGTCGATATTACCGTTGCGGCCATGCCAAAGATCAAAAAGTGTGCGTAAAATTGATCTCTTGCCCCACTATAAAAACAACAACAACATTTCTGCCCATTATCTTTTACAGTGGTGCGTCGCAACGCCTCTGACAAACTCAAGCTCATCCAGATGGTGCACGATAATCCCATTTTGTGGGACTCCCGTTTACCCAACTTCAAGGGCGCCGAGGAGGAGAAGAATCGCGCCTGGGAGCACATCGGCAGAGAGTTCAATGCGCCCGGACGACGCGTCGCACGCGCCTTCAAATCTCTGCGCGAATCTTATCGCCGTGAATTGGCCCATGTTAAGTTGATGGGCACCGGGTTTAAGCCAAAGTGGAGTCTCTACGATGCCATGGATTTTCTCAGGGATGTCATTCGGGAGAGAAAGTGAGTACAAAAGACATAACTGCTCTAAATTTGATCTTAAAATGTTCATAATAAGAATAAGAATAAACCCTCAAAATAATTAGGCTGGTGCCAAAAAAATCGCAAGCTTAATATTGACACTTGTTGGTTTTTGGAAAAAACATTTCTAATTAGGCTGGTGCCAAAAAATCGCAAGCTTAATGTTGGCACTTTTTGATCTTTCGAAAAAAGTCGCCTAATTAGGCTGGTGCCAAAAAATCTTTAGCTAAAATTAAGCTCTTGTTGATTGATAAAAATTTGTAGATTTATGAATTTGTATACGTATTTATTTGACTTAATCAGGCCTGTTCCCAGTTCCGATCGGTATTCTTAGTTATTCTGAATTCCGAATATTGGAAAATTTGGTTTGAATTTTGAAACTGGAATGATAGGTATTCAAACATAGCTGTAAAAGGGGAAAACGACTGCTATTTCTTTTAAAATCAAAATCTTTAAATCGAAAAAGATTCGGAATGAAAAGTTTTCGAAAATGGAAATATGTTCAAGATCAATAATTTTAGTCATTCCTATAAAATTTAGTTATATTAGATTTAAGCTGGATAACTATCATGCCAGTTTCGGTCTCCACTTTCGCCAACATTTTGCAAAATTAAAATATCCTTAAAGATTCAAAGTTTCTGTATTGCTATTCAACTTGCAAATTGAATCCTGTCTTAATGGCAAATTAATTAAATACTACAAATGAAAGTGAATTCAATCCAAAAAATCTTACCAAAAGGAAAAATGTGAAAAATTCACTTTATCGAAAGTGAAAACCGAAACAGGCTTGTATACCTATATATTTAATGCATATAGACTCTATATTATTGTGAAATCGGTCCATATTTTTATCAAACTTTATCAAATTTGGCTTTTTTTTTCTTATTATTGTCAATCATTTTAAGGTCCAACCTAATTTAATTTTGCCAAAAGCGTCCCCTAAGCTTGGAATCTAATTAAACAACCTAGAAACCTTCGAACAACCTCCTTTATTAGACATTGTATAAATGTCTTATCAGAACAGAAGAAGCTCAGCTTACACCCACCTGAATTTGGTCACTTTGTTGGCTGATCCACTAATTGTTTTTGTTTTTGTTTTTTTTTTTGTTCATTGTCTACCCCATTTGGATGAGGCTATTGACTAATATTACAACTGGAGTAAAGGCGATAAGCAAAAAAAAAGCAAAAACAAAAACAAAAGCCCTGCAATGCGAACTGAAATCGAAATCAAAAACAGAACTGCGTGTATATGTATGTGTATGTATGTATGTGTGTGCGGGGGCCAAAGATCGGCCTCAAAGCATGAATAACGGTTCTTTCTTTTAACTCGTCACTTGTTTTTTGTTTTGGTTTTGGTTTAAGTTTAGTTTGCTTTGGTTTTACAAACGAATCATAATTTAAAGCCAAACCCAAACCCATAACCATTGTCATTGCTTTTGATTTTGATTTTGATTCACGACTCGAGACTTTTGAGTTTAACAAAGGCCCCCTGCATATCCATTACAAAAGACACTTTTAATATGCAATTTTCTTTTTGCTTTTCTTTTCAATGTGTTTTTCGCATGTCAGTGCAAAGAGCAAAGAGCCTACAATTCTAAGCAGCGTTAAAGCGAATGTTTCCTTTGCCACATCGTTTGGATGGATGACTCAATCGATCTTGTTTTGAAATTGAAATGATGGCGCATATTATATTCTTATTGTAGTAGACGGGGATTATACATACATACTACTCTTACATATATACATATAGAAGATTCTTATTGTTGCTCAGTGAAGTGAAACATTTCATAAGTCATTTCAGATTCATTTTGTGGGTTGGGGTGGGCCACCTGAACATATTTTTATGGTTAAAATTCTACCGAAACTTTGGCTAAACTGGTTAAATAGGGGTGGTTTGAAGTCAAGTTTTATGCCATTGAAAAAGGTCTTAAGAAATGAGAAAGAGGCTTCTTGATCAGCATCTGTTTGTCTGTTTCACAGTTTGAAAGTTATCTTGATAAAATATGTATGTATATCGTAACTGGCCGGTTTGAAACTCTATGACATATAGCTGACATAAGTACGATCTTTTTTGAACATTTTGCGAGACAACTTTTGCAAACTGGAAAAATTTGGATGCTTTATAAGTTATAAACATTTTAATGAAATTTAATCAAAATCGGAGTGCCACTAGCATATCTTATATATCTTATATCTTATATGAACAATCAGTCGAAAAATTAGTTGTTGTGTGAAAAACTCGTATTTGTTTAGTCCAATCTTGGGATCAATGTGATTCGTACATCTATTATAATAGCTGTTTTCATTATACCCTCACAATTTTGCTGAGAATATTGCTTTGCTATTTAGCATTTAAATCAAAACAAGATTATATTTAGACACTTACTAAAGGTACTTTACCCTCGACTGCGAACTAAAATCTTTCCTATTTCAATTAAACCTTATCAATGTTCTATTATTTTTATAGTTGTGTAGCTTAAATGATGAGTCACAATTTCAATACTTGTCTGATGTTATTTAAGAAATTGTTCTACAAGCTTTAACTACATATTGAAAGCCAGTTCTCTCAAACCAATTCTCAAAATTTTTCAAAAGATTATTTTTTTTTGGGTGTCCTTTGCCTGTGTTTTTGAAATCGTTTTGCTGCTGGTAGAGCATATTGCCCCTCTTTTATCATTTGTTGCATCGCATTGCTATTTGCATGACGAAAACCGTCATCATCATTGAGAACCAGACAAATCTCAGCTAAGCCGCTGCAAAAACATCTGCCCAATACAAATACATACACATACATATGTATATATACATACATACATACATACATATGTTAATCTGCGCTACTTCTCGAAACCGTTGGACGAATACAAAAAAAAAACCAATTGGAACAAAGAAATGACCAGGCTCTGTTCGTTCAGTTTTGTGATGCTGCGTTGTAGCCAACCCCCACTGCTCCAGCCCACACCCCTACCGCTACCGCTAGCCTCCCCAACCCCCAATACTCTTGTTCTATGTATGTACATATATTTATATGAAATAAGGCCATTTCCTTTCAATTGACTGTACCCACATCGGCTCGGCAGCAGCAGCAGCAACAAGAGCTGAGGCAACAGACTCAGTCGACTGTCGTCGGCCCCGGGTCCACACATGCCCGCACTTACACACACACACACACTGACACACACACATTGACACATACATATTTAAATTTTTATTATTTTGAGCTGATAACAGACAACGGAACGGAACGGGCCCGGCCCGGGACCGCGGCTTGAGCCATAAAAACAGATCTCGTCCAGAGCGAAAATTATACAACGTCGTTGTTGCTGTTATTATGATGATTGTTGTTGTTGCTGTTGTTGTTGCTGTCGTTGTCGGCATCGCCACTTGAACCAAAAACAAAATCGAGGGAAGCTGCAAAAACCAACAAAACGCTTTGGCCTTAGCTGCTGCGAACGCTGCTGCCGCTGCTGCTGCTGTTATTGGCAGAGCGAGCGAGTGAGCGAAAGAACGAGTGAACGAAATGCAACAAACGAGCGTGCGAGAGAGTGAGAGCGAGATCGAGTGAGTGGGCAACAGAGCTAGAGAGTGATAAATTAAACGCAATGAGAAAAATGACAATCAGCAATGAGCAAAGCTGAGGACGGACAAAACGAATGAGAGATTGCGGCGAATGGACCAAGTTTAGAAAGAAGCGTAGATTAAAAATGTGTTTTCGCCGAGAGAGAAAGAGTGAGAGAGAGAGAGAGAGCGCAAGGCGTGTGTGCGAGTGAGCAAGTGCGCGCGTACGCATGTGTGTATGGGTGAGCAATTGAACGCAACGCATCGCAGCCAACACACAGACCAGGGTTAAAAATATACATATGCGCGAGCAGACCAGCTCGACGGGGTTGGTCTCCACTCTTGATGACCAGAGACGGCTTGGATCGGTTCGAGTCTGCTCTGTACTCTCCCCCCTCTCCAGCCAGCATTGTACGCTTCTGTGTCACGCTTATGATTTAATAAGTAAATGAGCTACAAACATTTATGAAATTCTTGTTGTTGTTGATGACCCCCCCCACCCTTTCCCCTTATTCGCATAGCTTGACCAGCCGCGCCCCAAAAAAAATCTCAGCTGATACCAGAGGGGAGGTCGCAGTGTAAGATCATGTCACAAAATTATTTTGCATATGCGTCACTTGGGGCCTCAACAAAATACTGGGCGTATACCCAATTTGCGCAATACTCAGTATGTAGGTCTCCTCCATATACAATATTGTAAATGCTATTCAAATATTTACTGCGATTAAGTAATTGACGCTTTTACGAGTATTTACTTTATTTCAGTTTGTTTTAAATAAGGGCATATCGAGTATATGAGTTTGCATGTTGATTAATGTTTTATTTTGTTGTTCATAAGTTAGGATTTAAGTAAGAATAATAATGTTAATATAAATTGTATGAGTATTTAAGAGTTTAAGGAAAAGTTTATTCCCAAATAACTATTCTAATATCAAACTTTCTTAAGACTGTTATTCAAACTATTGTAGAACAACATTGCTTGTTCTTACTTTAGTCAAGATCTGTTAACGGGCATACCAATTATTTTACGTTTCAAAATTTCATTTTTGAGTTGACATGAATTTGGATGCTTAGTTTTTAGAGTTCATAAGGATGATTTTCTAAAATTTTTAGAAAATTTGACAAATGCTCTATAAACTTAAATAGGTTAGGTAAACCCGGACGACCCTCATGGGGCCACGCATAGAACTATTAGGTCCTTAGTTAGTAAACTTATATAGCTTTTCTCAAAATGTTTAGATAAATTCCAAATAGTTATATCAATTGTACGACATTCCTCAATTTGGTATCTAAGTCTATTGATTTTGTATTTTTATGCTCTGTTTTCTATAACTAAAATCATATAAATAATATATTGGGTTTGTGAATTGCCCTTCTGCCTGTCCGTTGGTCCGTATGAACACAATTTTTCCTTACATTTTTCCTAAGATTGAAGTTAATAAACCGTTATCATAATTTGTTACCAAAGTTGATCAAAATAGAGCAAAATTTTTTAAATTTAAGAGAAATGTCATACTTTTTAAGATCTTTATTTTGTTGGACTCACGCTTTTAAATATGGCTTATCAACGTAGCCCAGCTAAGAACGGAAACTTGACCACGTCAGCTGTCAGCTGATAAACCAAAAAGGAAAAAAAAAATACCAAAATTAGAATTCCTCGAATTGAGCATAATGAACTACGCAATTAAATAGAAATGCAAACTGTCCATTATTGGTCTGGCTTGGCCTGGCCTGGCCTGCCATGGCGGAAACAAACATTGATAAGACCAAGTCTGGAAAAATAATAGACGAAAAAACCAACAACAACAAAAAAACCTGATGCGACCGCAGAAGCCGCAAGCAAATAGAGCGATTCGGTTTTGGAACATGTGAAAATGCATTTGGCCGTGATTATTTAGTTGTACCAAAACGAAAAATGTGAAAAAGAAACGCTCGACTCGCATATCGTTTTACACAGAGTTCCAATTGTCAACTACCTGCTGCCAGAAAGTGCCCAAACCCAGTCTATATCCCGGTTCCTGTATATGTCCCTGTCACAACTGGGCCAAGCTGTGACTGCTTGGTTTGAGGGGCAACTTTTAGTTTTCTAAATATAGCCACGTCTTTAGTTCTGAGACACCCAAGCAGCTGTGGAAAATGTACGCTTGAAATTTGAGAAGTTCATTGCGAGTGTTGCAGGAAACCAGCTCCGAACAGATCCAGAACCAAACCAAGCCAGCAACATGCATTTCTTTTTGGTAGTTTGTATTGAATTTACATTTGGGGTTTGTCTAAGCACGTTCTTCAATTGTTGCCTTGGGGTTGTTGGAGTTTTATCACTTACATTGTCTCCTGCTATTTTTAGAATTGATAAATGCTCAATTTTGTGTATCTTTGAAACAGTTTCCAAGTAAGCAAAAGGACAAGAAGCGGGTACGGAGCGCATCATGTAAAGCTGACAGCAACGTTGTTAAAACTCATTTGATAGATAGAACAGCAGACCGGATTGGATACTTTTCATATCTTTGTCTTTATCTTATTTTCTTTTGTTGATATTATTTTTATAATCATTAAAGTTGTTTTTATTTTCAAGATAGTTCAACCAATCTCACAAATCCTAAGTCTTAATATCTTCTTAACGTGAACTAAATAAAATAGTTGGTTTAGGAACAATCAGTAAAAATCCGAGCTGTGTTTCCGTTCCCTTTTACTAAATTTCTCAACCAATTTCAGTTTATTTTTATCAAGTTATAATTTAAGCGATATATGTATGTGTATATCTATATTTATTTAAACACACATGAAAAAATGGAGTTTTTTAAAGATTTCTCAACCGAACTCATAGAATTTTTCCTGTACATAGAATTTCATAATAATACGGCGACTATATCTTATAGCTGCCATTCAAACAATCGAAAGCTAAGTTTTTATGAATATGAATATGCCTTTATTACGTTTATATATTGCTCAGTTCACAAAATCTTTTCATGAATTTTGTCCAAGATTCGTGTTTAAACACCAAAAGCTTGATTATGAAATCAGCGTCAATTCCCAAAATGGAAAGGGGCATGGCGTCCTATCTTCAAATTTTTCCAGCATACCAATAAAATTTAGACGTGATTTTGAGAATTCAAAAAATCTGTATCGTTTTTATACTTATTTTTAATTTTTTTTAAAAAAAAAGAAAAAAGAGTATTTTGGGTTTGTGAAATGTCCGTCTGTATGTCCGGCTGTATATCCGTCTGTATGTCCGTCCGTATTAACGCAAATAGGAATGAATGCAAATACGAATGAGTACGATAAAAACGTATTTGTTGCTTAACTTATTACAGATTTGTTCCATTTTAACTCTCCGTTAAATAACCACCATTTTGATTATATCCTATAACATATCTCTCTTTTGTATTACACAACTAATTCTAACTGTTACTCCCTCTCTTTTTCTTCCTTAGGGGTGCCTCACATGCCAGTGATCTCAGCCTGAGCGCCTTTGCTCAGCACTTGCACAACAACAACAATAACAATAACAACAACAACAATAGCAACAATATCAATAACAATAACAACAACAGCAACCACAGCATTTTGAGTGTAAGCAAAGCTGCTGCTGCAGCAGCTGCTTTAAAGCTTACCTCATCCTTCAACGATTCGTCGAGCGCAGTGCTGAACTTATCCAAATGCTCATCGCTGAATCTGAGCAATGAGGATTATTATTGCGATTATTATGTAAAGCCGGAGCTGGATCTCTCAACGGGCGGCGGCAGCAGCGCTGGCATTGCTGGCAGCAGCAGCAGCAGCGCCAGCAGTATCGGCAGTGCAGTCGGAGGAGGTGGAGGAGGAGCTGCTGCAGCAGTTGCAGCAAGCATACAGCCGCTGCCCGCCCATCAGCAGTCGCAGCAGGCGCAGCACAACAACGACAGCCGCGTCAGCTCCACCCGCAATGACAGCGGCGCCGGCGTTGGACATTTGCATCATCAGCAGAGCTACGATGACATGGATGCCAGCTCATTGCGCAGCGTCGACGAGGATGGCGGCAATGCTTCCGATGAGGTGGAGGAACTGGAAGCCATCGATGCTGATTTCCCCTATCCCATCATACTCGACTCGAATTCGCCGCGCAGCATCAACGGCGGCGCTGCCGAAGGCAATCAGACGGCAATAATGCGCAAGCGTCGCCGCAATGGCGAACCGGATGAGCTGGATGAGGCGGATATCGATGGTGATGATTATGAGGATCAAATGTTGCAGCAGCATCGTCATTTGCGGCAGCAACAAAGTGCTGCTGTTGGCGCTGCTTTGGTGGAGCTGCCGCCGCCGCCGCAAACAGTGCGCGAGGTGCTCAATTCGAAATTTTGTGGTTTCATCTCGGCCAAGCTGAACAGCATGGAGGATTCGGAGGCGGATAATCTAATGAATCGCATATTGCTGCTGGTTGTGCAAATGCAACAATGCGAGGCAGCCAAATAGGCATGTCTGTCACGGGGGAAGGGGCTGGGTTCTGGGTTCGGTCTGGGTAAAGTTTAGTTTTTTAGTCGTAGTTAGCCAAGATAAGCTCATTATGGATTAATGCAGCCGCTCAAAGCAACAAATGTTTACTTGCCATTATAGTTTATAACATACCCAATTTTGTTTTCTCAAATTTGCCATACAAAACTAATGTTCAATTTTCCAATGCCAAATTTAGTGCCATGCCAAAAACGAACAACACCAAGATTTACTAGTAGTACCAAATGTAGCTATACCCAAAAAAAACACACACAAAACACAAACAAAGCAAGAAACGCAACATATTTAAACACAAAGAAAAGACAACACAAAGACAAAGAAAGTTAGAAATGTATGAGATTTAGTTTATTATAAACGTTTATTTAGTTTTAAGTCGATTTACATTCATACATTCATATAAACTGTTCCGGTTTTCATTTATTACTTACATTGCTCTCTACTGTAAACCCTACTCATATTAAATCGAATATACTGCTCTCTGTTATGATTATTTATTATGCACTGAACTTATAAATAATTACATTGCTCAACGAAACGAACAACTGGAATGTAACATTCCGCCATTTACATCGAAAATTGGAACAGTTCTTTACAAAAAATATCTTAGCCTTAAATTTGTTTAAACAACATCTCATCACATGAAACTGAAACTTATTTTATGTTCATTTACTTTATTAAAGATACTCCAAAAAACTTAACTTTATACGGTTAAAGTACAAAATATATATCATTCGAAATCTTGCCAATGCATATAGAAAAGCATTGTAAACTTTTAAGTTATATTTAATGTGGCAAATACATATAAAATATATTATTATTATAAACATTATAGAATGATATTTATAATTTTCTTTTCTTAAACATATATATTTTCATATACATTTTATGTGCGTTTACAAAGCGTTGTAAATACTACGAAAGAAGCGTTAAATAAAATACAATTATTATAAAAACTGCAATTTGTTAAAGCTCTTTTGTATTCGGAACTGTTTAGGTTTTCAATTTCGGCAAGATTTTGCGGGTTCGAATTTCATTTTTGTCGTACACAAATATTGTATCAAGAAAAGTTTAATTTAATTTTAGCTTGTCGATTATAATTCTCAAGCAGTTTAAGCAAACACTTGGTGTAGTGTCGGGCTGAACAACTTTTTGAGAAAATTTCTCATATCTTATTTTTAATTTATATTTTATTTGATTTTTATTTATTTATTTTATTCAATAGTCAACACGATAGCAGAATAAATTCATAAAACATAGTCTAAAGTATAAAAGAACTTATATCTTATTTATAGTTAACCTAATTACAAAATCTTGTTACCTACTTTGAAAACTTACATCCTTACCTAAACCAAGAAAAACCAAATCAGTTGACAGATTTCTTAATACAACAATCCATATCTTACCATCTTCACACTGAAAACAACCTAGACTTATCAATAAACGTTACCAGACCATTAGCATATCTCACACACATGTAGACAGATCCCCACCCTGCCGCTTGGACCATGACAAACTCACACATTTGGCCAGATGTCAGGCAACCAAAAACCCTCAACACAAGAAGACGTAGGAAGACCATTAATACAGAAGGCGTCATAAAAACCAGTCGACAAAGAGACAAAAGATAAGCCCAAAGAGCGGCGCATGCGCTATGGGACATAGGACAGGGGACAAGCAGAAGATGAGCGGCGAGGGGTAACCAGATGTGGGCATGCCAAAAATGATATAGACCAACTTACAAACTCAGGCAGCTCAAACAAAAATAAGCAGACACATCGACGCACAGGCGCACTCATGAATGAAAACGGATGAGAACGCTGAGGCGAGAACAATGGAGGCTGCTGCCAAGATACAAAAACAACCCTCAAAACGATCTGGGCCCTTTTAGACGGGTACGGCAGGGTACGGCGCGGTACGGTTCTCTCTACCTACAGACTGGCTGCCCTGCAAAAATGCGGAAAATTGCCAAAACGTTGCAACCGTCACGACGACACGACATCGAAAAACTGGTTCTCATGCGCATTGGTCTCTTTTTTTTTTGGCTACGCTTCTTATTGTGTGTTAGCCTTGGTAGAGCGCCGTTTTAAGGGATGCTGGCTGCTGCAAGGGTTCAATGACCATGGCCAGCAACTAAGGGTAGAGCTCGAGAGTTTTGAGTTAAATGATGGTTTTGTGATGGATTTGTTAGCGATTTCTCGTTTCGTCGTTTCCTTTGTGCCTGTTTTTGGGATAGTGGATAGCAGTGAGAGGAAGTGATAATAATTTTAAAGTTGTTATGGCCAATATTTTAGCTTTGATTAATTTGGAAGAAATTAAATACTTATGAGGAATTTAAGAAATAGATAAAATTGAAATAGATAGAAAAAAAAGAGGATAGAATGGGGGAAAAAAATAGAAATAGATAGATAAAACTTCAGTAAATTGAAGAAGTGACCCCAAATCCCTCTTTTTACTCTTAGAAATCTAAGCCAAAATTAAAATACCAATGAAATGGAACAGACTTGATGAAATTTTCACGTTCGACAAAAGTTTGCGAGCATTAATTTTCATAGCGTGTTCTCATTTTAAATTTTGACACGATTGTTCGATTTATGATCTGGACTTAAGCAAACTTGAAGAAGAGAAATGATTCAAAATACAAGAAGATTTTCATGTGATATACAAATATTTTTGTAATTTTCGGGAAACCATTAAAATTTTAAAGATTTATTCCGATATTTTAAGCAAACAGTTAAGTAACAATAAAGTTAATCAAGAACTTGTTCTTATTAAGGAACAATTGATAAGCCTTTGCTAAATAAAATTATTAAAATATAAACTTATTCAATACGCGCAATTTCAAACAGATTTTATATATATTTTTCACTTTATTTTGTTCGTATTAAAATAAATTCAAACATTTATTACGCTTTACCTAACATTCTATCAAAATATAAGTTACACGCTGTACTTTCCTACATACTCATACTGGAAATAAGCATAATCCTAAACTAAGCTAAAACACTTTCAAAACATAGTTTCATTTGAGAGTGTTTTAAACTAACTTAAGATTACAACTTCAAGTGCTGTCTTCAGCTCTGAATGTAGATCACTTATCAACAATTCGTATGATGGTTCTTGCTTGAACCTCTTGAGTTCGGATCAGAAAGATAAGGACAGGTGTAGTCGTTGCAGACAGTTGCTGGATTGCTTTGTTGTTTAATTTTACGCTGCTTGATCCGTTCTAAAGTTTGATCTTCCAAACATTTGCGTACTTTGGAACAAAGTCGCTTATAAAGATTCTTTTCGCATATTGATCTGTTATCCTTATCAGCTTTATTAGTGAAAATTGGATAAGCTATGGGCATCTCAGGCATTGATTTAGCTGAGTCTTTTGATTGATCACTTTTATGAGTCTTGATATTATGAAAACTCTTAGCTGAAAATCTGGGATCTGAGTCTTTTGATTGATCACTTTTATGAGTCTGGAAATTATAAAAACTCTTAGCTGGACAACATGCTTCGGATGTTACTCCATACTTGTTTTCAAGTTTACGTAGTCTACTGGGGCAGCTCTGACTCTCACAGATTTTCAAAACTTTCTTACTTGATTTTTTAGCTTGCGTGTCCGTCTCAAATATTACTTGTTCTTCTAAACAACTTCGCCTCTTGGAACACGCACCCTGACAAAGCCGCTGATCGCATATTGTCCCTCTAGATGGCTCTTTAGATTGATCCTTAGATTGTTTAGTTGAGTGAGCAAAACTAGGACTTTGTTGAAATTGCATATGGAAACGTTGAGCTGGATGAGTATTTTTGATGCGTACTTGCTGGTATTGATTTTGTGGGGGACGACGAACAGGTTTTCGACCTTTATTACTATAGGTGATTTCCGTTCTAATTGGAGGTTGATAACCACGTAATGTATCTCGTCCTTTATACTTGATACGCTTTTTATTCTCATCCTCATTACGTTGCTCTTGCGCTCGAGAGCTTTCAGTATCAGCTCGTATTTGCGTTTGCGGTTTATTTGAAGTCTTGATTTGTTTTTCATTTGCCTGACTTGGGTTAGTACCTTCAGAATAGTGGTTTACGTTGCTTAAGCTTCCCCTGGCACTATTCTTTTCGGGAGTTGCCACAGTTTTGGTTTGCCCTGCGTTTGCCTGTTGGGAGACGGTACCTTCAGAATAGGGTTTTACGTTGATCAAGCTTCCTTTCGCACTATGCGCTCTGGTTGCCTGATGAGACTTTTCAGGAGTTCCAACAGTCTTGGTGTGAATTCCGGCTTGGGAGGCACGAGCTTCCGAATAAGGTTTACTATTGTTCATATTTCCCTTCGCATCTTTAGCACCTTTAGCATTATTAGGCTGATAAAAAGATGATCTGGGACTTTTACCAGTCACTGATTGAGTTGGACTTATGTCATTGATATATATAGTTTCCTGATTCTTATCACTTCGCTTCGGTCGCTTTTTCTTTAATTTTGATTTATTTCTTAAATTACTGCTCTCATCTCTTTCATGCCAAGGCTCTCTTACAGAACCTCGCTCTGGCATTTTGCTTTTTTCGGGCATGCACTCCTTACAAACATTACATGAACAGTGCTTGGCATCCATCTCATTGAATTGTTGAGACCTTTCAGGACTTCCCATAGTCTTGCTTTCCCTTTGGGAGGCAGTACCTTCAGAATGGGGTCTTACATTGCTCAAGCTTCCCCTCGCACTGTGCGCCCTGGTTGCCTGATGAGACTTTTCAAGACTTCCAAGAGCCTTGCTTTGCCTTCGGTTTGTCTGATGGGAGGCAGGACCTTCCGAATAAGGTTTTACGTTCCTAAAATTTTGCCTCGCTCTTCCTTTAGCAGTGTAAGGCTGCTGAGAAGATGGCTTGGGACTTTTACCAGTCACAGTTTGACTAGGATTTATGTTATTGCTATATGCACGTTCCGGTTTATTTTCACCTTGCTTTTTACGCTTTTTCTTCGATTTTGATTTACTTTTTTTTTTACTGCTATCGTCTGTTTCCTCCCAAGTTTCTGTTAGATAACCTCGCTCCGACGCTTTGATTTTTTCGGGCATCCACTCCTTACAAACAATACATGAACAGTTCTTGCCATGTATCTCATTGGATTCTAACGTTCTACAATCCTCGGTACTTACCATCACCTGAGCCTGAATCTCTTGATATTTGCGTAGATTGTAGCTACTTTCAGATTCGGCACAGAAGCAAACGTCGGTGACATCGGCCAGATCCACAAGGCGACTTCTAATCTGGGAGATGATCTTCTCCTGTCTTGTACGCACATTTCCCATACTTTTGGAGTCTTTTAACAGGCTCGGCAATTCATTGTAATCTTTATTATCATCAATGCCCTGACAAGTAACCCTCTCCAGCTCTCGCAGCAGACATAGTTGCTCATTTCCCGTTGAGCTGGCTATCTGACGTAATCGGAACTGTATCTTAGCATAATGCGAGGATATATTGAATAATGCATCCTGCAGTTGCTGCACATCATCCTCCAGCTGGCATTCATAGTCCGTTAACTTGCGACTCGCCATTTTACCATTTTCATCCAACCAGGTATAATGACGTCCCTTGGTTGGGATGGGTTCGGCCAAATTCTCATTGGAGCAATGGCAATCGGTCTTCCTTTTAAAGCAATCCAGCATTATTGTTGCTGTCTGTTGTGATTGTTATGGAATTGGTTTATGTTTATAGTTTTTGTGTGGTTTTAGTTTAGTTTTTATAGGAGCAGATTTAAGGGCTGCGTTTTAAAATTTTTCCTATTTAGCATAGAAATTTTGAAAGATACCAAAAAATGACAAAAGTCAATAATTGGTCAAATTTTTAAAAACTTATTAAGGAACCCTTGAAAAGTAAATTAACATTATCAAGGCTGTTTTCATTTCCGAAAACTTTTCAATCCGAATAGTTTTCGGTTTTCTCTTCTTGTTTAAGAATAAAATAGCAATCGATCTTCTTTTTTAAAGGTAAGTTCGAATCGTTAATATTTCAGTTCCTCAAAAGAAAACTTTTTGAAATGGAAGGAAACAGGATAATA
This sequence comes from Hirtodrosophila cameraria, assembly GCA_949708635.1. NCBI lineage: Eukaryota > Metazoa > Arthropoda > Insecta > Diptera > Drosophilidae > Hirtodrosophila > Hirtodrosophila cameraria. The sequence goes on along the minus strand of OX453091.1, from coordinate 7,327,235 downwards.
ATATATATTATAGGCGTAAACTCTAAAATTTAAAGATTTTTAACGTCTCTGCAAATCGAACCATCTTTTTTTTTAGAAGACTTTACTGAATATAAACTAGAAGTCTTTGAAGACTTAATATTAATTATTACTTATAAAATTAACTTAACTATTTAATGATAAAAAAGTACATTCCGCATAGAAATCGGTTCAGTTTTGATCCTGCTTAATAAATATAAAAGCTTCATGCGTTAAAAGGAGCTTTTTAAAGCACAATTCTCGGATGCAATTAGTGAATTAAATGCTTTATAGTTAATTTGTTTTTTGATCAAATCATATTGTTATTTCTCTCAATAATTAGCTTTAGCTGAAGGCATCATTGCATTTATCTCAAACATATAAATTCCATTATAAGGCTCGACCTGATTCTGTTTTTCCGCAGTCGCAACGAACACCGGCAGAGTCTACACAACCGCATGCAGCATGCAACAGAACACGCCAAATGTGCAACAAGCTGAAAAATTGCCAGTTGTAATCAATGCCCGGTCCGTCGAGCATACCTCACTCCCAAACACCCTGTACCACCCAACACCACCCAGCAATCCTACGCAGCAGCTTGCAACCGCTTCACACGAGCCGCGGGGCGCCAAAGCAGAACACACTAAACAATTTTCGTGTATCCAAAAGATTTAGTCATGTTGCGAGCAATTGATTTGGGACCACCCCAATCGGCACCTGCATTTTCAGCAGGAGCAGAGATTGGGGCTGGTCAGTAAGGGGTTGGGGTGGAGGGGAGCGTAACACAGCAGGCATAGAACGCAATAGAACAAAGGCCGCGCTTTGTAAGCGGATGAACATGAAAACTATATAAGACTGTTTTTGGACAGAGGGGGGCGGGGCAGAGAGTGGGCGAGGGGGGCTGCTCGTTGTCAGTTGTGTTGCGTGTCTAGTTGCAGTGGGCGGATTTTAAAATGGAAAGCTGATTACCGTTAACAGCAGCAGTTTCAGTTTTTCAGCAGCAGCAGCAGTGCTTGTTGTTTTTGTTGCTGCATACTTTTAGGCGCACGTTGAAAACCGTTACGAAATTTGAAATCATGCTCAGCGCAGAGAACAAGTTAGTTTATTGCCAAGCCGGCCGGTGTGACCTTTTTCCATTTTCCTCGTCTCTCTGTTTTTCTTGGGGCAGGTTCATCTTTATGAGCACTGCTTGTTGTTGTTGTTGTTGTTGCTATCCTCAATCCCCACCCGTCGTGTGGCGGCTGCCTTTTGGCTTTCGCACTTCGTTTTGTTCGTTCTTTGCTCGTAAATCGCCGCATGGCGTCGTCGTCGTCGTCGAGTGGAGTCCGTGTGCAGTTGGAAATGACATCTCCAAAACGTCAGCTGTCAGCAGTTTGTGGCTTGTGAAATGTGGAGCACAACACTTAAAAGAGGCAGTCAGACCCTAGAGAGAGAGCAAGAGCCTAAGCACTCTCTCCTTTAGTTGCTTCTGGCAGCTTTATGGCAGCTTCGGCAAAACGTTTTGGCATTGTGAAACACTGGAAAGCTCACTTCCATTCAATTTATAGCAAAGCATTTAAGAGCGCATTGTTGTTTACTTAAGAGAGTTTTCTGACTGGAAGCGGCTTTAACTTATTAAGTTGTAATTATAAACAATGGTAACTTATTATAATCAAAAATGTTTGTAGTTTCAATTTTCTGTTACAAATTTGTACAATTTTCAAAATTGTTGTTGACAAAATGGAACAAGGGGTTTTACTGAATTTAATAACGTCAAGAATTTGTTAATGAAATATTTTATTATTTTATGAATATATCTCTAATTGTATACAAAAAAATCTTTTGAAATATAAAAGAAAGGTATTTTGTATTTAATTGACTTTTCGTTAAAATTATTCATTTAGTGGTTATTCTTTTAATTTCAATATATATTTTTTCACTTTAATAAACAAGAACTTGTTAATAAAATGTTTTATAAATTTATCAATATTGCTATAAATATATAAAAATCTTTCGAAAAGATATGTAAAAGAAAAGTATTTTATATTTAATTGACTTTGCCTTAAAATTGTCTATTTAGTAGTTACTCTTTTTATTTCAATATATATTTTTTCATTTTAATAAACAAGAATTTGTTAATAAAATATATTATAAATTTATCAATATTGCTATAAATATATACAAATCTTTCAAAAGAATTATATTCCTAAAATTTGTTCATTTAGCACCCTTTTTTATCAAAATAAAATAAAATTTTGCTGTTGCAATTCTCAGCAATTCTTGCATCCTTCCTACATGGCTGCCAGGTGTCAAGTGAATGTTAATTTAAAATATTCTAACTGTTTCGGCATGCACTAACATTTTCTAGGATTTCCAGTGCAGTTTCCGAGTGACAGCAGCATGCAGAGCGCCATAAAGAGAGCGGCAGAGAGAGAGGGACTGCAAAATGCATTACGTTAAATGCACTTTACTTTGCTCTCTCGCTCATTTTGGCGCTCTAAGCAGAATAACAACAAACCATTTATAATAATTGAAAATATAAAAAGTGTATTTGTTCAAAAGTGTATTTATAATTAAAACACATATTAAAATTACAAATCAAAACGATGACAATAATAAAAGTTAAACAGCTGCTCAGTCTCAACAGTTCACAGCTCGTGTGGAACAGTTTGGCAATTGAACGAGCAAAAATCACGAAAGCGTTCTAACGGTTAACCGGCGCCATGTCTCTGTTTTGTTTGCTTTTTGGGCTGCCCGTTCGCCTGAGCTACGCTTCGGCTCGCATTGGAAGCCTTTGGCTGCTGCTGTTGCTTTTGCTGTTTCTGCTGCTGCTGCTACTGCTGCTGCTGCTGCTGCCTCTGCTGGCGTTGCTTTTGACTATCTGCCAACGCTCGCGTCCCGACGAGTGCAGCGAATTTGGCGAGCTGTGTGCAGTTGTCGCTTCAGTTGCAAACGAACGATTTAAGCGAAAAGTTCGAAAGTTTCTTGCGGTGTGTTTTGTGTTCGGTCTACGACAACGTCGACAATTTGTACCGTTCGTTTATACCGTTAGCGCAAAGGCGAAACTCAACTTTGACAAGTTTCTTGGCCAAAAAAACAAAAAAAAACATAACGGCAGCCACTTTAAACAATCAACTGTGACTAATTGAAACGTCTCGAAAATACCCACAAAATATATAATTGTATATTTGTTTTTTTTGGGCGGGTAAGTCGTCGATTAACCGTTATTTCTATTCTTTATTTTGTTATTCCTTCCTGTTCGTGCAAAATTTCATTAGCTGTCAGTTGTTTTTCTTTTTTGTTCATACGTTCTTTTACGTATTTTATGAACTTGGATTCTCAAGTTGAACTTGAAACTAGTCTTAGCTCTGCTGAGTTATGCATTCTCTTTCTGTGCTTGTGACATGTCTATGCATGTTTTATACATTTTTTAGATGGCATTCCAGCATTCCTGCCCCAGAAAGTATGCTATGAAAATTTAAATTGTTTAAATTCTGTACTAGAACTTTCTTGTTGGCATAGGTAGCGCAATTTCCAAGTTATTTCAAAGAACTTATGCTATTTCGAATATCAAAATTATTATTGCTATTAAGCATATAGAAATTCATAATATTATAGCATATAGAATTGCATTATTTTATGTTTAGTTAACAAAAACTACTTCTGAAAAATATCAAACAATTTTTTTTACAATTGGCAAAACATACAAATGTCCTATTAGCATAATATTAAACAGCTAGTCTCAGTTATTTTTACAAAAATCAACAATAAATTAATAAATAATATTTAACATATAAATTTACACAACATATATAAAAAAAATATCGCGTGTGTCCCGTTTAATAAAATCAACTTGTAATTATCTACGAAAGCAAACGTCACAAATGCAATAATCAAACATGTGCGCAATTATTATAAATATAAACATAAATAAAAGCTATCTTTGGCATGCCGAAGCTTAAATGCCCTTGCAGAGATTCTATTGAAAGTGTTCCGATAAAAGTTTGTTTTAAGATATCGATAGAATTACAGCTTTTTTCATACTACAATTCTTTTTTCCTTCAAGATACTATAACCAATATTAATTACATATGATTTGCATAGACTATTCCCTTTTAACTTTACGAGATTGAGCCGCATTCAAATAAATATTGAACAACATTTTTAATACGTTAACTATATCTCTGTTTACAATAAGAACTTAACTAACGCTATGTTTTCAATTTGAAATCAAAAATCATATGAAATATTTATGCAAAGAAAGACACAGCTCATCGTCCTGTTTGATATCCAAATTGAATAACCTTCTGCAAGAGTATAAAAATTGATTTAAAAATATAATGAAAAATATAAATTTGTTGAGCTGCTAAACGGAGTTGACATTTTGGGTAAGTGAAAATAAATGTTTTATATTATTTAATTAAAAAATCAATTCAAGCTTTTACGGAAATTTTTAAATATTTAAAAGTTTTTGCAGAGCTTAAGCTACAATTTAATGAAATTGTGTGAATACCGAATTAAGTCTTAGTCTTTAAGCTTATTTAACCTTTTATATAAACTGCAACATATATTTTATATCTACTAAACAAAAATATGTTTAATTTTTCTTAAAATAAAATTTGCTTTGTCACTGAGAATTAAATTAACTTCAAAGTGAGTGTGGAAAAAGTCTTTAAGTCGTAGAAAATGATGAAACAAGTTAATGATGTTCAAATTAAGAAGCTTAAGTATAATTAAAATTGTAATCATATTTAATTAGACATAGTTGATAAAAGCAACAAATTCTTTGCTAACTGGGAACTATTCTGTAGATATTAAGTTACAAAATTTATTTAATATTTTTTAAGAAAACAAGCCTTTTCGTTTTTTTAGAGATTGTTCAAAATTTCAAGTAGATTGTTTGTGTAAAGGCAAGAAAGTGATTGAATAATAATAATCTAAGCAGTTTTGGTTTTTTATCAATTTTAAGTACTCTTCAAGAAATCAAACAATAATTTACTTATATATTTAACTATTTATATATATATTTATATATTTTACTATTTATTTAACTAAACAAATTTAATAAAAATTAAACTCATCATTAAATTTGAAGATGTAAATTCAATTTTGCTTGTGTGTATGTCGAAGATGGCGAATAAAATTAAAGGAATCAAGCTTGAAATGATTAAAGTGAATACAGGATTAGGAAATTTATAAAAAAAAGACCACATGGAGTGATTTTGTAAGGACAATCTAAGTGAAAGTAAGGAACATACATGTATGTGTAAATTGAAACCAGGAGTGAAGGAGAGGATAAAGCTTAGGTTAGGTCAAGGAAGAGAAAACATATTTTAAGGTCGAGAGAAAGTTTGATTTACTTTAATATCAATTTAATTCAATTTGCCATAAAAAGCTAACTGAAATACTTTTAGCCATAAGCTATTGGCCAAATCATATTAAATAAATACCTGCACTAAATGCTTTCAAATGTTAAACGAGAGCTTAACCATAAACTATATTAAAATACTTTTAGTAAGCAACAAAGAATGCAAATCATTTTCAAACTTCGTTCGTAGTGCAATGCACAGTTGTAAAAAACAACAAAAAAAAGTGTTGAGGAAAAGTTTGAACAGTTCAACAGTCAGTCAGTCAATCAGTCAAACAAACAAAACAACAGCGAAATATGCTGGCCAAATATGCAATCAACAAAGCCAAAGTGCGAAAAGTATTTTAATTAAACACAAATACACTTAAAAATGCTAACGGCAAAAGTAAATGGAAAAACACAAAGGGAAAAAAAAGAAAACTGTTACGGCTGCATTTTTAATTGTGGTTGGGCAAACCTCGGAGAATTGCTGTTTTGTGTAAACTGCAGCCTTCGATTGTCATTTATGGCACTAGAATGCGGAGATTGGTAGAATGCTGGAGAAAGGAGAAGGAGGAGGATGCACCTGGGTTGCCTCTTCAGGTGAAGTGCGAATTGAAGCGCCGCTCGAGTGCGACCAAAGAAAAGCTCGCTGCTCAAGTGGAAAAGCGCTTGAAGTGTGGAACAAGATGGAAAACAAAAATGATGAAAATGATGCAACCGAGCAGGACAATAAGCAACAACAACAACAACAACGACAACAATAAATGCAGCTGCTTTTGTCTGTAAAGAAATTGCAAACGGAAGAAAGAAATTGCTGCTGGGAATTTTGCAGCATTATGCCAAGTGCGTGGCAAAATATGAAACAAAAGGAAAATAAGTACATGCACAAGTCTATGAAAATGAGGCAAAGATAGATTGATATCAACTTTAAGCTTGGCTGTATTTAAAATCATTTTTTATATATTGTAACAAGTATCTGGGGAGCATCGTAATTCGTTTTCGATGATGATGATGCGTAAGCTGTTTAAAATAGCTTTGTAATGTCAAGTAAATTAATGTTGATGGACTTTTATTAAGTCGAGTTGTTGAAATGCTTGACGTAGCACAAAGAAAAGTCACGAAAATTGCATTCAAAAATATGCAATAATCAATGATGAATTATATTTCTTGACTTGCTATTTAAACTACAATTAAAATGTTTTTCTGCCTGTTTCTGAGAGTCTTGAATAAACGAAATATTGTTTATTAAGAATTAAATTATAAATTGAATCAGCAGCAACAACTTTGTGCAAGTGTTTTAAGCTTAAATCTTTTTGTCATGTGTTTTAAGTTTATATTATTGTTGCTGTCGTAGAATGCACATTTAAGCAAATTATTTAACGAGCTTAACTGGCATTATGCTTAAAATATTTGAAGCTTTTGTTGAATCAGTCAATTGAAGGAACACTTAAGCTGTCAGTCAAAAATGTATTCGGAAATCAATATAAACTGTCTACATCAACGTAATATCAGTTCTCATTAAAGACTATGTAGTATGTTCGCTTGTATATCATTCCTTTCAAAAGAATTTCAATGTGAATTCATTTGGCCAAAACAGTTTTGAACATCTAGAATTCACATTAGCCCACAATTCTAAACCCCATTGACCTCATTCAAGAGGACATTGGCTAGTGCCGTTTTCATAGCAAGCGCTTTGAATTTTATTGAATTTTAAAATGGTGTGCGCTTAAACCGACAATCCAAATAACCAAAGCCAATAAATTTAAATAAATAAACTGCAACATTTTGGGCCAACAAATTTGCAGCTAAAAACTAACGAAAAGCCATAAAAATGTCAACGCGCATTTCAATTAAAAATACACGCAAAATGCGGCAAAAATTAAAGCGCACTTTTAGGCGTTAACAAACTGTGCAGTTTTCCTTTTGTATTTAGTATTACTTTTTTTGGGTCATTGTGCCACGCCCACAACGTTATTTTAAATGATTATTTGCATAATTACAGCAGCAGCTGCAAATCAATTAACGATAATTACGAGCTGCTAGTAACTAACTAGCAACAATAACAAGAAGTACAACAATAACAAAAAAAGGACGAGTACAAATATTAACTAAAATTTTGTGTATTTGTATTTGTTGTTTTTGCTGTTGTTATTTGTGTAATAAATATTTCCTGACATTTTGTGGCATTTTTGCATGTCAATAATATTTATTGTTATTATTTCAAAGGCATTAGCGTAGCTGGTTTGCCTAGGGGGGCAAAAGAGGGTTTTTATACTCTGTTTTTTCGAAATGTGTATAGAGTGTGTTGGGTTTGTGCAGTGTGTGTCTTCTTAATACTATTGAAGCAAAGAAGGTATCCTGAAAACCTTCTTTACAGATTTCCAACTTAAAAATAGATATTGATACAACGATAGATAACAATTATGAGACGAAAGCCCGCTCATAAAATCAATAAGCATGGAACAGAGCATACCACAGTCGGAGACACCCAACGTCAATGTTTGTACTTGCTTTACTTTTTGGAATGGGCCTGTTCGTGCTTGCAAGCCGCCGCAAAGTATGCCACAAAAATGTGCAATAATTGTTAGGGGCATGGTGGAAAATGGTCAGGGTAGCGGGGGTGGTGAAAAGTTGTTTGGGTGAGGAAAGTGGTCTGCTTGTTTTGCGCCTCGTAACGACCAATAATTGTTACAAATCGAAAAACAGCGCCTCAAAAATGTTCCATTTCTTTTTTGCACCAACCCCCCCTGTTATCATTTTTCCTTTTTTATGCTTTGTAATTTTTCACATTTTCCAAAGTTTTTTTTTTTTTGTACTGTTTGTTGTTGTGCCATGTAAATCGATTTGTTGCGTTTGGCACGCGAACTTTCGAAAATAGAAGCATTTGAGCAAATTGGTTAGATTGTTGCCAGCATTTTTTTGAAGGGTGCTTCAGTCATGTTGACTGCCATTTTCGAAGGGGGCGGCTTTTGGTGATATATTTGTAAAGTGTTTTCAAAACATTTGTCGATTTGTTTAGTCATAATTTGATCAGAGCATAATCGTTAGACTAAATTTCAATATTATGAGCTTCGCTTAAATTTAAATTATAGTTTTGTTAAACACTACAAAGCGTTGTTTTATCTTAAACTTTATTTACTTTTGAAGTGTAAGTTTTGTATTCAGTTCAATTTAGAAATAAGTATAATCATATTAGCATGAATATACTCAGAACTTTCTAAACTTTTATATTTACGAAAATAGCAGCTATGTTAAGACTTGGAGTCAAATATGGCCTGAGGAAGCAGAGTCAACATTGTAATTAGTTCAAAATAAACAAAAAGAACTGTTTAAGAAAAAATATTGAAACTATTTATGTTTAGTTTTAAAGGAAATCAAATGATATCTTGTATGTAGACACCTAGCTAAAATAATTATATTATTATATACAGGCCTGAAGATGAATGTTTAAATAAAGCTTATTAGTAGGAAACAGCTATTTCAATTCAACCGATCAGGTCATAAGGTTCATCCTAAATCAGTTTACTAAGTATTCCCTGTCAAAATCAAAGAAAGTAGCCTACTTTTCTTCGACGTCAAATGTTGAGTTCCAATTTATCGCTTGAAATGTTAGTATTGTTTCCGAGCCAACCAGAGGAGTCCCAAAGGTGCGCCATTAGGAATCCCTGTGCGGAGTGCTAAACTTCCTAGGTAGGGTCCTAAAATTGCCCAAAAGGAGGGTTTCCGACGGAGAAAAGGGCACTTTCAAAATATTTGAAAAAAGCAATAATACGGGAGTCCGAAAATTAGCGATTTCGGCGTTCCAGAACACTCACTTATATAACCCGCAAGGACTCTGTGCCGACTCCTGTATACGCCTATGGTTTTTCTTCAAAGGACTCCGTCAATAAGCCGACGAAAACCCATATGGTGTGTTTTGGACGAACGGTCCTTTGAGAAGTTGTAATGGGAGTCCTTTTTCACATCACTTTCGCAGCGCTTCGTATTTGGTTGGCTGGTTTACTGTATTTCACTTTTCGTAAAAAACACTAAAAACACTAATTGATTTGTAGCTGATTTCGATTAGTTTTCATTAATTTGGCTCAACTTTTAAATTTCTTAAGTCATTTTAAAAGACAGCGTTTACTTTAATAGGCAAAGCAAGACTCAACTTTCAATCATTTCATCAACATTATGTTGATGTACTCAAAACTTAATATGTAAGTTTATAGTTATATGTCAAAGCGATTCGTTTTTACAGTTACCAAAGTTGTTTGTCATATATACCTGTATAAATCTTATGTCTGTATGCAAAACTTGCGCTAAAAAATGGCGCATACATATTGCGACATATCGTGTGTCAATGTTTTTCAACTGTATATATCTCCTGTGTATATGTATGCATGTATGTGTATGTATAAAGATATTTATGTACTGTAGCCAGTTTTATGACAAGCCGCAAAAAATGGCCAAGAGCCTTTAGCTTTGGGTGCGCAGCTTGCAACCGCGTGCTGCTTTTTGGAGAGCCAGCACTCACTTTGGCACATTTGTGCAACCCGGAGGCAGATCTACGAGTTTGTGGCAAATGGGCCGCGGGGAGGTGCGGCGTTAGCGAAGCATTTTGGCCACACAAAAGCGCGTAAGCGTATTATTAATGGCATGCGTATGTGTATAAGTGTGTATGCGTGTGTGTGTGTGTGTGTATGTCGACATTTTCAATTGTGCGGCACAAAACCCGGCGGGTTTTTCTGCGCTGACCACTCGCCGAATGTGCCCAGTTCATATTTACTGCTGCGCCGATTTGGCCAACATTATGACCAGGCCAAAAGCAGTGCCTAGGCCTAGGCCTATCTATCAGCTTGTTCCGCTCGTATTGCTCGTAGTTTTTAATAAAAACAACAAAAAAATACACAAAAAATATCAAAAATAAAAGGAAATCCAATATTGGTTGAACGCTTGCTCTGCTCTGCTCTCTGCGTATTGCATACTTTTTGGCTGGCAAATTAAATTTTTAGCCTGTCAGTGTGTGTGTGTGTGTGTGTGTGTGTCTCACTCGCTCGTATTTCGCTCGCTCTCTTTGTCTATCGCAGTGTTTGTGGCGCTGATTTTTGCGCTTGTTTAATTAATAAATTCTTGTCCAAATGCAATAACAATTTATTTCGCTCGAGTGCGCGTTGAAAAGTGGCTTATTGTTCTGGCTTATTTGTCGAATTGCGTTTTGGTTTTCAAATATGTTTACAGGTTGCACTAGTCAACACAGCAAACAATGTTAGAATATAGCTATTGATGGTTATAGATCAGCTTAAAGCTTTATATTTATGCCTGTCTAGCTTTGTATTTTTTTTTTATAGTTTGTGAGCGATTAAGGTTCTGCATTTATTTAACATTATAATTTAGACAGTCTTTTATTTGTTTTTTTCTGACGATAGGTGTTTTTCCGGCCAACCAAATACCAAAGGTGGAGAGAAAAGGGATTCCCATTACAACTTCTCAAAGAAACGTTTCCGAGCGCTCCAAAATACACCGTTTGGGTTATTTATGGAGTTCTTTAAAGAAAAAACCATAGGCGTATACAGGAGTTTGCAAAAAGTCTTTCCGGGTCATCTAAGTGAGCATTCTAGGACGCCGAAGTATCTCATTTATGAACTCCTGACCATTGCTTTTTTCATATATTTTGAAAATGTCATTTTCTCCGTAGGATACCTTCCTTTTGGGCACTTTTACGAGCGTCTTTAGGAGGGTTAGCACACAGAGGAAGTCCTAACGGTGCATCTTTGGGACTCCTCTGGTTGGCTGGGGTAATGTCATGTGTCTTTCAAAGCCTTTTAACGATTAAAGCTTTGTTAGGAACTACTTATCTCTCAATCTCAGCTGATGAGCTAAGCTACTTCATTTACTGCCATGTTCATATGTGCTGGAAGACATCCTAGAGCAAGTTTATCAAAAATTCTGTTCTGAATTCCATTAAGGAATCAGTTTCACAAAAATATGTAAGGCATACTTTAAGGAACGAATACTAAGCTAAGCTTCCTAATTTGGGCCTATTCCAAACAGCATGCTTTATAGCTTTCTGTGAAATTGATTCAAAAGTAGAATTCAGAAAAGAGCTGTATTATTGCCACCTATATTCTCCAATTTAGTTTTCACTTTTCGAACAAGCTAAGCTGCAATTCAATTAACTTCTTTGATTTGTTATCCTTAAGCATTCAAAAATTCGAAATATATTCATTTGTTTATTTTCTGTTTATTAAAATAAAGAGCAATTGTTGCACACATACTAATACACTAATTGTAAGATATATTGTCCTTGCTTGTTTGCTTTAATTTGCAGCAATTTTCTTGTGTTGCAAATTAAATGTGAGCTCCAAAAAGTATGCTACAAATTTTGCACACATGCACACTTCAAAGCACACAAACGCCAAACAATGCTTAAATTTGCTGCTGCTGTTGTTGTTCTTGTTGTTGTTTTGTGTTTTGGTTGTTATACATATATATATTTTGTACATATATATATATATATATATATATATATACATATGTGTGGAAAGCGAACTCCCCATAATTTCCGTTTTGATTAATGAATGTTGAAATGTCGAAAATTGTTTGTTGACGTCGAGAGCACGCTCATAGAACTTTTATACATACACATGTATGCTCTAAGTGAGTGTGTGTGTGTGTGTGTGTATTGTGGGTATCCATGTCGGTTGTTAGTCTTTCGAATGTGCGCAAATAAACAACATGAACAATTGGAAAAGGAGTTGAGAGCATAACAAACGTGCCGCATAAATGTCAAATATCAATCAAAATCGCACTTTGTTCAAACAAACGGACAAGACACGCCCAAGCTTTTGAGTCAGGTTAATTGATTGACTCCAGGTGCTGCCAAAGGGTCTACAGGTCAATCAGTGTTATGCAATTTGAAAGGCTTACAAAACATACAATATAATATTACAATTGAATAATGCACACAAATAATAATAAACAGCAACAAATGTTGGATTTTGACATATGTATTTATAATCAAGCTTACATGATTGCGAAGACATATTCAATTGTTTGACAAACTTAAGATTTTAGCTTGAAATGAGAAGAGTGTTTTGCTACTTGCAGAGGGAGAAGTATAACATAGGTGTTTTTGACCAGATAAGATCTATATTGTGCTATATTCTTGATCTATATATATGATATGATATGATATATCACTATATTTTACAGCTTTCACCGAAACCATATGAGCATTTCTGGAAATAGTTTCACCAGCGCTGGAAACTTCAAAGTCATTATTAGTACCTATTACTTTTGAATTATATGCTTTAATCGATGTTAATTGTTAGATATTGATGAAATCCAACAATTTACAATCCAGTTTAATAACTATCATGAGCAAATCGACTGCAATCTGCAAAAAACGTTATCAAAAGAGATGATACTTGATGAAAGCAATTTCTTAAGCATTTTATAACAACAACCACTAATTAACAAATATGATAAGCGATCAATTAAACCAAGCTTAGATATAAATTTTCGAATGCAAAGTCAATGGAAATCTTCTAACGTTTGCGATAGTTGTAAATTTAGAAAAAGGAAAAAACTATTCGAATTATTTTAAAATGATAAATAAATATTGAAAACTACAATATTTCTTTATAGTTTGAAATTAATTTCCATTAAATATTTCATTCAAATTCGCAAACTTTTTAATTTTTCCAGCTACTCTCAAACGAGACTTCTATATTTTGTATCGTTCGCGATCGCTGGTATTTCTTAAGTATTCTGGAAACGTTAAAGCTATTGAATATTACTTTTGCATTGAAAAGAAGTGCACACAAAAAGCAATTAAGCCACAAGAAAAATAATTTTAAAAATATGTTTTTGTAATTTTATTTAAAATGTAAATGCGTTCGAATGTAACGTTCGCGAACCTGGAAATGCCCATATGTCGTATACTTCATTGTATAATTAAAAAACACTTTTTAATTGCTTTCCGAACCACAAAACGTTTGTTTATACTTCTTTAACTGCCTAATTGGTATAACTGAAATAAACATATATAGATATATATAAAATTTTTTTTCTATGCAGCTATTTACATGTATTTTTCTTAACCTGCAATTTGTTTAAACGCGCATTTTATCAATACCAACAACAAGAGCGAAGCAGAGAATATAAAAAACAACAGCGAAACACAACAAGTAGATCATACAGTGAGCGCAATAAGTATATGTCTGCCGGCATACACAAATTATAGTGCATAGCTTTCATTTCAGTTTTGTGTGCCAGGGCTGCATTTGGGTTCGAGGTTTTTGGCTTTTTTCGTGTATCTGCCCACATCGCATGTCAATGCTGAGTATTCAGCACAACAACAACAACAAAAGGCAAGAAAACTCCCTTTTCAAACTCCACACACCCCCTTTACTACTTCCCCCCGCTTTTCATTGCACATTTGCGTGGGTGCATTGTCTAAAAATGTGCTGGCATGCCAAAGTTTAAACAGTTTTACAAAGTTGCATATTTTTTTTTTGCCCGCTGTTGTCTTCTTCAGTTGTTGTTTTTGCGGTTTTTGGCCCAAAAGTTAATTGAACTGCAAACGCCCACAAAATTTATATATAGAAGAAGTACTTTGTATATATATATATTGGGGGGGGGCAATTGGTGGCAAAAAAAGTGAGGAATTGACAGGCTCATTTCGTGGCATAGTTTTCATTTTCTGTGCACAAATCGCCAGAAAAAAATGTTGCTTAAAGCGGTTTTGCTAGAGAAAACTTATTGCGAATTTTAAAACCCTTTTTATACTTTTTTTTTTAATTTTTTTGAAAAAAAAATATGAAAAAAGAGTATACTGGGCTTGTGAAATGTCCGTCTGTCCGTCCGTCTGTCTGTATAAACGCAGTTTTTTTCCACAGTTTTGAAGCTAGAGCAACCAAACTTGGTATACATGTTGGTATATACCATAGGCAGACAATGTGTCAAGATCTCTCTTGTCGGTTGCATCCGACTGCAACGTTCTTACTTGTTATGGATTGAAAACTGTTTTATTAAATTTTAAATGTACGTTCGAAATTAAAGTTTCTGTTTATTTTGTTGCATGTTTTCTTTAAATTCAGTTTAAGAATTCCGGAATTAAATGGACTTAATTTAAGAAATCATGGGCTTCAAAAAATCTTTTTTAAATAAAGTACTTTACTTAAGGAAGTTATTTTTACCTGTCAACTTTTCAGAATCCTTAGCTTAGCTACAAGAACTCTCAACCCTTCAAGGAGCTTTTGACCATCTACATACTTCATGGCTGATTTGATCATTAAGCTGTGAAACAGACTAAAAACGAAAAAAATAGATATATGTATATGAAAAGTAAGATATAAGTTGGTTATTCTAGCAGCTGTTGCAGTTAAAATGTTCATCAAAATAGCTTAAGAATGTTTTTCTTTTCACTGACAAACTAGAAAAACACACACACATACATGTCTGCTGTGTGTGTTTATATTGCAGTTGCATTTGCACAACGGTTTGTTAAGGAAACTTTGCTCAGAGAAAAAAAAAACAACAAGAAATAGAAAATAATAGAAGAAAAAAAAATGAAACTTTATCTGTGGCTTTGCATTGTATGCATATTGTTGGCATTCATTTCTCACTCTTTCTCACTTTTTCGCACTCTTTGTCTCACTCTTTTGCTCTGTCTCTGTGGTTAGCCATGCGTCTGTCCGTCTCACTGTATGTCTGTCCATCTGACTTTCCGTCTGCCTCGTGTGCTTAGTCATTGTCTTTGCGTACAACTTCCGTCTGCCATTCGCCGCATGTTGACGTTGACTTTGCCAAATGCTCCTCTTTCCCCTCTCCACAACCCTTGTTACCTCAACTTTAACTTCCTCTTGCTACGCAAATGTCTAGCCAAAAAAAAAAATGTTTCTCATTGCATTCTTTTGCGTGGAATTTCCAACATTCCTCATGTTGCTGTATTTTTTGTTCAAGTGTATTTTTTTTTTTTTTTGGTCTCGGAAGCTAGCAAAAACAAAAATATTGTTGGAATGTGCGGCAAATATGTGTTAGACTGGGTTTGGAGAGCGGGGAAAGAAGGAAAGGCCAGTGAGCGATGCGGCAAATTAGGAAATATTGCCAAGGTGCGGGAAATTGGACAAACAGGATATGGATATGCTATGAAAGCATAAGATGCCAAATGCCAACCAGGTAAGCTATGCTAGCAGAAGCTAGATGTATTATTCAGAGCGTAAAACAGTTGCAGCGTTAAGACTTTAAAAATAAGTTAAAGTATTGAAAAGTTTTAAGTTGTAAGTTCATAATATTTTAGGATATTTTTACAGATCAGTAAATGGCTTTTGAAGCAAAACTAAGCTGTTTTCGTAAAATAATGTTAATATAAATTAAAAAATGGTTTAAATTGTAGTAACTTATATACTTTTTATTTATTTGTATTTATTTGGGAGCAGCGAAGGTGCCGCTTCCAACGTTCAGTTCAATATGATTTTACATTTGTCCTTAAGTTCTAAGTAAGCCTAAGTCTCATCGCTGCGCTGCCCGCAGTTGGACAGCAGAGCGGCGGTTATGTATATTCTATATATTATATGTATGTAATTATGCTCTCTTAAGCTGGAGCGATTGGGTATATGCATACACTTGAGTGCGGTCAAGTGGTCGGCGCGTGTAACAGAATGCTGACACTTGCACATTCTGTGAGCGCGCCGATCGACTCATATTTCGGCCACTTGGGTTTATGACCGGGGTTTTGTTTATATAAACACTGCAACAAAGTGTTACAGTGTGTTCACTTTAAGTACTCTTGGTACAGTAGATATTCAATATATATTCATACTACAAAATCAATCAAGAATTAAATTATTTTCAGAAATTATGAGATTACATATAGAGTATTTTTTTTTTATGTCTGCAATTGAATTAAGCTAAAATATTATTCAAAAATTTTAAAAAATTACATGTTTTCAAAATATTTCTTATTAAAAGTATAAGAGCTTGTCCTTCTGCCTAAAATAATCGGAAAACGTAAAATAATTTAAAACAAGTAAGAATACTCTAGTCGAGTGTGCCCGACTACGAGACTCCCTGCTCCCAACTTGCATTTCAAGCAGTTCAGCGGCAACACAAGCAAGCAGTGCACTTAATTCGTAAACTGCTTGTCAAACTGTTGTTTCTGCCTGCTGAGACAGTGGAAATAAGTTTTTCCATAACTTTGGTGCTATTTATCTGATCGTGTTGAAATTTACACATCCGAAAGACATTGATTAAACATACATGTGAACCAAAAACTAAAGCTCTATCTTTAAAATTGTGGCTGTGGGAGTCTTTTGCGATTTGTGGGGGTGCGGGGGGTGCATCCGAAATTTGAAATAAACTTGATCTGCGTATGGTATCCAGGAACCTACATGCCAAGTTTGGTGTCTCTAGCTTTTGTAGTCTCCGAGATCTGTGTGTTCATACGGACAGACGGACAGACAGACAGACAGACGGACATGGCTAGATCGTCACGGCTGTTGATGCTGATCAAGAATATATATAGTTTATATAGTCGGGAATGCTTCCTTCTGCCTGTGACACACATTTGCAGTACTTTATAACTCCCTTTTTCCCATTTTTAATGGGAACAGGGAGTAAAAAAAGTTTTGATAATAGTTAAAATGTTTAATTAGTATAAGTTTTTTATTTTTTGAAACATTGAAAAGTTAAGTCTTACACTCTTATAAACTGAAAATTTTTTTAAAATTCTATTAAGTTGTTTTTAATTTGTTTTTATACCGTACAGTTTCCAAAACAAGAAAAAACTGTAGAAACGTTTTTTTATTTTATATAAATAATCTAAATGAGAAAATTCAATACATATTTTTGGATATTTAAGACATTTTCAGTTTTATTTGATTTACCAGATACCCGCTGGCGTACATCTTTCGCCGGTTTTACATTCTTTGACAACAAATAGATTTTTCGAAATAAATTCAATAGGAACACAAATACATTTTTTTAATTTGCACATGCCTATATCATCCATTCCACATCCTTAGGCGATTGTTGTAAAGAAAAGATAGATTGGAATATATTCAGAATTTACTACACAATTAAACTTACTTGTCTCGCTGCTGAATAGTGGAAACATCATTAAAAAAAGATACACCTTGAGAAGATAAAATTGATTCAATATATGCATAATGTGCTCTTGTTGAAGTAGGTATCGAAAACTAACTATTTCTAGATGACTGACTCAATTATTTATAGCTGTGATCAAATTTGTAAACTATATATAATTGGCATAGTGAATAGCATTTGCTATGCTATTATATAAAATTGAAGCTTAAATAATGAAATTATATTGCTCTCGAATTGAAAAGTTGAAATGTTAAATTAGTAATGCTTCTGAATAGCTCTTGAAAAGTACGCAAAATATTTTTACTCCCTGTTCCCATTAAAAATGGGAAAAAGGGAGTTATAAAGTACTGCAAATGTGTGTAACAGACAGAAGGAGGCATTTCCGACTATATAAACTATATATATTCTTGATCAGGATCAACAGCCGAGACGAACTAGCCATGTCCGTCTGCCTGTCTGTCCGTCTGTCCGTATGAACACACAGATCTCAGAGACTATAAGACACCAAACTTGGCATGCAGGTTCCTGTATACCATACGCAGATCAAGTTTATTTCAAATTTCGGATGCAGCCCCCCGCACCCCCGCAAATCTCCCACAGCCACAGTTTTAAAGATAAAGCTTTAATTTTTGGTACACATGTATGTTTAATCAATGTCTTTTGGATGTGTAAATTTCAACATGATCGGATAAATAGCACCAAAGTTATAGAAGAATCTATTACGCCCGTCTCAGCTGGCAGCAACAACAGTTTGACAAGCAGTTTACGAGTTAAGTGCACTGCTTGCTTGTGTTGCCGCTGAACTGCTTGAAATGCAAGTTGGTAGCAGGGAGTCTCGTAGTCGGGCACACTCGACTAGAGAATTCTTATTTGTTTTAAGTTGAGAAGTAATGACTTAATAAAGTGTTGAAATTTTGTAGAATTAATAAAGAGTTGTTTTTAAATGGAAATTTGTGTTTGTTATTGAAATGTAAAGAATATAATTAAAATCAAATCGAACAAGTCAGATTATAATAAAATTTGCTGACCAAAACAGCCTCGAAGGATGAAAACAATTAAACAGTTGAGCGCATAAATGAATTATAGTTAAACGTAACCACAACATACAGATTCAGCAGATTTTAAAATATATATATATATAGGTTAAATATAAATAATTGTATTCACAGTTATATATATACATATAAATAGTTATAAATTAATGTTAATACGCTGGTCATTAACGAGCAGAGCATAATAAATTAATTATAAGTGTTCGCCTCGAGATCCTTTAGCGATGCGTATTCCGTCAAGTAATTAAAAACAGAGTTGAAATACAAAATGTATAGAAAAGTCTGTCAATGAGTGGCATGTTAATCATTTTTATATTTTTCATCATTTACAGGCATTTTGTCAATTGTTTTTTTTTTTCGTTTGTTTTTCAATTTTAATTTTGCCTTTTTTTTTATTTTTATTTGATAGGCACTTAATGAAGAAAAATGTTGACAGACAGGCAGCACATAATTATGCGTCGGGAATATGTTAAATGTCTATCTTATTTTGCGCACACAACTACAACAATAACAACAACAACTACAAACAACAAAAGCAAAAACTTTTGCTTGTAGCTGCTGTTGATATTCATTAAAAAACTTTTATTCAATATCCTCTCCTTTTTTTTATTCGCAAATAGTACTTTTTTAAATGTTCTGTTCATAATTAATTATTTGTTGATGTGCTTTATTGCTGCACACAATAAAAAATCAGCTCTGGGAAATGATATTAATGGTCAGGATTTAGCATTGTTACCAAATGAATTCATGTAGTAGTTAAATGACTATATCTGTGTGTTCTACATGAAAGGTAGTATCAAATTGATGCCTGTAATTGAAGTCATTTTGTGGAATTCTCACAAAAAAAAATGGACTTTATGCTGATTTTTATTCTTGTATTGTCATTAAAAGGATTGCAACATAAGCTGCTCGATTGGAGCTCATTTTAAACAATTGAAATAATTTTTTAAGACTGACTTTCAAGCCTGACTTTCAAACAACAAAAGCCTTAATTTTCTTTTGTTTTTAATCTTTTTTTTAAATTAACCATAGAATTAATTCATTAGATTGAAATCTAAGTACATTTATTAGTTTATATTAAAGAACTGGTTGTAAAACATAAAAGAACACGCAATCAAACGTAAATTTTCTCGATTCAGCATTAGCCTATTAGACCAAAAACTCGGCTTAAAACTCAGAAACCATTACGATCGGAAATCAGGACAATAACTCGTCAATATTTCGGAATTCATTCGTTTTTACTTTTCTAAAACGTCGTAAGTCGGAACAGGCTATATATCTAACTCTTTATTTCTAAGCGAAAGAAACTTTTCTCTATGTGCAATAAGACAATTTGAAGAGTAAGCAGACTATAAATTCAAAATCTAAAATAATAAAAAGGAATTAGATAAGTAGCAAGTACTTGATTCTATTTATTTTTCAAGTGTATATCAAAGCTTAACATATTTCATTCAATATGAATAGAAAAACTTTTCTGCTCCTTATCTAAATTGAATAATATTTGAAGGGCAGCTTTGCTACCTTTGCCAATCACAAATTTCAATAAAGTTACCTCTTTCACTTCTGAATGGCTGCCCAAAAAGTCATTATGCTTTTACAGTTGCCTGTGGCTTTAAAAACGAAAGTAATTTTGCCTCATTCAAGCAGAAGTACAACAACAACAACAAAATCAATATCTTAAGCATTTTCCAAGAAAAATCTCAAATTTGGTGCCTACTTTTAGGCCACACTTCACAAACCTAATCAAAGTTTTACACATCAATTGTTCTAAGCCAGTTTCTAGCAGTTTGTTACCAATACTCAATGGGCTCTTAGCCACAAATAGAAAGGCAAACATACAAAGAAAGCAAGAAAGACAAATAAGCAAAGAAGCTGCGCCAGCAACGAATGAACAATAAGTAAAAGGAACTTCTTGTGTTTTGTGGCATGGCCAAATAGCGTCAGGAGCCAAAAAAGGTATGAAAGTGGAAAATTGTGAAATCTGTCAACGGAAAATATTTGAATATCGATGCGCAGAGAGGAAGGGGCAGGCAAAGCAGAAGCACAAGCAGAAGCCGCAGCCGTTGACGTGACTGCCAGGACATGCAGCCTGGCGGGTCCTTTGCCATGTGAATGAATGTTGAATGAGCAGCAATTCAAGTGTGCAAAACATACAAACAAAGAGACAGGGATACGCGGGCATGCGGGAATCCGGAAACAGTGGGAACGGAACAGTGGCTGCCACAGAATGAGTTGCAACCTGTGTGTGTGTGTGTGTGTGTTGTTGTTGTCGTTGCTTCTGTTCTGTATGCTGTCTGTTCTGATGTCTGTCGATTTCCGGTTTCGATTTCATTTTCTCGTTGCTCTTCTCGCCTTTTTTTTATAATTTATTTTTTTATTTTGGCTCTAACTAAATGTTGTCTTAAAAGTTCGCCACGACATGCATACATATACATACATATATGTATTTTTATTTTTTTAACACATTTGTTTTGCTTATTTAGCAACGAAAATTGTATCCCTTTGTCTATTTCGGTTTTCGGCTGGCTTTTCTCACGTTTTTCCTTTTCTCTATGGATAGTTATTTTTTGTTGTTGTCTGATTCTTCTTTTTGTTGTTTCACGTGTGTTTTAAGAGTTGAGGAAAATGAGGATCATGCAAAAGTTGTATTTTAAAGAGGGCAACGTTCTATGCTCTTTAGGAGCTTTATCATAAGACTGTAATAAAAAGCCAAGAGCCGCTGAACTGATTGAAATGCAAATTGAGAGTTTTGACTAAAATATCCATCATTCTTCCCTTCTAAAGATAATTGCGAATACTACTCATTCCAAGCAAAACTTAAGTTTCCCTTAACGCAGCCCTCAAACCGAATTCTTAACATTGTAATATCTTTAAACGTAATTTCTTCAAAAAATTACCTCAGCTAAAGCAAGTTTCTTTGAATATCTTAGCAGCAGAGAACAAATTGTAGCAGATTGCTTACCAAAATTTAAAATTTAGTTTAAAATACAAATTGAATACAATGAAGTTGTTACACATTTTATAAGCTGGACAAGACGAAAGAAAATGCACAGCCAAATGTTAGCATCAAAGCCAATCTAACATATTAGAAATCATAAAGTGTAAAATTTAATTTAGAGTGTCGCTTGTAATTCTTAAACGGTTTAAGCAAACACTGGATGTAGTGCACGACTAAAACTTGTTTTAAGACATCTTATTTCTAATTTCTGGTTTTATATCTTAGACAAATCCGGTTGGTTCCATCCAATGTCCAGCTTTCATATAGCTGAGAATTATCCACTGGTTGAGAATTATTGCCTGGTTATAATTCGGCTACCTTATCTTTCTTCTATATTTAATATATCTTATCTTATTATTATCTTATCTTATTTTATTTAATTTTGATAATACTAAGTGTTATATTCTCCAGACAACTAACTATCGAATTTTCAAGCATACATTTATTCGCGGTTATTGAATGCATTTGATATGCACTTGACTTTTGACTACGGATATCAATCATCATCAAAATGTTAAACGAGTAAGCAATTAATGAAATATAATAAGATTTTCAAGTTCCAATTTGATTTTCTAAAAAGTAACTTTGATTTTCAAAGTAAACCACACCACAGAATTGTCCATAGATTCCGTTTTTCACTGACGCGTGGTTGCACTTTTTACCCCCATACAATTTGAACCACGTTAATATACATTGTTAAGATCTAGATTGCCTAGCAAAACAGAGCACAACAGTTAAACTGTTAGAATCAACGGTTTTAACACAATACAAATACATTTACAGCAAATTTACTGCTATTTAAGCCAACAGCAATACAAAAAAAAGAAAGGCCGCAATAAAAAAAACAACTTCTTTGGCTATTTAAACTAATAACCGCTTAAGAATTTACCGACTACTTGATCAACTGTGGCCAAAAGAATCTCTCCAAATGGTCAGGCAGGTCATCTTGGTAAGAAAAGAAATTTTGAACAAATGGCAAATTTATGGCCACAAAACAGCCAAATTTACGCTAGTCACGATTTTGTAATTTGCAATTGTTGCTGTTGTTGTGTTTATTGTTAGCTGCTATTTTAGCCAAAAGAAAATGAGCAAAAACTTGATGTATAAGGCAATAAAAAGGCGCCGAAAAATGATTAAACATAAAAATGCTGCACATATCAAAATGGGCAGCAGCTCAAATATACACACAAACACACACACACAGAGAGACATACACACATAAGGCTCATTAATGTGAATGCGTTGAAACATGCTGGCAATTACTCATTTTACGATGATCGCACAATGGCCAACGGGGCGTATACGCAATGGTCACGTGAATTGCCCAAATGGCTTTAATAAACGTAGAACGCAACGCCGACTGTCATTGTGTCTGTGTTGTCTGTTGTCTGTGTTGTACTGTCGGCAGGCAGCATTTACAACAACACTTATAACAACAACAACAACAACAACAATGAAATGAATAATGTGGATTTAATGTCCTTAATATCCGAAAGCAGCCACAAAGGAAGCAGAAGGCGAACCAAATCCAGCGACAGTTTTGCTTGGGATTTTCTCTTATTTGACTACCCTTTTCCGTAGAGTATTTTTGCTTTGTTGAATATTATATTGTATTTAATTCTTAACTTATTTCGTATTAAGAATAAACTTTTTTATTTAATCCCTAATTATTCATAGATTTAACGATTTAATCTTGTTTACTGATCTACATCTAATCGAAAGGCTAGCTAAGTAAAATATAAATTGATACATAATAAATGTTTTGAATTGCTTATTATTTTGCGTTTATTGAATCCTGAATAGAACTTTCGGGAGCTTTAATGTACTTTCAATGCCTTAAGTGGATTTTTAAGCTTTGATATACCTTTGAAGTTTCATTACACTTACAGATATTGTATTTATCGAATCCTGTCCACAGCTTTTAATAAGCTTTATGGGCTTCAATGCACTTTCAAAGCTTAAATTTAAATTTGAAGCTTTGATATACTTTCGAAGTTTCATTGAAATTAGGAATATTGAATTTATCGAATCCTGTCCACAGCTTTTAATAAGCTTTATGGGCTTTAATGTACTTTAAAAGCTTTCATGAGCTTTTAAATCTATTATATACTTTGGAAGCTTTATGGCAACTTTGGAGCTTTAATAAAAGGGTATATTTAAGCACATTTCAATTCTTTTTCACTACAATTTTCGCTCTTTTCTTCACAATTAATCTAAAGTTATACTGACTTTTCAGCACATGTCATTGTGACTTTAAGTACACAAAGAGTATCTGAATGTCCGTTATACACTTGTTTCTAGCTATTTTTTGTTTGTTGTAGTAAATTAGGCAACACTTAAAGCAGCGAGACAAAGTCCTGCCACAGGACATACCCGCACACACACACACACACACACATATATTCAGACGACAACGAATTCCCATACACACAGGAAGTTTGAATTTAATGGCGTTGCCGTTTGCCGTTGTTGCGCCCACATTTTGTGGGCGTGGTCGTCGTCGAGGTCGACCGGAAGTGCGCGCTTAAGTGCTCATTATGTTTAGTTAATGCCGCTATTTATTAGAAAATCTAATGGGTTTTTATCTCGCACAAAACTTAGCGGCAAGTTTTGCTGCTTTTGGTTTTTGTCGCTCTGTTCAAAGCATAAAAATAATATTTGTGTGTCATTTATTTGGTTATTTGTTGATTTATGCGTTGATCATTTGTTATAAGTTCTCTCTCTTTCTACACAGCAATTTGTTCAAAGTGGGCAACTTGTGGTTTTTAGCATAATTTAAATTTATGCAGTTTATTAAGCAAATGATGCGGAATTTAGATGACGCGGTTGCCCCCTGCTCCACCAAGTTGTGACTCTATTGGCGGCGCATGTCGTAAATGATTGGGCGCATAAATAAATATTAATGGCGGCCAGAACAAAGGATATGGACCTGGACCAGGGGCTTGCTTTGTTTATGAATCTTAAATTTTGAGTTGAGCAATGCTCAAGGGTTGAGCATTGAAAGAGGATTTTCTTTAAAGCAACAATATGACAAGATTTTATGAGGAATAACAAGTGGGATTAGTGAAAAGGGAAATCGGTATTTAGTAGTTAAAAAGATTGAATTGTCTTTTGTTTATTTAATATTTTTATAGTATTTTGACTTTTGAAGAAACTTGATAAATTTAGTAAAAACAAGTAAGAACGTTGCAATCGGGCTCACCCGACGGCAATATACTCTGTTTTCTGTACGTATATTAAATAAAATTCTTTTAAGACTACTTATATATATGCTCCGAACTATAAAATTGTTTCTACTACGTGCAGAACGCTGCAAACGCCCAAAGCAGAGCGAGACGTGCACTTGTCAAAATGATCGCTTGTTTACTGGGGCGGGGGTGGGCGTGGCAAAATTTTTTTTCTCCAATCTATTGAAGAGTTCAAATGGAGTCATACTGGAAAATTTGGTGTTTCTAGCTATAAGGATGTAGGAGATACAGGCTTAGCTCATTTGAGGGGGCGGTCGTGGGCGTGGCATATTTTTTTTTTTGCCAGGTCGGTCAAGGATGTGGTCAGTAGTCTTTATGTCAAATTTGGTTACTCAAGCTGTAAAACTGTGGAAGATATAGGTTTTTGCGGTATGTTGGGGAAGGGGTGGGGGTGGGGGGAGACTTTGACACTTTGTCTGCCTATGGTATATACCAACATGTATGCCAAGTTTGGTTGCTCTAGCTTCAAAACTGTGGAAAAAACCTGCGTTCATACAGACGGACGGACAGACAGACGGACATTTCACAAACCCAATATACTATTTTTTTCCATTTTGGAAAACAGAGTATAAAAATTCCATTAATCTTTAACGGAGGTGTCACGGAAATCTCTAGAGAATTTTGTGGCACCTAAGAATTGGTATTCGGTTGGAAGAGCTTTCCGTGAAACTCCTGTAAGTGAGATAATTGTATATTTCCGAAGATTCAATATTCATTAAAAAAGTACAGTAGGTACTTTTAAAATTTTGCTACGTACATTGTAAATTAAACACCATTGCTAATAATCAATTTTAACAAAAACAAAAATAAATAATTCCGAACTTTGCAACATATCCTATTGCATAATTTTCGTTTATGAGCAAACTCGATAAGCCTGCCCAAAACTATAATTTGTAGGCCACTATTTTAGACTTTATTCAGGCCCATCCATTCAATATTTCAAATAAAAGCACATGTCAAACAGCCAAAAGCTATGAATTTATATCAAGAACTCAAATAGAGTGACACTTGTATACTAAACACAGCTCTAAAAATCAGCTTAAACTGATTGACGCATTCAATTTGGTGCATTGGCAACTGGCATATATAACATATATACATATACGATATGATATGCAAAATAATAGAAATGCATGCATATTTGTTGTGTTTTTATAGCAAATATTATTTGCCTGAAAGCAAAAAGTAATCGAGGAACGCAGGTAAAACAATTGTGGCAAACTGTTTTGTTTTGGTAAACAACAACAAATGTCAGAAACAGTACGTAATTGTTTATTTTTGCCCAAAAGTCTTGTACACAAAATTAGAACATAAAGTGTCAATATTGGACAGAAAAAAAAAGCAAAAAACAATAGAATATATAACAAAAATCTATATAATACGAAAAATACGCAGATAATTGGATAGTCAAATTGATGCACAGTTTGACATTCAGACAGTATAAGGACTTTGGATTTGGATTTGTGGCACAGCTAATGGCGTATGGAGTCTGGAGTGTAACTCTGACCAACATTGCCTGCCTGTCCATAAATCAAACCACAGACATATTAGCCAGCCTAAAGAAAAAGCACAAAAAAAAAGAAGAGAAAAATCAAGAAAAACTGCAGCGTACATAGTAAAATTGTAAGCCAAAAAGCCAAATTGACTGAGTGATTGGCCGCCTGTTTGACAGCCGCATCAGCAGCAACATCTGAGTTCGTTGCCAAAATACCACATCCTCTCTCCACCGGAGGCGGTTGCGAAGGACCTGCCTAATGTCCTGTGCATGCCGCGTTCAATAATGCTATGGCGACAGGCGACAGTGACTGTGATATTGGGTTTTGGCATTTTGGGGGGGTAAGGAATAATGTTAAGTGGTGGGTATTTTCAAAAGGAATAGAACTTTGATAGACAAATAGCTTAAAGTCTGGCAGAGTTGGAGTTTGGGAAGCCCTTTTCACGTAGAAATTTGTTTAAGTTGGAGTTGAGAATATGCACCTGTTTGATTTTGCATATTTATTGTACACATAACTTTAACTTTAATTTTTGTGCCTATCAAGCCTTTTTTAAATGCCACAGCAATATATTAAGTAAAACAAAGATTTTATATTCTATTCTTTCGCAAAAAGTTTATTAGACCTTTTCTGGAATTGAATCGAAGGTGAAGGCTCTAAATGATAACTTTTATTACTTATTTATCTACATTTGG
This sequence comes from Hirtodrosophila cameraria, assembly GCA_949708635.1. NCBI lineage: Eukaryota > Metazoa > Arthropoda > Insecta > Diptera > Drosophilidae > Hirtodrosophila > Hirtodrosophila cameraria. Next base: position 7,300,333 of record OX453091.1, on the reverse strand, counting down.
TTTCGTTTCTCTTTGTGCAAAAGCCTTTCGAAATGCATAAATTTACTTTTTACTCCCTGTTCCCATTAAAAATGGGAAAAAGGGAGTTATAAAGTACTGCAAATGTGTGTAACAGACAGAAGGAGGCATTTCCGACTATTTAAACTATATATATTCGTGATCAACATCAACAGCCGAGTTGATTTAGCCATGTCCTTCTGTCTGTCTGTCCGTCTGTCCATCTGTCCGTATGAACACACAGATCTCGGAGACTACAAGAGCTAGAGACACCAAACTTGGCCTGCAGGTTCCTGTATACCATACGCAGATCAAGTTTATTTCAAATTTCGGATGCACTCCCCCACACCCCCGCAAATCGCAAAAGACTTCCACAGCCACAATTTTAAAGATAAAGCTTTAATTTTTGGTACACATGTATGTTTAATCAATGTCTTTCGGATGTGTAAATTTCTACACGATCGGATAAATAGCACCAAAGTTATGGAAGAACTTATTTCCCCTGTCTCAGCATGCAGAAACAACAGTTTGACATGCACTGTGCAAGTTGAGTACGCTGCTTGCTTGTGTTGCCGCTGAACTGCTTGAAATGCAAGTTGGGAGCAGGAAGTCTCGTAGTCGGGCACACTCGACTAGAGTATTCTTACTTGTTTTTTCCAATTTAGTGGCGTTTTATTTCACATTTTCCAGAGGTGCCCACAAACGGCTAATTGTTTTTCAAAATGAAAAGTTTAATTTATTTTTTCCTTTTGTTGGAGTAAAATGAATTATCTTGCCAGTAGTAACCTTAGGTCTCTAGCTTTCTATTGATATACATGCTATGGCTGAAATAGCTTCTTCACCCACTAATATTATAAATCAGAACTATTTTCAATCTGAATATGTTGTTTTTCACTTCGAACGTTTTTTTCTAACAATGCTTCGCTTAACAAGTAATTATATTCTAGTCGAGTATACCCGACTACTAGACTTCCTGCTCCCAACTTGCACTTCAAGCATTTCAGTTTAAAAAACGTTTGATATTTTATTTTTTTTTTTAATTGTTCTGTTCAACAGAGAATGCTCCGTCACTGTCCAGTAACTGAATAGGTCACGGCTCATGAGAAACTGAGCAAAATGAGTGAGTTAACTTCATAAAAACGAGAGCAATGTTTACCCAAGTCTACTGCGAACAACGAGCAGCAGGTTCGATTTAAAAAGTCAGGTGAAAACAGATAAATAAGAAAAAAATAAGATACGAAACTAAAAGTAAGCAGCCAAAATAGGCGCTCAACTCCACAAGTTTGAAATTAGAAGTCACTGAACTAGATACTTCACCTAGTGTTTGCTTAAACCATTTGAGAATTATAAGTGACAATCCAGAAAACTTCTCCTCCTTGTGATTTCGATTTTGTTAGAGTGGTTTTGATGCTAACAATTTGATTACGAATTTGCTTTCGCTTTGTGCAGCAGATGAAATGTCTGCTGTATACTGTATACTACTTAAAAAGTAAGAAAAGTTATCTTTGGCTGATCCGTCTGTCTGACCATTTGTTGATCTGCGAACTGTCTATCAGTATTAAAGTAATTTTGAATAAACTTGGTACAAATGTTTATCATATCAACACATATGTCAGAACCGAACAGATCGGAGCACTATAGCATATAGCTGCCATAGGAACAATCGGTCAAAAATTCTGTTTTTCAATTTTAAGCATTTGAAATATTTTTGCTTGGAAAACTTTAAAATATTTACTATTTTGTCTACAAGAAAACTTTTTAAACATTTTCTATATTTTTTCATATTGAATACTGTATAGATTCTAAGTATTTTATCTGCAAACTCGTAAATGTACAATCATTTTTATTTATTTTTCATTTCTAGAACTTTTTATCTTGTTTAGTTTTTAGTATTATTTTTTTTTATGCAAATACATTGTTTTTAACTTATTCCAATTTAGTCTCGCCTTCCACTAGAGTTGCATATATGCAGCAAGCGCTGTCAAAACTTCATCTATGCCCACGCTAGATGGCGCCACTTAATCTTTTACATAGCATGCAAAAGCACGAACTTCAAATGCAAAAGCAAAGGAAAACGCTTCACAAGAAACAACCGCAGAAACCAAATCCACAAAACAAAATAAATCTCATGTCTTGGGCGCCAAAGTTTTACCAAAGACCGCATATACCGCATTGGCATAGACCGTGGAGTCCAAAAAACACCGGATTCCTTGGGAATCCGTCTTGCTTGGATTGTAGACTATGCCGTAATACGTCGCACGCTTTTGTGTGCAGCTGTCAGGTGTCAAAGTGTTGCAGTCAATGAGCTTTCTTCTTCTTCTACGTCTTCAGCTTCTTTGGCCTTTTTCTCACTTTGCCAGCTCTCTCACGTTTTTTTGGGACTTTTGGCTGCCCAATGATGACGATAAGGACGATAGCATCTTCCTTTAGTCAGTTGCCCACAAAGTAGCAGCAGCTGTCCTTTATCGCCATTTTCCCAGCATCTTTTTTCTATTTTTTTTTTTTTTCTGATTTTCTTGGGTTAGCCTGGGCAACAATCCATAAACGTACAAATTGCCTGAAAATCAATTTTGTTGGCCGACGGCGGCTACTTTTGTATCAACTTTTCCTTTCTTACCATTTTTCTGCCTTGACTTTTCTTCTTTGTGTGGCTTTGTTATGGCATTTTTCTTCGATATCTTCTTTTTTTTTTATTTTTGTGGGCACATCTTGGCATTGGCATAAGTAGCTGATTTTATTTGTACGTCGAACTGTTGAAATTTATGCACATGTTTTGTCCATGAACCGACGAGACGCCGTGTATCTGTCTCCTGCCCATTGTCCTCCTTTGCTCCTGTCCTCCTGTTCTTGTAGGTGTGAGAGAATTGAATGTGCTGCCCTTTTAATGTGTCTGGTCCCTAGCCATAAACTACAGTCAAAACTAGTTTGATGGCTCTGACAGCTTTTGGGTGTTGCAAAGTCAAGAGGCGTCTGGCAATAACCGTGAACAGATAAACTAGCTAAGAGCTAATAGGTTAAAGTTACTTAAATTAGGTTTACTACTTTCAGCTTGCTGTTTTTGCTAACTTCTGTTTCTGAGTTGCTTTTAAGAGTTGCTGAAAAGATATTTCAACTTATTAAATTTGATTTTCTTTACTTTTATTCCATTGTATGAGTATGTAAGGCACCTGAATCCTTAATAATACGTGTTTGAAGAGATGCAGATGCAAATAAATTAAAATTATCGTTATTTAAACTGCCAAATTAGTTTTATAATTTAGAATACTTAATACTTCGTCACAAAACTATATATTAGAAGTTTTGGGGCTAGAACATGCAGCGTCACTAGACTTTTACTTCGTTCAGTGGTATTTTCATTTCATATGCCTTGATTTTATACTCTGTTTTCTAAAATGGAAAAAAAGAGTATATTGGTTTTGTGAAATGTTCGTCCGTCCGTCCGTCTGTCCGTCTGTAAGAACGCAGGTTTTTCCACAGTGTTGAAGCTAGAGCAACCAAACTTGGTATACATATTGGTACATACCATTGGCAGACACTATAACATATAGCTGCAATAGGAACAGTCGGCTGAACATAAGTTCAGTTCAAAGTATGAAAAACTTTTCTGTTTTTCAAGATACCTCAGCCAAACTCACCTTACCTAAGCTTAAGAACAGTTTATAAGTATATAATTAATATAATATAATATTCCAGCTCATTACAATTTTAATGCGCATTGTTTTCTTGTTGTCTAAATCATTGCCTCATGTTCTAGCCTATATTTTTTGAGTGTTAGCCGTTCTCTTAACAATCACAAGAAAGATATTGGATTGACACGTGTTATTGTCAAGTAACAAGTTATGGTTAAGAATGTAACAGTAATAAGTCAAGGCAAAGTAAATTGAGCTCTGACGCGATTGCAACAAAGTAATTTAAACTTGAAATAACTTAAGAGTTTAAACTTAATTAAGTGCTTATATAACTTTAGAACCTACATTACTCTTATCATGGTCGTAAATCAAGAAACTGTTTCACATTCTTTTGCAAAAATCAGCACTATATAAGCTCCCAAACGTCTTCAGGTTATCAGTCTCTTTTTAGCCTTCGAAATGGCAGGTCAACTTATCTGTCAGCTAATTCTCTTGGCAATTTTGTGCTGCCAAAAAAATGTGGAAGCTCGTTCTATGCAAATAGAACGCATTGTGAATGGTTTCAATGCAACCGCTAAACAATTTCCATATCAAGTATTTTTCGATATTCACTCAAATTTTGAATGGAATTCAAATTGTGGTGGCGTTATAATCTCAGAGAGGCATATCCTTACAGCAGCTCATTGTGTGGAAGATGAATTGTAAGTTAAATCTAAAAACTATCCAAATATCCAAAACTTCATAGTTTTCTTCAACTATGTAAAGCCTAGCTATTAAAATTTACTTTGGAGCTGTGGATAAATCTAACAAAAAAGAAAAAGGACAGCAACGTTTGATAGTAGATCGAAAAAATATTGTGATGCATGAAGAGTACGATAAAGATCAAAATCTTAATGATATAGCTCTAATTAAACTGCCAGCTGATCTGCAATTTGATGAATATATTCAACCAGCGAAGTTACCTGACCCTGAAGAAGTATATGATGACAAATTGGGTGTCGTATCTGGATGGGGGGTCATCAACGGTTTGTTTATCTACAGAAGTATATACTATTTTCAATTTAACACACTTGCAAATATATCAAACAGTACACGTCGACGTCCCAAAAAAATACACAAACGTACTGCAATATTACGATATAAATATTTTATCGAATGAGAAGTGTAGGAAAACTCCTTTTGTCAAAAAAAACGTTGAGTTTTTTCCATCATCGTGGGTTTGTCTCGAACCCAGTGCAAGCAGTGTATGCCAAGGGGACTCTGGTGGCCCATTGGCGATAAGGAATGATGATGGATCTAGCACTTTGGTGGGCATTACATCATTTGGAGATGGTTCCTGTAGAACTAACGGTCCGGATGTTTACACGCGAGTTTCATCCTTTTTGCCGTGGATCAGATGGACAATCATCTCATTGCAATGAATATAATAATGCTTCGTCACTAGCGTGGACTGCCGTTCATAGTGATAATCGGTCGGTTTTGAATACTTCATATATTAAATTAAATATACCTACTTTTTCACAAAATTATATTGAATATGTATCTTCTTTAGAGTTTTACCTCGTGCAGGTGTGTTTTGAAATGACAAACATAAACTAAGTAAAAATTCCAAACGAAAGTGACTTCCATATTTGATTTTGCTATAATTACTTTGCGTTTTTAAAAATTCAAATTAATATCAATATATTTGTTAAAAAACCAACATGCATGCCACAAGTTCGCAGATCAACAGATGGACAGACAGACGGATAAGCCGAACATAACTTTTTTACTTTTTAAATATGTAGTATACAGCAGACATTTCATCTGCTGCACAAAGCGAAAGCAAATTCGTAATCAAATTGCTAGCATCAAAGCCACTCTAACGAAATCTAAATCACAAGGAGGAAAAGTTTTTTTAGATTGTCACTTATAATTCTCAAACGGTTTAAGCAATCACTAGGTGTAGCATCTAATTAAGTTACTTCTAATTTCAAGGAGTTAAGCGCTTAAGTTGGCTGCTTTCTCCTTGTAGTTTCTTATCTTATTTTTTCTTATTTATCTGTTTTGCTCCCGATCTTTTTGGACATTTTTGTTCGCGGCATCGATTTTTTTAACTGTTTACTTCCTGTGCCCATCATAAATGGTAATAAGGGAGTTATTAGGTACTGCAAATGAGATAACAGGCAGAAGGAGGCATTTCCCACTTTAGTCTGTCCGTATGACCACACAGATCTCGGAGACTATAAGAGCTAGAAGCACCAAACTTGGCATGCAGGTTCCTTAATACCAAACGCAGATCAAGTTTGCTTCAAGTTTCGGATAAAAATTTATAAAAATAATCTTGCATAGTTAACTTCCTTTTAAGGCTGCCTTCAACTTTTCTTAAGCATAGAAAATGCACTTGAGTGCATTTCAATTACTTATATGAGTGAACAATTAAGCGCTGTCGTTCCAGATTAAAGACAATTCAGCTGGTGAGTGTTCAGTTAGCTGTGAATTGAATAGAAGAGCTGCTTAACGATTAAGCTCTAAATGTCACTTAAATGTCATTCGATTACAGGTTGATGTTTCAACGATGACTTCAGAGATTGCAACAGCAAACAGCAAACAGTTGACAGTTGGCAGTTGGCAGTATGCATTGCACAGTGTTCAGTGTTCAATGTGCAATGTTCTCATTGCTCTGTGCTCAGTGCTCTGTGCTCAGTGCTCAGTTGTCAGTTGCAGCTTGTCGAGTTGAGGCAAAGGTGAGCAATTATCGGCACTTAAGCGTGGCAAACAGGTGACCAGTTGTTGTTGTCCAGCCGCTGGACCGGAAGTGCCTGTCGAGGGTGTTGTTGGCTGTTGGTAGTAGAAGCAGAAACACGTTGGCATAATTTAGCTGACAGCCATCAGAGCGCAGCTTCATTTCCTGCTGCTTCCAAATGCAACTGAGCGTACATAATTAATTATTTGTGCAACTGTATTTGTGCACTTATGTTTGTGTGTGTGTGTGTGTTTGAGTGTGTTTGAGTGTGTTTGTGTTTGTGTTTGGCAATGCGATTTACTTTTCTCACACAAACTAACAAGCGCACACACATACATATGCACACACACACTCTATTCCTTTCCCTCTCATTCCTCCTGCGGTCAATTAACAAATGTTTGCGGTCAAAATTGCATACAAATTGAATGACTTGACTCGTGCACTGATTGACTGTCTGATTGATTGATCAATCGATTAGTTACTGTCTGAGCTGCCTGAATGTGCCACCCAAAAATTATTCACTTTTAAATTAGTCTAACAATTTAATTAACTTGGCCTAGTTTTTCAAAGTTTATTTGTTGTATGCAATTTTACAATTCTTAACAATTACTTCTTTTGCTTGACTAAGCAATGCCAAATGTGTCTCAGATGCAAAATTAAATCAATAAAATTATGCGTTTTTAAGATATATTGTTCGGTTTTTTGATATTTTTATAATTTTGCATATTCGTTTTCATTCACAATGATTTGCATAGCTGCGGTTTTGGCTTATTGTACCTAGCTGCAGCGACTGTGATGATGTTGACTTAAGTTTAGTATAAAATATATTAAGAAAGAAAAACTATCTGCAAGTTGTTGATGAATTAGGATTCTTGCGATGGAAGGGTTGAAAGTTATTCATATAAAAATATATATTTTTTATTTATGGTTGTTCACCTTGATCAAATTTGACCGATTTGACCAATTTGACGACTGCCGACTAGTGGGAAGGCTTTCTGCTCTAATACACAAAACCTCGGGCTCGATTCCCAATCAAAAAAATCATTTTATATTTAAAAAACGTGTCACCGTCAATGTTTAAAAGTCAAAGCAGTGATTTATATTGTCCAATGACCACATTTAATTTTATTAATCAATTGCGAAGTGAAATTTATATATTTTTGAAAACTAAAATGTTGTTTTTACAATTACATATATAGCAGCAATAAGATAACAAGAAACAAATTGTTACACTGTTTATTTTTCTTAATTAAGGAATTAATGAATGAGAATAAAAGATAGCAAAGCTGAGAAGTGTATCCATACAGCACATAATCCCGACTCTTGAAAAAATATTTAGATAAAATATAATTTTTCAGAATTAGAAACCTCAAGAGTCGGGATTTCTAACTCTGAAAACTTATTCCAATTATTATATTTTATTTAAATATTTTTTTTTATCATTTCAATAAGACCCTTAGTAATAATTGCTTGCTCGGAAGATCCTTTATATTCTTAAAAAATAAAGTTTTCAAAGAAATTATACCAAAGATAATATTCCTCTACATCGTTTCCTGCTATTTCTTTATAATTATTGAGTTAATTGATCAATGTTTTCAAATATATACCTACTATTTAAAAAATAAACTTAAATATTATAAATATCTATTGTTCTGTTGCTATTGTTTTTAACTAATGTTATCTGAGCAGTTTGTAAATAGGTTTTTGTGTACTATTTATTCATCTTATTCATATTTTTAAGCCAATTCATGTAATTAATGCATTTTTAAAACATAAAAATAGTTTTGAAAATGTATTTGTAATGTAACTAAAATTGTACAGATAATGCAGAAATTTGAAAAGAAATTGCATGAAAAGAACTTTAACTTTTACAGCAACTTCTGACTTTTCTTTAGACCCTGCAAATGATGACAAATGCTCAAGTTATTTGATTCCTTTAGTTCGTCCTTAGCTTGTCCTGCTGTTTATATATATAAAATAGTCGCAACTGGGCAAATGTTTTACAAGTTGCAATTAATGCGTCTGTGTGCTTTGGACTGTCCTTTGGATGGAGAGCATGCACATAAAATTTTGCGGCACATACGTGACCATAATTACAAAACAGACAAAACTGACCATAAAACACACACAAATGCACACACAAAACACACAAATACAAACAAAAACACACAAACACACAGAGAGCCATAAAAAAGTAGTCGAAGTTGAAGTGGCAAATGGAGAGAAAGATATAACCGCAAAGACTGGAGGCTAAAGGCGACATAAACAAGCAAATGGCGCAATGCAGAAGTATGGGGGAGGAGCTCCAAATGCGCACGATGCGATGCATATACATATAAAAATTGCAGGCAGTGGCTACATAAAATGAAGGATAACAAGGATTTACATTAATTCAGTGGCGACATCGTAAAAACACCAAGACACAGCCAAGCGCAATACAAAAGCCAAGCTCTACATACAAAGTTGTTGCTGCTGCCGAATCTTTTGGGGCTCGTGCTGGTGAAAAGTGAAAAGTTTTTTAATTGAAAACTAGTAGCGACGCCAGCTGTCATCGTGTGGGTAGGGGTTGTGGGTGGAGTTGGGGGAAAAGCTTGGTCTATGTCATGACCCAGGCAATTAATCAAATGTTGCTATGATAAACTTCAAACGTGGCGGCCATTCAACCAAACACAAGAACGTACAAAATACACACATACAACACACACATACACAACAACAACGCACACCCACACTTATCCACTTTAACAATTTTGGGGCTAAGCAATAAAAACCGCATTCATTCATTAAACTTCTCAGCTGGCGCAAGCGCCAAAACGACAGCCATCAATCAAAGCTCAGTTGAGGGTGGTTGAGCCAACCCCATCCCCTTTCCCCACCCCACCCCCATCCCACCCACACCCCAACCCATTTTGCGCCTTAAAGTAGACAGCATAAAAGAATATTTTCAATTTAATAAGTGCTGGCCGCTTGCCGTTTACTCAAGCATTTGATTAGAATGATGTCGTATCGATTTTGTCCAGACTGTACAAACCCCAAAGACGTTGTGTCGTCTATGCCCCGCAAAGCCAAGCCCCCTCCCTGCTTCCCTTTGTCCCCGTTGTCAGTCTGTCCAATACTCCACTCAAGTGTCACTTGGCATTCAAAGCATTGGCACGTCCACTGACTTTTTTCTCGCACTGTGCGTAAAAATCTCTTGGCTCTTTTGCTTTACTGCCATTTTCTCTCAGTTATCTCTAGCTAAACAAGACGAGACACTTTAAAAGCGTTGCCACTGCGTGCACTGAGCAAAAATGTTTGAACTTGCGGATAGCTCGGATATTAAAAATTCTTAAGATATTAAAGTGCAGTCAAAGCAATCTTCGAAATATGTAAATTAGTCTTAAATTAAGAAAGATGTAGAGAAAATGCTGTTTTATATTTAAACATTAAGAATATCACTGTGAATGGAAGTCCACGCTAGTGACGAAGCAACACGAAATGTGTTAATATCGAATATCATGATATACATCAAGAATGAAAGATTTTTTCATATCAATGAGATTTTATCAACTTTTGTTGCAGCCGGTTTTGAACTTTTATATTAAAAAATAAGAAAGAAATGTTATCTTCGGAATGCTGAAGAAAAGTTTTGCATAAGAAAACTTATTTTTCAACTGATTGTTCCTATGGCAACTATAAGTTATAGTGGTCCGATCGAACTAATTCAATTTTAGATACTACCTGCAGAAAGAAGAAGCATCTATGCCAAGTTTCATCAAGATAGCTCTAGAACTAAGTCCTGAAAAACGCATATAAACAGACGGACAGACAGACAGACAGACAGACAGACAGACGGACAGATGGACCGTCTGCAAGGGTATAACAAAAATCCTTATAATTTCAAAGTTGATAAAAGCAAGGACTTGCAACTTGAATATTTTTTTTACAGTGTATGGCTTGCTTTTAGGCGCAAATGACAAGCAAATGGTTTCTCGTCTGATTTGTTGTTGTCCGCGTGAAAACTTGACAAAAATTGATGTTACAGATTTTGTTTACTTGTATCTCTCTCGTTATTCTTGTTGTTGTTGTTGACCCAGCCAGAAATTTTTCTTCGAATTTTTCCATGACTTTTTGGCCAACGGCAACGACAACGGCGCTATTCAATGGCATTGTAATTTTTACAGTTTGTTTAGATCTTACAGACGTGATAGCTGAAATTTGTTTTCTTATGTTTACAAATTGTGTGACTGATGATGATGATGAAAGTTGGCCATAAGTTGGCCGTAGATGTTAAACATATTTTGAATGGTTGCCCATTTCAATGACAGGTTAAACTTGGCCAGAAATTAGAATTAATTTCATAAATATAGCAACACTTTGTTAAATATAATCAAATTGCATTTCTAATAAAGCAATTCTAACTTCAATCTTTTATTGTTAATTGTTATTATGGTTTCGCGAAGAATCCTCACTATTTACTCAACCAGGCAAGCTCAAGTTTCTAGCATCCACTTTAGGCAACCCACTTCAATTGCACCTTGTTGGTTCTTCACTTCGCCCATTTTAATTTCATTTTCCTCATTGCATTCTCTTTTTTTTTTCTGTGCAAACTTTTGGCCACTCTGCGGAACCAAATGCTGCGTGCTTCCCCCCTGTTTCCCCATTCGTCCAACTACTGACAAAACACAAACGAGGCAAAAGTTTAATTTTCGTGGTTACTTTGGCTGGAAAACTTGCGGCGTATTTCATTTGTAAATAGCGCAAAATGGCAACAGGATATTGATGCAGCCTGCAGCGGCAGAGGCAGCAGCTGCATCCTTTGGACCATTGTCTGTCTATTGTCTGATAGAGTTTCTACTTCTTCTTCTTTTTGGCTTTCTTCTTCTTTAGCTCTAATGTGTCCGGACTCGAGTAGTTGGCAACTTTTCATTAAACACACCTTAAGGCAGCGCAAATGGCGCAAACTTTGTCCTGGCGAGCACAGGACACATGTGTCCTTTGCTTTTCGCCCCCCTTTTTTTTTTTCTCTTTATTCTGTTGCCCCACTAAAGTAACTCAAAAGAAATTCTTTTCTTTATAGCAAGGTATTTTGGTATTGTCCCCCCCATCCACTCTGCAAAAGTATTTGCCTTTGACTCGCAGTGCAAATAAAAGCGGAAATGAAATTTTTATGCCTTCAAGGTAACTCCTGCGGCACGGACACTTCACAGCCTCGAAATAATTTAAAGCAGCTAGTTTTCAAAGCCCCCTTGCAATGCTCCAATCCTTTGCTCCTTAACGTGTCGCCCTTATTTCATTTGTGTCACATCGTTTTGCCCCTTTGACAGTTCACAGCACGTTGCAGAAGAAGAGTGCAAAAAAATTGCTCTAAATAGCTGAGAATGTTATTACGTACCTACATTGCTGGCACACTCAACAAGGATTGGGATTTTCAAAAGCCCCTGTTACTTGCATTTTTACCCATACATGTTCGATTTGTAGCTGTGTGTGTGTGTGTGTGAGAGAGAGTTTCGCTTTCCTTTCAGCCAGCTCAATTGCCCTGAAGTTGGCATTGATGAAAGGAGCCAATTCTTTGTCATACTTGTAAACTAGTATATACATATGTATATCAGTATCTATTTCATTCAATCAGCAAATATATTCATGTATTCACAATCACTTCTTATGAGTGCATGTGTATGTTTGTGTGTGTGTGTGTGAATATGCATATGTTGCATAGTTTGTTGCTTCTGTGTCAGTTTCAACTAACTTTCTTTGTTCAGGCAATTGTAAGAATAGCAAGTTTTATTGAAGCTGCTGAAAGTATTGAGTTTTGTTGGATTTATTATTGTTAAGTAATTTTAGTTCTTTTTTTATCAATAATGATTTTGCTCTTAAATGAATAAATATATTGATTACTCAAAGTGCTTTTAAAAAATGAAAACAACAGTTTTTAAAATTATTAATTGTTTGTAATGAAATGGGTAAATGGTTACTTAAGCTGCTTTTCCGAATATATATCTAATCATTCTGATTTTGGTCTAAAAAAATTCGAAAAAATTTCAGAATGGGTTTCCGAAGAAGGAGGCTGACTGTTTTGGCAGGAATATATTTAATAAATAAATATATTTTATAATAAAATAAAAAGGTCCTTGACAGTGCTGCAAACGTTAGAAAAGTAGCAAAATAGTTGTTTTTGGTGCTACTGGTGAACATTTAAAAAAAAAAAAATCGGTCAAACTATTTAAACAAAAAATCGTGCAATTTTAATATGAAATCTATTAGGTAAATCAAACATTTGTAAATAAATTGGTATTGTATACAGACTTGTTCCTATTTCAACTTGATGGATACTCGATCTTATTGGAGTTCTGGAAACTGAAAATAGAAAAGCTATTTTATTTACCGCAAGCTGGCTTGTTTTTATACTCTTTTTTAAATTTTTTTAAAAAAAAAAAAGGAAAAAAGACTATATTGGGTTTGTGAAATGTCCGTCTGTCCGTATGAACGCAGGTTTTTTCCACAGTTTTGAAGCTAGAGCAACCAAACTTGGTATACATGTTGGTATATACAATAGGCAGACAAAGTGTCAAGATCTCCCCCCCCACCCCTTCCCCCACAAACCGCAAAAACCTATATCTTCCACAGTTTTATAGCTAGAGTAACCAAATTTGGCACAAGGGCTACTTATCACATCCTTCATTGATCTGACAAAAAAATTCGGCCACACCCACCCCCGCCCCCACAAATAGGCAAAGTCGGTATCTCCCCCACCCCTTTAGCTAGAATCACCAAATTTTGCAGGTTGAATTCTGTTGCCCTATTTAATAGATTGGATAAAAATATTTTTGCCACGCCCACCCCCGCCCTTGCAATCAAGCAATGATTGTTTCTCCCAAACTGTTCTACAGCCCAACCAAATTTTAATTGATGGCAAAACTTGAAAGATTTGAGCAGAAATTCAATTGCCACGCCCACTGACTCCACAAAGAGGCGAAAAAAAGAGTATATCGCAGTCGGGTGCATCCGACTGCAACGTTCTTACTTGTTGAAATTGAAAAAAGGACTGCAAATGTTATTTATTTCAACTTATTTTCAGGTTTTCTCTTACATTTTGATGTTAAGTTATCTTTAAAACAATTTGTTTGTTTTAAAAATAAAACTGATTTGTTAATATAGAATTTATCTCAACTTATGTTTTATAATTAAACTTACATATGTTATCAAGATATCGAATTCTACAGTAATAGCAGACGAATCATAATGTATTAATTATATAAAAAATTGAATTTAAGAAGATCTGAAGACCGTTTTCTTTTTTTGTTTGAATATATTCTTAATTTTATTATTTTTTATTTTTTAAAAAATTTCTTTGCTTAAAAGAAATTTTAAGTAAGAGAGAGTTGTAAATTTTTGTTTGAACCTCAATTTACGTGGAACAAATTGTAAAATCTCAGTCCACTTGAATAAAAGAGTAAAAATAATTTCACAAGCTTCTTAATAATTTTCTTTTATTAAAAATTGCGTTAGAATTATATACGTAGCGTGATATAATACTAACAAGAGCAGCTCAGCTACTAAATGATTGATAGAAGCTTGACGATTGATTGATGAACGTTTGGCTTATTAAGACTAGATCAAATAAAATATATATAGCCAGCTGCTTTAGAATATTTAATATGCATAACATTGATTGATGGCATTATTAAATATTCATTTTGACTAAAATGCGTTGAGTTAAGATCCAAAATGTGTCTAGGATTAAGCTGCTTTTCTTTATATATGCCCCCTCCCTCCACTTATAATTACAGCAAGCTGCTTAAAGAACCTTAGTCAACTGATGGGATTATATCAGAGCATAGACAATTTTCAAAGTGCAACTTGAGCTCGTAAATCCAAATATTCCCAAAGGTATTTCACAGACAAGCTTTTGCTTAATGTTATGTAGGTACTGACTAATTGAAATCCACTTCTTACTCTACGCTGACAACCAAAACTAAGAATTTCCATTAGCTACAAATATGTTCATACATAGCTGACAGAAAGAAAAAAGAAAAATAGAAAAGCGTGAATTTTTCATGCTCTATTCAGAGAGTACGGCCCATTAATAGAGCATTAGTGCTAATAACTCTGATGACATGCAATGCCGGACCTAGTTTCAGCCACATTCCAGCTCTATGCCCCATGTTGCCCCTTTGCTCCCTTGACCAATATACTAGCAACTATTCAAAGAGCAATTCATCTCGCTGTGTGGCTCATTGAGCAGCCGCACGAATGAAAACAGAAAGCGAACAAAAATCTGCTGATAATCGGCTTATAGTTTTCATGTTGGCCAATTTCTGCTAGCCGGGCCATAATTTTCCGCACACACGCGTCTCTTCACAGAAAAAAAGAAGAGAAATGGGAAAGCAAAACGTAAGCGTGTAATCATTATTTTCAATGGCGCAAACAAAGGCAGCCGACAAGGGCGGTGTGAAGGGCGTGGCATAGGAAGAGTAGCATAAGAAAGCATAATGAACCCTAAATAAAAGTGCGCGCACATCGAAACTTTGGCTTGAACTTTTCCACGCTTAACACTTTTCCGCAACAATTTATCGTTCTTGTCGTTCGGCGGAAGTGTTTGGCATTGCCAAAAGATAATGCTCCAGAACTCCCCAAGTAGCAGCAGCAGCAGCAGCAGCAGCAGCAGACGCAGCAGCAGCAGCATCACTGGCCCAGCAAGGACCAAGTTTTTTGAGACCCAGCAAATCCTTGGCGGCCGCCTCAGAGCCTGCCACACACACAGAGAGACACTCACACACACACTAAGCAAACTTGCCACGCGGCTTGCATCTCAAACAAAAAACTATCGCCAAGTTGTGGGTGCCCAAGCAGCATCGTCTTCATCTGCTTCTTCTGCTTTTGGGAAATCAGTGAAAATACGTAAACGAAACCGCCATATTATTTCGACATTGATTACAAATGGCGCGAATTCCCGTCATGCCGCCCTGCACCGACGCCAATTCCAAAGCGAAAGTAACTCGAATTTAATGTGACAATGCTTTTCATATCCTTTTGCAGTCTCTCACTTCTCTCTTCTCTTTGTGCTGGTTAATATTTCCGCTTGTTATCTTACACAAAACGAAAGTTTTCGCGGAAAGGTTAAGGCTATCTTTAATTTATAAATAATTACTTGAAATTTGTTAAAACGAGAATTCAGGCATGTTACTCATGTTATATCCAACTCATTTGAATACTTTAAAATATTATTAAAATCAAAATAAAAATAATTTAAGGAGTTGGTTAGTTGTTTTTAAACACTAATTTTGTTATTTACATACTATACAATTCGGAGCATGCCTGACAAAGTGCTTATATTTGTTTATATTTACTACTATGTTAAACCTACACTTACATACTTGAACATGTGATTACTTATATAATATTTAAACTAAATAATTGTTTACATTTACAAAGTATTTGTCATTCCCGTTTCTATAACGAAGGTAAAGGGGATATTACAAACTTTTGCAAATATTTGTAAGATCTAGAGATAGACCTTTTCCCGTTTTTCGAGAACTTTTTATTCCAAATTGTTTTCGATTCTGTGCTTTGCTTTTCAAATGAAATGGGAATCCTGCCTTTTTTAGGATATTGTCAAATATTTCTCATCTGACTGTCTGAAAAGACAAACTTTTACATCTGATTTTCTAACGATATTCGGAATTTAGAACAATTAATAACTTCTATTCCGAATGCTTTGAATCAGAATCGAAAATGAGAACATGCTTTGTAGAACTTTTCCTGAAGAAGTAGTTTGTGATCGTATTTAATGAAGATTATAACAATTTCCGCATATGAAAACTAGTTTCCATTATTATTTTTACTCATTTTTAACTTATTTTTATAAATGTTGGTAATTGAGTTGAAAATGGTTGGAAATATAGTAAAAAATTTGTTTGTAAATTTTTTTAGAATATATACTTGAAAAGCTTTTCAAATTGTAGACTAAAATATTTTTTTATACTCTTCTCAAATTCATTTACTTAACTTTTCATCTGAAAATTCACTTTTCTGCGCAGAATTCACATTATGCATAAGAAATACGTTTCAATGCGCAGCAACAGCTTTAATCAAATTTAATCAGCTCAGAAAACGGCAGCTACTAGCCTAAGTAAATCAGTTACTTTCGCATATACTAAATTACATTACGCATACGCCACGTGAAACATAAAAAAGATGCATAAAGGCACTCAAAGGGAACGACTGACACAATTGGATTGACTTTTGATATCAAAGCTAAGCTGTTTGCTAGACAAGTCTGTCTTGGGACAAAAACTTGCCACACACACAACTGCTGCTTTAAGACACACCCTTTCAGCAGCAGTCCTTTTTATAGAGAGAGAGTGGGAAAGACAGAGAGAGTGAGTGAGAGAGAGTTAAAGATTTGACTGCATAAAAATTGACTTAAAATAAACTGTGCTGGCATCGTCGACGGCACAATCAGCACAAATCAAATATGTAAGTGCTTGCAAATGTAATATCGACATGTGAGTAGTACTTTTGGACTTGCATATAGTTGCCATAGCGCTAACACTAATCCCAAATCTCACTCTTACCCCAGACATTTGCCATTTGCCATTTGCCATTTCATTTGCTCTGATTTTGATGATGAGCTAGCGTATAAATAAATAAAAATGCCAAGTTTGGCGAGCAGGCAAGTCATAATACCCAAAAGTCGTCTCATAAAAGACGCAAACATTTGTGGGCAACAAGCAGCCCCAACAATGTGGGCGTGGCGCCACTCCAATGCCGATTCCAATTGCAATTCCAAGACGTAGCGCCAACGCGTAAAAGCGTTTATTACTATAAATATTAAAATGGGATTATCAAACAAACGTACTTCAGGTTTTTATTACATTTTGCTAAGGATGCCGAGCGACTTCTCCCGCCCTATCTCTGTTCCTTTCTCTCTAGAGATTCAATGGGTGAGGTTCTGGTCTGTGTGGTGCATCTGCTTTGGGGCATCTCATTCGTAACGCTAACTGCAGGGTTGCAATTTCTTGTGTTGACTTTGCCGTCACTTTGACTTTTCGGCTGCACTCGCTGCACGTAATGGCAAAGTTTTTCTTCTACTTTTTTTGTTGTTTACGTATCGCCCGAGAGAGATTTACTTATGAAATATAAATTTGCGCTTGAGTCAAACATGTCCCTTTCCGTCCTTACTTTTTTCTTTCATCTACCGACACCTTTGTTGCAATTTTCTTCGTCGTCGCCTTCGCCTCCTTCAATAGTTTCTGTTCGCTTGTTATTTATGCTCGCGCGCACGTTAATCTTCAAATGGAGGAGGCAGCAGCGACCAGTGTTGGATAGCTGCAAATTTATGTACATGCCGCGGCGTGAGGTTAAAAATTATGTTGCATACCTTTAGCAGCGTGTAATGGGAAAATTTCTATGCCAAAGCTGTTTGCTTCTCAAGTGCAGCTCAAGGAGCTCTCGAATAGCAGCAGTTACAACAGCAGCAGCAGCAGCAGATGCAACATTACAAAGTGTGATTAAGGTTTGTACATATTTAAAGTGGGTGCCAACAATGTTGGGGTGGGGCTATAGATAAATGGCAAGGTAGATAAATGTAAAGAGTGCAAAAGAGAGATGACAGTGTTAATGTGAACTAAGCAGAAAGACGATAATTTTGCTGCTTAAGGTTTTTCTTAGACGTTTGTTTTGAAGCTTATCAAGAGAAATTTGTTTGCCAACTACAAAAGAAAGCAACATTGAAACATTGTGTGTGTGTTAAAGTGGGTTAAATTTAATGAAACTTCTGTTTTTATGCTTGAGTAGGTTGATTTGTGTTTTTTTTTGTCTTTTTTATCACAAATATGCAGTTGAAAATAAGTTTCAGAAAGCAACGTGAATACCCAGCGGTGGAAAATAGAATGCCTGAGTAAATCAGTAAATTCATACCTGATTTCTCAGAATTCCCTTAAAAATGTTAAGGCCTGAGATATCTCTGAATATAGAAGCAAAACGGGAAGCGATACGTGAAAATAGCCCTTACGTTAGAAGCGAGAAGGTAATGCCTACAAGCGTAAACGAACTTTCCCGAAAATTTCCAGTTGGGGATTTAAAAATAAAAGACAGGAGGCCTAGCGTTCGTATCCCAGTTGCCACCGGATTGATTTTTTAATTATTTTGTATTAAGGCAAGAGAATAGACCTTACGAAAGAAGGACTTCTGTAAGTAGGACATCCTATACAAAAAGGAAAGCAAGTAGTATTGTATACGCTCAGAGCTGAACATTACTTTTCAGGCCTGAAACAATGTATTGATTCAGGCCTGAAACTGAACACTGAGTAGTTAGGTGTATTTGTGAGTATTTATAAATTTTTTTAAAATTATTTTAATATTTCTTAAACAAGATATAATATTTCACTAAGCTCTACCCAAAAAGATTCATTGCAAATGAGTGTGATATGATATGATGATTTTTAAACGTTTACACTCAAATTTTGAGTGAACCCAGTCGTTAATGTTGACCTTTATTTTGGTTTTTAATGATATTTTGCTGTGTGCTTTAATGTTGGTAGCAATTCCCTGAGCAATTAGAGCCACAAAAGCCCACAACAAAAGCCTGTTTATGGCCTAAATAATAAAGTCGAGCTGCTGTTTGGCACATTTGGCCAACTCAATTTAAAAGTGTGCCACGTGACACTCGTAGTCAGAATAAAATCATTTGGCAGTCTGCTAACATATGCAAGCCGCAAAGGACACACGCAAGCCACGTGTACTGTGTGTGCGAGCCGCACCTACAAGACACACAGACGTACCACACAAAGACGCACAGAAAAGCACACACGCACAACACAGTTACAAATTGACCTTGACTAAATAATTGAGATAAAACCAAAAAACAAATTTACTTAACCACACAAAGGAAAACTGAGTTAGACAGAGAGTTAAAAAGAGAGAGAGCTTGAAAAAAAGCTAGAGAGTTAGCTAAGACTTAATAGCTAGGTAGACAAAGAGAGAGAGAGGTGTAGTCTGCTGTTGACCAAAGTTAGATAAAAGATAAAAAACACTCGCACACACGAGAGAGAGAGCGAAAAACCGTAAAGAAAACTTTTTAATTTCAACACATGCGAAAAGTTTTAGGACATGAAAGCGTTGTGCGACGACAGCGACGACAAAAACACACGAAATAAACGGAATAACTTATTTTCGTTAGGGAATTAAGGCAATTTGTAGCATACTTCTTTTTTTTGTGGGGCATGCTCTGCCCGCATTGCTGTTGATGCACAGTCGAAACAGCAGCAGCAGCTACAGCAGCATTATCGCTTTATGACCCCAGTCAAGCGGATGCTGCAACAACCAAAAACGGACATCACAAATTAATTTCACGTACACACACGCGTGTGGCACATAAAAGTATTCCATACTTTTAGGCAATGTGTCTGCAATATGTGTAATAAACTTTTCAGAAAGTGTGAGAGAGTTTCTTTGTTATATCCAGCTCATAATATATATAATATTAGAATATTGTCAGATCATATTACTTATGATCAGATCATTATAGCATTTTGTTTTCATTGAAACAGTCGTTGAACAAACGCACAAGCTCCAAGTTACATATATTTATTTACGCTATACATATTTTTCGTTTGCAAATCATGAAAATCAAATATTTTCAAAATACATGCTGCAATTTATGATAATGAAGTACCGTTTTTGATCAAATTTAGTCAGAAAGACAAGAAGAAACCTAAACGCAGAAAAGATGAATTTGGTTTAGATAACTTGAGAAACAAAAATGTTTTTAATAAAAATACTAATCTTCCAACCGATTGTTTCTATTGCAACTTCAACATATTGTGGCCTGAATTGATATTTTTGGTCGAGATATTTTCAAAATTAGAATTTTCGATCGATTGTTAATATGCAGCTATATGCTATAGTGCTCCGATCTTGTCGTTTCTGACATATGTGCTGATATGATAAGCATTTGTTCCAAGTTTGTTCAAAAATACTTCAATATTGATAGACATTTCGCAGATCAACAAATGGACAGACAGACGGATAAATTTTTAAGTATTATGCAGCAGACATTTCATCTGCTGCACAAATCGAAGGCAAATTCGACATCAAATTGTTAGCATCAAAGACACTAACAAAATCGAAATCACAAGGAGGAGAAGATTTTTTAGATTGTCACTTATAACTCTCAAATGGTTTAAGCAAACAATAGGTGTAGTATCTAGTTCAGTGGCTTCTAATGCCAAGCTTGTGGAGTTGAGCGCTTATTTTGGCTGCTTACTCCTTTTAGTGTCTTATCTTATTTTCTATCTTTATTATTCATTTTATTTTTAATTTTGTTTTTACCCGCTATTGTAATTTGATGACGTTGAAGCAATTGATGTTCGCAGCAACGATTTTCGATTAAAAATCGTTTTTGCTAACAAAAACAAAAGGTATATGTTGTCTTCCTATGGTATATATCAACATTTATACCAAGTTTGGTTGCTCTAGTTTAAAAACTGTGGAAAAAAACTGCATACTGACGTACATTTCACAAATCCAATATACTCTTTTATCTTTTTAAACTCTTTTTTAATTTTTTTGAAAAAAAAAGACTATATTGGGTTTGTGAAATGTCCGTCTGTCCGTCTGCCTGTATGTCTGTATGAACGCAGTTTTTTCCACAGTTTTGAAGCTAGAGAAACCAAACTTGGTATACATGTTGGTATATACAATAGGCAGACAAAGTGTCAAGATCTCCCCCCCAACCCCTCCCCCACAAACCGCAAAAACCTATGTCTCCCACAGTTTTATAGCTAGAGTAACCAAATTTCATTCATTGATCTGACAAAAAAAAATTTGGCTACGCCCACCCCCGCCCCCAAAGTCTTTAGCTCCCACACCCAAATTTTGCAGGTTGAATTCTATTGTCCTATTAAATAGATTGGATAAAAATAATTATGCCACGCCCACCCCCGCCCTTGCAATCGAGCAATGTTTGTTTCTCCCAAACCTGTAGAACGGACCCAACCAAACTTAAATTGATGGTAAAACTTGAAAGATTTGAGCAAAATACAATTGCCACGCCCACTTCTGACTCCGCAAAGAGGCTAAAAAAAAGTATATCGCAGTCGGGTGCATCCGACTGCAACGTTCTTACTTGTTTCTCCCTGTTCCCATTAAAAATGGGAAAAAGGGAGTTATAAAGTACTGCAAATGTGTGTAACAGGCAGAAGGAAGCATTCTCGACTATATAAACTATATATATTCTTGATCAGCATCAACAGCCGTGACGATCTAGCCATGTCCGTCTGTCTGTCCGTCTGTCTGTCCGTCTGTCCGGATCTCGGAGACTACAAAAGCTAGAGGCACCAAACTTGGCATGAAGGTTCCTGTATACCATACGCAGATCAAGTTTATTTCAAATTTCGGATGCACCCCCCCGCACCCCCGCAAATCGCAAAAGACTCCCACAGCCACAATTTTAAAGATAAAGCTTTAATTTTTGCCACACATGTATGTTTAATCAATGTCTTCCGGGTGTGTAAATTTCAACACGATCGGATAAATAGCACCAAAGTTATAGAATAACTTATTTCCCCTGTCTCAGCAGGCAGAAACAACAGTTTGACATGCACTGTGCAAGTTGAGTACACTGCTTGCTTGTGTTGCCGCTGAACTGCTTGAAATGCAAGTTGGCAGCAGGGAGTCTCGTAGTCGGGCACACTCGACTAAAGTATTCTTACTTGTTTTTTGCATGAATATATGTTTAAACCAACAAAAAGGTCCTTGCAAAAAGGTCCAGTACAAAATAGTTGTTTTTGGTGCTTCTGATGAACGTTTAAAAAAAAAAAAATCGGTCAAACTATTTAAACAAAAAGTTGTGCGATTTTTATATGAAATCTATAAGGTAAATCAAACATTTGTAAATAAATTGGTATTATATACAGACTTGTTCCTATTTCAACTTAATGGATACTCGAATTTAATGAAGTTCTGGAAGCTGAAAATAGAAAAACTATTTTATTTACCGCAAGCTGGCTTGTATTTGAAATTGAAAAAAGGACTGAAAATGTTATTTATTTCAACTTATTTTCAGGTTTTCTCTTACATTTAGATGTTAAGATATCTCTAAAACAATTTGCTTGTTTTAAAAATCAAACTGATTCGTTAATATAGCATTTATGTCAACTTATGTTTTATAATTAAACTTATATGTGTTGCGCACTTCGTGCCGCTTCGTCCCGCTTCGTCCCTAGCGTGGACTGCCGTCCACAGTGATTTTATCACGAAATGTGTAACGCATTGGAGGAAACGTCTCAGAAAAAAATAATTTGTATATTCGATCGATAACACAAACAAGAACAATATATTTTCAACAACAAAAAATGTAGTTTTTTAACTTTAACAAATACAAATTCAATCATATTTATGTTTTTTTTTTTAAATGAAAAGTCAAGTTAATGCATCTTTAATTTATTAGATCAGTTAAGTAACCAAAAGGTTTTTATTGGCAAAGACTAGCATACCGACATTTTTGGCTTTTAAAGACGCCCGCCTGTCTGATACAATGTATCCAGCCTTGCTGAACATTCGCTCCGAGTCTGTAGAGCAAGATGGAATACACAAATAAGGAAGGGAGCAACTGGCCATCTTCTCCAACTCGTAAAGTATATATAGAGAATGTTTTATTTGTATTCTAAATGTTTCATATTAAATCATAAAACAGAGTATCATTAAGTCGTGTTTATTCAAGAATAAAATTTAAGGATTGCTTTTAAATGAAACTTTTGTTGCAGAGCAAAGCATTTTGGCGGCCCATTTGGTTTGTTTTTTGCTTGACCAGAAACAATGTGACTAACATAGTGTGTGTGTGTGTATGTCCTGAGAGTGTGTGTGTATGCCATATGTGTGTGTGTGTGTTTTCATTTTATGTTTGCCCACACCAATGCATATTAAAATAGTGTACAAGTATCTGTGTGTGTTGCGTGTGCGTGCAGTTGCCTCATTTTGCTTGCTCGTTTTAATTTAAAGCATACTTTCAGGCGCACCTTTGCAGCTCTTCCTTCCCCTTTGCTGCTTGTGCTCTCGTGAGTTTACTGCATTTTCAATTTAATTTTTATATAAAATGCAGCAACTCTAATTTAGTTTACCTTAACCGCTGTCGGCTGTTTTAGTTCGTGCTTGTTGACCATTTAAATTTAATCATTTTCTTGTGTAAAAATCATTTTAATTGTTGTTCAACACATTAAATATTTTGTTTCGAAATGTTGTCGTTGTTGCCTGCTTAATGCTCTTGTTGCACTTTCCTTGTTTTGATTGCATCAAAACGAGCATTCTACTTTTTTCTTGGGCTTTACTTTTTTATTTGGTTCTTTGAATTTCTTGAATTGATTCAAATCGTGTGATAAAAGTATGTGATTAATGTTGCAGCAAGATTTATGGTTAACATAATAGTCATATATTAAACAAATCTAATGAATTTGAGTCGATTAGATGGCTGATATAAGGGTCTAGGTGGCATGTCAATTATGTGTTCATTACTTGAGTTTTTCGTGTTAAAGCAATTATAAAATGTATATAAAAGCCTTTTGATTAGAAGTTAGAATTGCAACTAAGCAAACTGAATCACCAATGAAACCAGTTAGGAATTATGATTGTTTGCTTGAAATTTGTGTTAACTTCTAAGCAAACATGTAGAAAACTTATAAACTTCGCATAAAACCTAAATTTCTTTAAAGTACTCTTCAACTAAATCTAATTATATTAAAATCTATAAGGTTTAAACCAAGTTTGTCTTATTTAAAATACTGAACAATCTAATTTCTCTAGGACAAACAATTTGGTATTTAGCCAAAATTTACAAAAAAACTTTTGCAACCTTCAAAAACTAACCTCGCCCAATGCACAAAGGCAATCTTCGATTGGCAAGAATACTATACAAATCCAAAAAGGACATGAGGCGAAACGCAAATTTTTTTGTTGTTTGATGAATGTGCGAATTGGGCGCGCTTTTGTTTTTGTAAATATCGGAAGGGGGCAGGCAAAGGAATGGGAAGGAAAGGGAAACCTAAAAGCGAGGCACAAATGTGCAGTCAAAACGGACGCTGGCGTACACAGGATATGACTTTGAGCCACTTCCGGCACCATACACATACACATACATACATACAGACAGAAGAAACATGGCCGACAGCCACACCCCGCTCATGTGTGAGCTAGAGTTAGAAAGGAAGGGAGTCAACAAAAAGTTAGGGTGTGGCATCGGTTGGAGCAGAAAATTGAATGGCTGCTGCCTTCTGCTCAAGGATATTTACGCGCCCGTTAGACGAATCCAAATAAAACTAACGCCAGCTGCAATAGCAACAGACAACAAAAAATAGCTTGGCATGTCCTTCGCGCAGGACACACAAAAAAAAGCGAGCGGATATCCTCCTTTTTGTTGTTGCTTAAAAACCAACTGCTTTAGTTGTGCAACGAGGCAATAAAGTTTATTGCATGCTGTTTTTATTTCAATTTTTGTTTTAGTTTTTTAGTATTTTTTTCTGAGTATTTAAATGCGCTAGATTGCGTGTGATATTGGTGGGCGTGGCAGTTTCCTGATTTGTGCTAAAGACTGAATAAAGTTACAAGCACTCTTGACCTTCGAAGTGACTATCAATTTGTACAATTTTTAAATTTAAAAATAAATCCTTCATGGCTTTTTGCAGTATTTTTGAAAATGTGTCTCTCACAACTCTTTATTTTGTGGAAGCTTTTTTATACCCCTGCAGAGGGTATTATAGTTTTGTCACGAAATGTGTAACTCATTGAAGAAGTCGTCTCAGAAAAAATTGGTATATTCGTGATCAGCATCAACAGCCGCGTTATGTTCGTCATGTCCGTCTGTCCATGATGAAACTTGGCACAGATGCTTCTTCTTATTGCAGGTACACTATAACATATAGCTGCCACAGGAACGAACGGTGGAAAAATTAGTTTATGTATGAAAAATTTTTTTGTTTTTCAAGATGAGTCAACCAAACTCACTTAACCTAAGTTTAAAGACAGTTTATACATGATGACAATATTTCATCGAAATCGGACTTCTATATCTCTTAGTTGCCATAGGAACAATCGGTTGAAAATAAGTTTTCGTCTGAAAAACTTTTGTGTTCTTTAAAATATCTCGACCAAACTAACTACATCTAAATTAAAGCACGTTCTACACATGTTGACCAAATTTTTTCCAAATCGGAGCACTATATCTTATAGCTGTCATAGGAACAATCAGTTGAAAAATAAGTTTTCTTATGCAAATCTTTTCTGCAAGGGTATATATCTACGGCACGCCGAAGATATTCCAATTGAAAGTAATTTAAAATCTTTAATTACTTTTACTGAAACTAAAATATACTTTCTCACTTACAAGTTCTTTCAAGGAATATGTTTTCATATTTGATTGTTTTCTCGTTTTCAAAAGTTCTTTCGTAACTTTGCTCCTTAACAAATACAACTTTTCGATTTCGTGGGCACAACTTGACTATAATTACAAATAGCCCATTTATAAAAGTAACTCCGCCTATGCCATTATTCACCAATTTTGTACTTTTGTTTGTAGTAAGTAACTAGAAGTTGCCTTTATGGCTTTGATCGCCACTAAAATGGATTGGACCTGGCTGTTACAGCCACATCCGGTTTGTTTTTGCAGCTACAACAACAACAGCAACAACAACAACAACACCAACATTTTGCAGATTTTTTCCCTTGTTGCCAATTGCACAAAAAGTTTCTTTTTTATTGCTTTTGAATGCTATCTAATTTGGTGCGCACATGCGAAAATTTGACTGGCAACGCCTAGAAGAAACGTTCCAACTCCCTCCAAAGTCCCGCTTTAACTTCCTGAAAGCCAACCAACATGCAGCTAACGGAATCGATTCCGTTCTATGTTGGCCCATGGCATTTAGTTAACTTTACTAAAAGCAACAACAACAACAAAAGAATGTATTTGTGGGCGTGGCAGTGGAAAAAGTTTTTTTGCCAACTGATTTCAATGCACGCGTGTCTAAGCTTAGCAGCTGCTTTGCTCAATGTGGGCGCAGTATGTGGGCAGATTGTGGGCGTGGCATAATGCCAATTTGCCAATTTAATCAGCTTAGCGCGCACCGCAAAGTATGCTACAAAAAAATAAAAGAAATGTCTTAAAGTTGAATAAACATTTGTCCGGTTTAGTTTTTGTTTGCTTTTGCTTTGTGTGTGTGTGTGTGTTTTGTGGGAGTTGGGGGCGTGGCATTTGCACAGCTGACAAAACTTTTATTTGGAATGCCATAAAGGTTTTCAATTATTGCTTTTTAAATTGTTGCCTTGTTTACACAAGTTTCGCTGTTCTCAAGAAGCTGCCAACACTTGTGAAACGCGCTAAGTGATAAAAAGCAAAGCAAAAGAAAACACATTTTTGGCAAATGACAGAAAGAAGAAAAAAACGTTGAACAAAGCATTTAATTTTTTTTCTTCTTTTTCTTACTCGTAGACTGCCCGCTGGCGCCGTTTTTTTTTTTTTTGTACTTTTTGTAGATGTGGTTGGAGTTTTGAGCTCTAAGAAATGCTGTTGAAAAAAGCAGCTTGGAAAGAAGCTAAGAAAATTGCTTGCTTCTCGCTGTGTACTGTGTGGTATTGACGAACTTGTGAATGAACTAACTAACTAACTTGGCTAACGAATGCTAGGAAAAACAGAAAGGAGGAAAATGCAGCATGCACTTTGATAATGAACTGGTTTCAGTTCACACAAAAGGTTTTCAGTTTAGACAAAACTTTAATTCAAAAGGGGATAAGACTTTACTATATGAAAACTTAAATTACACTAAGAAAAAAACTTAAAATCTAAATTAGGCAGAATTAAATAAAGTTTTTTAAACACAGGAAAAACTTTTGTGTTGAATTTAACAACTCTCAGAATAAGAAATGGTATAACAAATAGTTATAATATCTGATATTTATGTTTGAGAGGTAAACAGTTGCTGGATCTACAAAAGACATAAAAGAACATATACCAAATAAAGTAATATTAAACTGAGTTTTTCTTAAGAGTATTGGGATCAAATGGTGCTATATTTTTTAAATTAAAAGCTCTCTTCCTTAGAAATCGTATAACAAATTATAATAAAATTGTATGGTAATGTAAGAGAGTAATTTTTGTAAGCTTTGCAAGAGATATACATGAATTTAAACAAAAATCAAGTTACGCTCAAAATGTTTTTTGAATTGCACTAAAATGGAGCTATATTTTCTGCTTCCAATGTAAAAGACAGTTAAAAAAGCGATAGCAAAACAATATAACTAGAGATAAGCAGCAATTTTAACGCAATAAGAAATGTTGGTTGTGCAAATGTATCTAAACTTTCAGTTAGCAGAATTTGTTAAACACTCAAGCTAAGAGCTGTTGCCATATGAAGCATATAAAACTTAGGAAGACGTCAATTTTGGTGGCCATCAAGAATCAAATCAGAAAGGAAATCTGTCAATGGCATTTAAAATGGCTGCTCCAGCAATTGTGTAGCTATCTCTGTATTGGTATTGATATATGTATGTGCGTATGTGTGTGTGTGTGTTGTGTCTGTGTGCGTGTCAACGTCAAACACTTCTTGTTAGCAAGTGTTATGTGTGTGCACTTGCTGCTTTCAAGTTATTGGCACCCCCCCTTTGCCTCTTTACCCTATCGATAAAACTTTTGTGTTTTGTTTTCTGCTGCGAAGGCATTTTCAGGGATTTTCGATTTCTTCGTTCTTTTCTTTACTTTTTTTCTGTTGTTGTTGCTGCTGTTCTCGATTTTTGTGTAATTTTCAACGCAATTTTCTTGTTGCCCGCCTGCGTGTCTCAGGCGCTGTTTGTATTTCAGTTTTTTAGCGCCCGTAAGTGTGCTTCAAAACTTGGAGAAGCCTTACTCCAATCCCAATCCCACACAGTGCTTTCCCTCTAGTGTCAATAATCGAGAACTCGCACGTGTCTCGCAGCTTCGCTTCGCGTCCTTTATGGTTATGGTCCTTGGCAATGGCCGACGAAAAAGTAGTGGTAGTCCTGGGCGCAGCAGCCGGAACAGCGTTCGTGTTTGTGCCACACGGCTTTTGTCTAATAGTCGCAATTGTAGTCAAGTGCTGGGGCGTAGCTGTTGTAAGTGCTCGGCTTTTATAGTTCTCGCCTGGCCGGGCAACGGCTTAGAGCCGCTTGACTCTGGCCAAGAAAGATTTCAGCCAGGCCGCTTAGCGGTCAATTGTTTTAGCCTCGCACATTCAAAGTGCTTCCAATGAAAAAAGGTGGAAATAGTAGGCGATTGACTAGCATGGCTAAATTGAAGGGTATAAAAACAGTCAGTGGTAAGAGCTAGAGAGAGAGAGAAAGAGAGAACATAGAGAAAAAGGGCAAGGTGAAACGTGTTTTGGCATTTTTGGATCCATCAAAATAATCGATTTATTTAAAATACATGAATGATTTAAATTCATTTTCAAAGATCTTTAGGGAAATTCAATAAAAATTTATTTATAAAACTTAACCCTATATCAATAGCTGTCAATCTGGCACTAGCAATCAACTGCTGAATAAGCTTTTTATAATAAGAAACTTGTGAAAATCATTTAATGGCATGTAGTGGGTGGTTTACAGTACAAAAACAAAAAACTCATATAAAAAGTTAGCTTTCAACCGATTGTTCCTAGTGCAACTACAAGATATAGTGTTCCGATTTTGATGAAATTTTGTAAACATGTTTAGATAATGGTTTAAATCAGATTTGTTAAGTTTGTTCGAGTTATTTTCAAAAGCAGGATTTTCGACTGATGTCTATGGCAGCTATATGCTATAGTGCTCCGATCTGGTCGCTATAGGCAATAGTGCTCCGATCTGGTCGGTTGTTACAAATGTGGTGATATGATAAACATTTGTTCCAAGTTTGTTCGAAAATACTTCAATATTGAAAGACATTTCGCAGATCAATTGATGGACAGACAGACTGATAATTTTTAAGTATTATACAGCAGACATTTCATCAAATCGAAAGCAAATTCGACATCAAATTGTTAGCTTCAAAGACACTCTAACAAAATCGAAATCACAAGGAGGAAAAGTTTTTTTAGATTGTCACTTATAATTCTCAAACGATTTAAGCAAACACTAGGTGTAGTATCTAGTTCAGTCACTTCTAATTTCAAGCTTGTGGAGTTAAGCGCTTATTGTGGCTGCTTACTCCTTTTAGTTTCTTATCTTATTTGTTCTTATTTATCTATTTTCACCCGATCTTTTATGTTAAAAATGTTGCCACTCTCTGTTCGCATCATCGGTTGTTAAACCCTTGCAGAGGGTATTATAATTAAATAAAAACACCTCTAGGCGAGGTTAAAGCCTAGGGACGACACAAAACTTCTGATATATAATTCTGTGACGAAGTATGTTCTGATTATTATAAGAACTATTGAAAATAATAAAACTAAAGTTGCGTCAAATTTAGCTTCTTTTTACTGTACCTAAGTTGCCATTGCAGAGTGCCGAATGCAAAATAAATTTTAAACGAGGTATCATTCGACGCGTATTCAGAATTGGAACAATTCTGCGTTTAAAGATAAGACCAAAAAGCCCCAACGGCTCAATAGCTCCAATTTTTTAAATTGTTCCCTGCTCACCTGCTTGCCTATACCTCAAGAACCTGGTGAGTTACCAAAAGTTTGAGTATGCACTTTTCTTAGTTAAAGTAATAACTTTCGATCGGTATATAGCTAGATCTGATATGACACTCACAGCAAGTCTTTCATTCTTGCTGTATATAATGCTAGTCGCCGTTTGCACACTTCGTGCTGCTTCGTCCCTAGCGTGGTCTGCCGTCCACAGTGATATTTTAGAATTGCATAAAGTAAACTTATTCAAAGTTTTCCCTTTTCAAAATGTTCACTATTAAGTAATTTGCAATAATTATCAAGCTATTTAATTTCATAGCTTTATTTCAATGCTTCAATTGCCATTCCAAGTTTGTAGGCTGCCATTTTGTCATTTCTTTCACTCTCTCTTTCCCCGATTGCTTCCTTTACCCTTGGAAATGACTTAACCACAAAACTTTCTTTCAACTTTCACTGCATTTCAACACTCAGCACAAATTCAAATTGCACCCCTGGGACACACACATCGAAACCACAAAATTTCATTCACAATTGAATATTAATAGACCATAAACACACACACTCAAACGAACACACACACACACACACACTCAGCCGCATCATTTATGGGCACCCGTTCTAAACTATTTCATTTAGGCGGCACTAAAAACCAACTTTTTACTTTCCTACATTCGCTTCCGTCTCGTCTATCAATTCGCATTCGGCTGCTGTTCAAATCATTAACGTTGCCATATTCACATTGCGCATACGCCACGTGTGACAGCAGCAGCGAATGTGAACATGTCAATGACGAGGCTGCCTTATTGCCGCACAACCGCTTAACCGCGCACAGCACACATACATATATACACACACACAGTCACACACACACACAGTTACACACACACACTTCAATAAACATCAAATGCTGTGTAAATGTCACAAGCAATAAAAATCTGTAGGCAATGACAACTCTGACTGCCTAAAACTGAAACTGGAAACTGAAACTGAATCTGTGACTTGACGAGCACCGTTAAGAGTTTTGTTACCAGCGACAAACAGTTAACCAACACAAGCTCCTACCACTTCCAACCCCCCACCGCTCCCTCGCAGCCATTTGCGATTGTCGCAGTAGTTCGCATCTAATTGCGGAATTTTTGGAAAACTGTCAAATTCTGCAGCAATTGCTAAACCGCAGGCTCTGGTCTCGGTCTAGGCTTCGACCTCTCTGTTAGTGTGTGTGTGTGTGTGTGTATGCCACGCCCACAAGTGTGCGCCTCTTTGAGCGTTAACTTTATTACGCGCTGCGGTTTTGAACACGCAGTCAGCCTCCGAACTCTATAACTTTTACTTTTTGGCTAGTGCTCTGCTCTCAGTGCTCTTTGGTGTCTTTGCTAGTTTCACCTTCTGTCACTCTGTCAGTTTTGTTAGTCTGTTAGTCGCTCAGGTTTTCTACTTTTTTTTATTATTTTGAATGCCATTTTGTATAGCTTTTACTACCGCCTTTTAATGGCAAAGGTTTAATGGCCGCTCATAGTGTTCGATTTGGCCCGAAATGAAAATAGTTTTGCCTTTGATTTATGTTTCCCACTTTTATAGCGCTTGCCATTTTAGGTTTATGGCTTTAAACCTGTTAAAGCTGGGCGTTTTACAGTCTGCAACTTTCAATGAATTTTCCAAATTTGCACTTGAAGAATTTTTAAGAATTAAATTTCTGTTTTTAAATCTTCTAGAAATTCACACAAGTTGATGTCCATTCAAACTTGATCTGCTGTTTTTCATACCCTTGCAGAGGGTATTATAATTTTGTCACCAAATGTGTAATGCATTGAATGAGGCGTCTCAGAAAGAAAATTTGTGTATTCGTGATCACCATCAACAGCCGAGTCATGTCCGTCATGTCCGTCTGTACGTCTGTTTATATGCGTTTTTCAAGACTTTGTTCTAGAGCTATTTAGATGAAACTTGGCACAGATGCTTCTTGTAGATAAGATAGGATAAGATAGCTCAACCAAACTCCCTAAACCTAAGTTTAAAGACAGTTTATGCATGATGATAAAATTTCATTACAATCGGACCCCTATATCTTATAGCTGTCATAGGAACGATCGGTTGAAAATAAGTTTCTGTATGCAAAACTTTTGTGTTTTTCAAAACAACTCGACCAAACTCACTTTGTCTAAATAAAAGCACGGTCTACACATGTTGACCAAATTTTATCAAAATGGAATCACTATATCTTATCTGCCAAAGGAACAATCGTTTAAAAAATAAGTTTTCTTATGCAAATCTTTGCTGCAAGGGAATATATATCTTTGGCACGCCGAAGATGGAATTTCTTTCTTGTTTTTATGTTCATTTATCTTTACTTTATATCACGTTCTAAGTAATTCTAATTGTAATTAAAACACTATATTTTCCTCTCTTCTTTTGAACTAATTAACAGAACAAATACTTTTAATATATAAGTTTTCATTTTAATTAAATTTTAAAAGTTGTAATACATTTTTTTATCTGTGCAAACTTAATTGGAAGTTGGTTCAAAGTTTTGTTAAAAAATAAAGAAAAAATTGATAAAATATGTATAAGTAATATAATCAGATTTAAATATAATTGCAAACATTACAGCACCAGCTTCTATCTAATCAAACTGTTTAAATCCCTCATTAAAAATAGTGTTATGCATAACATTTTATTTAAGAAAAAAAGCGTAAAAGTTGTGCAGGAAATGGTTTAAAGTTGCCTTCAATTTGAGCTGCAGCTGTGTTTTTTGTGAAAATTTAATGCAAATGTCTCACTTTGGCAGGACTCAAGCACTAAGCAAAAGGATTTGCATTTACCTAAGCTCTGGAGACGCGCGGCGACATTGCCATCCGCCAATAGTATGACGTTGTAGCTGGGTAAAAAGCTGGTTAAAGCGAAAAGCGGGAAGCGGAAAAGAAGGCAGCAGGCAGCAAGAAGAAGTGCTGGGTTGCCTGGGAGATATCCTGGCACTTGGCACTTGGCATTGGCTTTGGCTTTGGTGGCGCGTGTCGTGTCGTGCCGTCTAAAACGGAAATGGCAGCCATTACGCAGCAAGGACGACGAAACTTTGACGTCAGTTGCTGCTATTGCTCTCTCTGGCTTACATTT